>KK113427.1:577976-635614 GCA_000611955.2 Stegodyphus mimosarum
TGGAACAGTTCTATATCTCCCGTTCAAGTGGATCGATTATCGAAATTCAACTTGCGTTTTTCATGTCTCGAAAGCGCGACTTAAGATATATACTAGATTTATACACTGCTGGCCACCGTAAATGCAACACCCTGATGGAAGCATGCAAATAACATGAAATGTACAACATGCATTAGCGAAGGTGAGATATGCAAATGATTAGAATTTCAGTGCAGACGCACATCACGCGCGCCCGTGGCGCCACTTCAAAGCGCTGTTTAAGGCTTGGAGTTTTCGGCGATTTCAAGTTCGGCAATTGCGGTTTTCTTCCGGTTTTTTCAAAAAGAAAAAAAACCCGATCAATTATGCCTCGTAGTAAACAGCCATCATCGTTTGATCAAGTATCCGAGTTCGACAGAGGAAGGATAGCGGCCTACCGAGAGTATGGATTATGTTTCAGGGAAATCGGTAGTCGTGTTGGACGAAACCAAACAACTGTAATGCGGATATGTGACCACTGGATGCTGGAGGGTACGAAGGACCGACGTGTTCGATCACATCCACCTCAGTGCACCACTTCACGTGATGACAGGAACAATGTGTGCATGGCAGTGACGGATCTCTCAGTCACATCACGAACCATAGCACAGCACATTCAATCTGTAACGCATCATCCAGTGTTTGCGCGTACCATTCGACGCCGTTTACAGCAGAGTGGTCTGTCCGCAAGACGTCCAGTGCTTCGTCTGCCCTTGACGCAGAACCACAGACGTCTCCGCCGCCAATGGTGCAATGAAAGAAGGATGTGGATCGCAGAATGGAATGAAATTGTCTTTACTGATGAGTCAAGCTCCTGTCTGCAACACCACGGTGGTCGGATTCGAGTCTGGAAACACCGTGGAGAGAGGATGCTGAACAGCTGCGTTTTGGTCCGTCACACTGGTCCTGCACCGCGTATTATGGTATGGGGCGGTATTGGATATCACTCTCGCACTCCTCTAATACGGTACTTTAAACAGCCAGCGCCATATCTCCGAGGTGTTGGAACCAGTTGTCCTTCCTTACCTTCAGGGCTTGCCCACAGCCATATTTCAACAGGATAATGCGCGACCACACTTGGCACGCATTGTCCAAGCGTTCTTCATCAATCGCCAGATTGAATTGTTTTCCTGGCCGGTTCGCTCTCCGGATCTTTCGCCGATAGAAAACATGTAGTCTATGTTTGCTAAACGATTGACCCAGATTACATTCCAAGCTGCCACACGAGATCAACTTTGGCAACGTGTGGAAGCTGCTTGGTCTACTGTACCCCAAGAACACATCCAAAGTCTCTTAGAATCAATGCCGAGGCGTGTGGCAGCGGTGATCTCCAACAATGGCGGCTACTCTGGAGACTGATTCTAGAAGGAACCACACTTCACAGAAGTCTATAAATTTAAAAATTTGATACTTGGTCAACAAGTTATCTACTAAATAAATTTTGTTGTGATATCTCTTGTCTTTCTTGGTGTTGCAATTTGGTTAGCCAGCAGTGTATATAGCATTATTCTAACATAGGTATTTTGACACAAAACCGGACTTTATCTGAAATAACACACGAATGTTTTTTTTCACATTATGACTCTACGACTGAAATTAAGCCTAGAAGCTAAATATTGTAATTTTTGATGTGAAATTTATGGAGATATTTAAAAATTTATCTTGTCTTATTTATTTCAGTTTGCGCCAAGACTTGACAAACATCTTAATTTATAGCAACCTGCTTTCCTTTCCTTTTTTCATTGTACACGACGGAAAACAGGTCACGTTCATTACTTCCAAATACTTTTAACGAAGTTAGTAAACCACATTTGGCATTATTACCGCTTGTAAATTCACATACTTAGACATTTTGAATTAAAAGATTCTAGTTTTTTTGCAGGTATGCTTAGAAATACATTTGCTTTAAGATGATGGGAAACATTTTATAGGTTATAATTCAAAATTGTTTTCGAAAAATTTAAAAATTATCTAAAAATACAAATTTTAAAAATAAATCATAAAAAATGGACAAATTTAATTTGGAATGAACTAAATTCGAAGTGGGAAAGGAAGAATCAAATATGCTTAATAAAAAGAGATATTAATAAATATATACCCAAATTCAAATTAACATTGAGGAGCTAAAATTTTGAGAACTAATTTTTTTAAAAACTACTCATGCCATTTTTATAAAACTTGGCACTATGGCATAATTTGAGTTGTAGAATCGAAATATGGAAAAGAATTGGGATGTTACTTTAAAAAACCCGGTTTTGTGTCAAAATACCTATATTAGAACAATGCTATATATAAATCTAATACGTATCCTAAGTCGCGCTTTCGAGACATGAAAAACGCAAGTTGAATTTCGTCAATCTGCCCAATAGAATGGGAGATATAGAACTGCCCCTTTTTTTTTCGCAGTGTACATCGGTACACAACATTTAATTTTGATCGGTTATTCACGTGAGCACTATGACAGCAAATCATTTATTATTTTTATTTTGATTATTTTTCCCTCTCTTCTTTCCATGAGAGAATGTCAGTATTACAGACCATGCTCGTATTTTATTTGTACGTCCAATGAGTACAATATGTATGCAACTGTTATTTACTTCAGTATCATAATGTGTAATACGTAATTATTGTAAGTTTTTATAATACATTTTATTTCATTTTGCATTGTATATTCACCGTTACTTATTAGGTTTATAAATTTTAGAAATCTTCTGTGGATCATAAACTGTTAACTAAACTTTAGATAGACTGGCAGCAACTGAGATAGACTAGCAGCGACTCTAAGGCAGCGATAGACTGGCAGCGACACTAACTCTAAAATGACAACTGAATCTTGAGAAGGGTGTAAAAAAGCCCTTTATTTAAAACTAAACAAGAACAGAAAGCACACTTAATGTTTACAACTCAGTCAACCACTGGTGGCGAGATAACTTAAAGTAACAGTAAGTTTATATCTAATTAAATTTAAATAAGCTGGCACGAAAGGCTACACAGATCGATTTAACGCGAAGTTGACTCACTTATCTAACCGCCGTCAACACTGGCAATGCCAGTGCAAGGCGGAAGACTATAAATCTTATCTGCGCTAGCAATCTAGTAACATAACTTCCACAAGGAGCACACGCTGTGTCTTACAATCTAAAAACCTCATCTTAAATATATGTGAACTACTTGCACTTTGGCGGGAAAACGGAAGGGAGAAATGACAATAAAATTCGAAAACATAAAATAACAGGTTAATTAATATAATGCAACCTTACAAAATGTTTTGTACTTTAGTGCAGTACTCTGTATTGATCTATGTACATGTACTTACGGTGTAACATTAGGTATTGGCCAGGTCCTTCAACAGCTGTAACGCCTGGCTGAACTGTCATCTGGCTCTTAGCGCTCGCTGTATTTAGGGAATTGCACTGCTGGTGGCAAATGCTGGCTGTATTGTTAGTCGCTGGTAAGCTGCCGTTCCAGGTAGTGAAAGAGGCTTTCTTCTTCAGAACTATGCCAGAGTTGGTCAAATTCTTACTGCCACCTACAGGGTACAGAACACTAAGGCAACGTCTCTTTGCTCTCGACTTTTGACGCAAATTATCTTATTATTATTTTTTTTTTCATGATAGAATTCCCGAATCTGATCTGATGTTATTTTTAGAACACAATAACATTTATTTAAGTGCGTGTGTAAAATTTTGTAAATTTGAATTAAGATTTTCCCGAAAATTTACGTTTAAAGCTTTTAGAAGAATTAAACTAAATTTGAAGACTATATGAAGGTAAACCAACTAATGTTTTAAATCAGTGATCTCAAACTCAAATTGCATGCCGGCCAAATGCACGATCTAGAAAAAGCTGAGAGGACATTTTTTCCCACCCTCCCTCTCTCTCTCTTTTTTTACGATTAAAATTATTTGATTAACAATATTTTAACTAAATTTTAAATTTGGCTTACATAATATTTATCGAAATGTACATAAACAAGAATAATAATGTTCAAATTTATGTTTATTTTCTATTTGAAATCTAAAGTTTGGTATCTATAAGATATTTTTGTTGGTTACAACTTTGTGATTCAAACATATTGACAGCTAAGTATTAAATTTTCAGACTGACATTTATTTCAAATAATTCTAATATGTTTAATTGATACTTAAATAAATTATTTCAAATTAAGTTAAAAATAAACAAATTGTGAACATTTTCTAAATTTGAAGAGAAAACTTTACAAGTGGGATAAAACTTGAGAATATATAATGACAACCTAGTCTTTTTCTCTTATTTATTAAATTTTTCTTCGAAACATAAGTAAAAATATGTATGTTTATAGGTAAATAAAAATAATAAGAAACTTCTATATTTCTTATTACAGCCTGACATTTGATGGCGTTTCGATTCTAACAAAATTTATTCATATCAATCGGACTATTTTATTATTTTTTTTTTCGGAAATGCTGCCAAAGGCTTCGGTTTTCCGAAATATGTTTTGAGCCGGGTTTGAGAATAATGAAATTTAATATATTAGAATAATAAAGTTTAATAGATTAACGATAAATTCCTTAAGAATTATTGCATTTCTTACGTGCCATGGGGTATCCATGGCATATTTCGCAAAACTTCACCCCACTGTCTTGATGTAAGAAACATTCGCTCCCATGCTGCATACGTAAAAGAGTTTATTTATTAGTCCCTCTCACAGTCTTTGCTACTGGATTTATTTTGCATTTATACATGTGTTCGTACTGTTAGCTCAATTTCAATTATATTAATCCCTCTATGCTCATTACTGGTACTGTTTCATATAATTATTATACTTAGATCACTCATGAATTGAATTCGCATTATGCGCATTAATTCTTGCAAAGAAATTTTCTAATAGTCTTACGGATACTAAGGAAAGAAATTCACTATCATTCTAGTTTGGAAGTATACTGTTTTGATGCATAATGTTAGTGCTATCATAGAACAAAACAATCCGACTTCGACCAAAGATAAATGATAATGGTGAATTGAGGTAGAATTACTTAGATTCTCTTTGTTCATAGGATAAATCAGAAACTGCTAATTATTATATATTTTTACAATTCAGAGTCATTCTCAAAATAGAGTTCAAGTACAATATTCGATAGTAAGATAAAATAGTAGATAAATAAATTCAAAATAGAGTTCAAGTACAATATAATAGTAAGATAAAAACAAGAATATACAAGAAGAAAATGACCTAAATTATGCTTCAGAATTAAATCTTCCTTTCACTAATGATAAAATTATTTAGGTGACATTCTCATGATGATGTTATTAACCTGCAGGCATTATTTTATAGTTTTATGAAAATGTAAAACCAGCGTCAATCATAAAGAAAATAATGTTTCAAGATACAAATTTTAAACACTTGTTTGACAGCTAGCTTGTTTCTGTTAAAATCAATTAAAATGACCTTTCCTTTTCGCATTCATTAGTTGCAAAATTCTTCAGAGTCAACAAAGGCTTGATTTTAAAATGTCTTTCCTGTCAGTGAATTCTTTGTTATTATTTATACATTCAGAACAGCTCAACTGATTTCGAAGCTAAAGACACACATTTGGATAAACTGAAACAGAATTAGTTGAATGCTTAATATCTAAAGACAAATCTTTGTGTCCATAAGACTGTACTGGATACTAAAGACAGTTTAGAATCATTCTAAAAGTGGTGTTTATATGTAGCCATAAATAATAAGAAAAAAGTGAGACGGTTGGAATAAAAATATAACTATAGATTTTATTAGTCCATTTAAACTTTTTTCTTCAAATAATGTAGATTGCAAAGTTGCATGCATATGTATTCTATAGCACAGTACACAATGTATAGTGCATAAGTACACTTTTATAATTATATTTATATTGTGATTTTCAACAGAATTTGTTGAAGACTTCAAGTATTATTTATATGTTCAAATTGCTTTTAAATATTTAATTTATTTACAAGGGTAGGATGGCCATTTTTACTGCAGTACTTCCCAGTCAGAGATCTTTAGAAATCACAAATGAGGCCCTCTCAGTATTGACATAAAATGAAAACGAAAGATTGCAAACTATATTAATATAAGATCTGGACTTTAGTGACGGCTCCCTAAAATCAAAATCTTTCATCTTCATAGGCTTCAGAATAGTCATTTTATTATGATCCTTTATATGCTATTAGGATTCTTCTCCTGGCTACATAATGATATGTATTCTATTAGTTATATCATTACATTATGTGTTCTATTCGTTATATGGTAACGAAAATAAAACATATTTTTCCTCCACATTGTTTCTCAAATGAATTCTGCACAATCTTTAATGAGCTGAACATGCTTGTTTATAATCAAAAGCCACTAATCAACAAAGTTCGAAAGAATAACAGTGTTCAGAAATAAACTGAATCTGCAGTAATCTCACACTAAGAGAACAACCTAATATACAATGGGATCCTTTTCGGGCAGTGCCACGTAAATGGTAAAAAGTGTGCCTTAAAACGTAGCATTTTATGAAAATTTCAAGAAACACCAGGTGCATTTTTTACTTTATTCTCAGTTCATGTCAGTGCAATCACATGCTGTCAGCTGCAATCACATGAGCGATATAAAGAAAGAAATTCATGATACTACGTTCGTTAAACAACTTGATTTCAGTCTTTGGGATATGGCTGTCGGAAGATACGAATTTCAGTACGTCTTCCATTCGTCTCAAAAGATAAAAAATGTTAGGAACTCTGTTATATCTGCCATGCATAAGGTAATAGAGATAACGGAGAAACCTTAGGGTGTATCAATTCATAATAACTTCGCATCTAACTTGGAGCTGGTTTTTGAACTTACACATAGTTTTGGGTTCGAATGTGACGTGAACGAAATAAAAATAAAGCAGTTTCTTGTGCTTTTTCTAAATTGTGCATCCATACAGCTTTAACATTATTTAATAATTCTTTTTTCATCGTCAAAACTTCACTGTCTATTGTTAAATTAATGTATAAGAAGTTATGTTATTTATTTCTAGGAATAAAATTTTCATACGAAGCAGTTTTATTGAAAAATATAATAGTAATTTAAGGTCGATTTTTAACATTTTAAAGCATTACTCTTTTGACTACGCGACGAAAATTGCATATTGTCAAGAAAGGAACTTTTACCGACTTATGCATTATGGTATTACAGATAGGTGTTTTTTTCGACTGATTTATTACTAACTAGAACACCATTAGCTTACAATAAAAAACACGAATTTATATTTTTTGCTATTTAGCTTAATACTTGTTTAAAAGAAAGCACATGCTAATTTTCTAAACATTTTTCCTCTAAGCAGCGATTTTTCAGATTCCTGTGTTTCCTGTTATTGTATAAAAATTTAATAGTCGTGAACGAATATTCCATAATATCTATAAATGGAAAAGGTTGTCAACCCACGTGACATCATCAGAGACTTCAACTTTCTTCTTTAAATTTGCATTAAGTATGTAAATGTAGATATTTCTCATTATTACAAAAATCAGATTCCCTTTTTTAATCACGTGTTCATTATACAAAAGTAAAAAATGTATCCGCTTAAGGTATTAAACTGGCATCTGTGGAAGTGTAAGGTTTATGTTTTTACTTGGATTCCCTTAAGCCAACCATCTGTTCGAAATGACAGTCACTCCAGCAAGATTACCGTAATATTAATTTTTTTGCGAGCTGTAACAGCTTTCAATAAATAAATTAAAAATCAATAACAAATAGATAACGATTAAGATAAGTGTACATGGCATTTTGCATTACATTACGACAGCTGGTAAGTCGGTCTAGTATTAAATTAATCAAGAAGTGGTTACCGTCGGAGGTTCATAAAAAGCTATCTCCTTACTTTCATATTAGAATCATCCGCATAAATAAAGAAGTGCTGTTATTAAATTTATCTCCTGAGGCTGAAAATAATTACGTTTACTTTGAACTTCAGAGATGAACAAAAGTGACGAGATAATCTTACTTTCGTCTATCCTATTTTGTTTTGGTGTCTACAGAGCCACCTGTAAGTCATTGCGGGCTACCAATGAGACCATATCTCTGTTAGGTGACGTCATGAAAGAATTTCATTTGCTTGCAGTTCGAAATCGTTTGCAAGGGACGCATTGTCGCCATTTCTAACCACACTACATTTTAAATTTTCAATTAGCGTCATATTTTGAAATCATGTACGTATTTTATAAGTTCTAAAATATATTACAAACTTAACATTAAGTTAATTACATGTTACAAAATAGCTGAAAAATTAAATAGTCAAAGTTAATTACAATAAAATTTAAGTATGAAAATTAAATTTCTCTGCCCATTTTAAAATAGATTAAATTCCATTTGGAATACTTTTACTGTCAGAAACATACACTTATAGTGTATTTCCCTTTTCTTCAAGACGCTTCTGAAAAATTTTGTTAACGATCAGACTATTTATTAACCAATAGCGCACCATTCCTCCGAATAAGAAAGCATTTACTTCATTAAAATGACAGTATTGCGTATACACCTTAAAGCAACACATAAAAAATAACTATTATCTATTTCCTTTACTAGATTTAAAAAAACAGACACATGAACGAAATCGCATTTAAATTGCAAGGCATGGGTATAATTTGTATATCATGCATCACATAAAGCATCCGATTTCATGTCAGTGCAGGGTAAAACATGTTAAACGTTTGCCATTGG
The DNA here is from genome assembly GCA_000611955.2 of Stegodyphus mimosarum. Lineage (NCBI taxonomy): Eukaryota > Metazoa > Arthropoda > Arachnida > Araneae > Eresidae > Stegodyphus > Stegodyphus mimosarum. The sequence continues at coordinate 586,687 of KK113427.1, forward strand.
GTAAATTTACCCGAAATATTAGAAATGCTAGGTCTCTGAAAATTCTTATACAAAAGCAAAAGAATGTCCTGAGCTTTCATAAATATTGTGGCGTACGTACAGGTTCGTAATGGATTGAATGCACAAGTCGATAAAAAGTTAATAAAATTTATTATTTTCACAAGAAATAAAACAAAATGCTGAAATATTTCCTCAGAGATATTAGTACAATATCTCACAGCAGTTACATTTTTAAACTACTAGAATATAAACAGAACTCAAATTCAAAATACAGAGAAACTAATTCGATCTCGCAGCGAATTCGCTACAATCAAATAACAGCGCTAAGTAAACAACAGTTCGCTTAAAACTGCTACAACTGAGCTGAGATGTTTTACTACAGCTTTTATAAGCTTTTTAATCATTCTGGTATTTTTTCGATTTTTCTGGATATCAGAAACAATTTCGAGATATCTATTTATTAAATATTAAATGCACGCGCCTCTTGTATTTTTACTTTTCCGGCGTAGTTTCTCTTAAATTTCGTCACGCGCTGCATTGCACGGGAAAATAAAACAATTTTAATTACAAATCTAAATAAAGAGTTAAATAAGGACAAAATCCGTAGCAATATATTACATATTTGAACAATATAATCAATTCAGATAACCGATAGTATGAACAATTAATTAATTTGATTTGTGACTGCAAGAATTCAGAATCTAACTTTGACTGCACGATATAAGTTATAAACAAGAAAACTCTTATTTGAGGGTTAGAAACGACAGTTAGAAAAATTAAATTCAAATTTTATTCGAAAATGTAAATTATGTCCTATTTTGCATATTGATAGATACCTTATGTCAAACATTTCATAATTTTCTGGTGCAATGACTTGTTTATTCAGCTCTGCATTTACGCGTACATAAAAAATTCCAATTTTGAAAGTGAGCTCTTCTTAGAAAAAGTAGTTATGTAATATATCGTATTTACTACGTTATATTGGAAATGATATTCTTGCATTTGAATAATACTGTGTATAAGTTTCGCCCTGTTGCTAACAACCTTAAGGATTTAGTACGTACTCTGAATGGCATTAATGATATTCACTGTTAGCTCTTTCAAGGTATCTGTGTATTGTTTATGTACGTTTTTGAATGTTCCCAAAGAATGTAATCAGAGCTGAGAATTTGGCAGTTTCAGTGGTCATAATCTTTAAACGTAGTCCTGTCTTCAAAACCTCTGCTCCAGAATCTTCACGATGGAATCTTCTTTATGGTGTGCAGCACTATTTGCTGCACCTGAGAATGATGTTCATTCTCTTGCAGTAAGATAAGGAACTTCCAGATAGTAATCTTGATAGGTCTCAGCGTCCATGGTTGTTTAAAAGAACAGGTGATCGATTGTAATCGCCTTGACAGTACCTACCAGATACCGATTTTCGCAAGGTACAAAATTACATTTGATAAATATATATTCAGTATCCTTATAACGATTTTCTCCGTCCTTTCTGCAAGTCTTCGTGATGTGACAATAACACACTCGGCGCGAATTCGAGAAGTCCAGGGTTGGATTCCCAGCGAGGGCATTCCTCGTTTTGCATGTCTTCTGCTTCAAAATAACCTAATGACTCGAAACCCTATATTAAATTAGTTACAGATATACTTGCTAAAACAAAACTCTGCTCCACTTGTGAAAAACACCTGATTTGAAATGAAACGTTATAAGGTATATCTCCCACATTCTTAGCGTGCCTTCGTGGTGTAATGGTCAGCACACTGAGCCGGTATTTCAGAGGTCCGTGGTTCGATTCCCGGCGAAGGAATTGCATATTTTCATGTCTCCTGCTTGTAATTAACCTAATGTCTCTACACTGGCGCCCGAACTAAAAGGGTTGAATAACAGTTAGAGCTTAGACTCACGATATGGTACTACAGTCCCCTAAAAACCCTAGTTGCCCTTTAAAAAGGGGAGTATATAAGGTATATCTCCCACATTCTTAGCGTGCCTTCGTGGTGTAATGGTCAGCACACTGAGCCGGTATTTCAGAGGTCCGTGGTTCGATTCCCGGCGAAGGAATTGCATATTTTTCATGTCTCCTGCTTGTAATTAACCTAATGTCTCTACAACGTTTCCTCGAAGCTGTTACAGAATAACAGTTAGAGCTTAGACTCACGATATGGTACTACAAAAAATCTGATGTCCATGAAAAGCTCAGCAAACTGTTTTCTATTTCGGAAGATTTAAACCTTGTACTCTAAACCAAATTGTTCACATTTTATACACAATGGAACACTATACGAATACGAAGTACAAAATCGTTGCAAATAAAATATGCAAAAGATTAAATACTCTGAAATGCATCTTTTAAAATAAAAATGCCACCTATGTATACACGTTTTGTGAAACAACAGCAGTCAAGAACAAGCAGAATATTAAACTGTTTTTGATTTAGTTATTCACACAGTCATCCAAAATTTGACAGATAGTCCTCTATCTTTATAAAATAAATTAAATATGGGGAAAATATTATTTGAAAATTAGTATTACATATCATTGCTGAATAATTTCGGCTGTAATCAGAAAGATTCACCGATAAATACCCCGGAAGATCCTTGCATTTGGACCACGATAACAGCAAGAGACTGATCAAACACTGTCTTTGTGTTGGTGTCTAAGTATTAAGTTTCACATGGAACCGAACGCTTCTTCTTAAATTAAGTACATGCAGGAAACTTTTTTAAATAAATTTTGTGAATTCTGATTGACGTTCCACTTAGAGCATACATTTTCGATTCTTCACAAATGTAAGGAAATTCATTCAAGAATTCATTGTGACGTTGGATATGTTTCTGTAAATGCTACTAGAAATTTTGAGAACAAATTTCTAGTAGCATTTACAGAGTTTGTTTATTTCAAGGAGAAATGGATGTCAGAATTCTGCTGTTATAAAGCCAGTTTTTTAAAGAGGATCATTCAGGTCAACAAAGGTGATCATTCAAAAGGTCACCTTTTCTGTTTATATAACTTGCGTCCCAACAAAGAATTGTCAGACCTGGGTACTGCCGATCTCCGAAGATAAGATTAGTTTATTTAATTTTAGTATTTCATTTAAGAATTATATTTAAATAGAGTAAGTTTTTGTTTAAAATAACTGACACTAAAAACATTCAGCCTAAAATTAGAACTAATATTTCGTGTAAAGAAGTATTTAAAAAATTATTATTTAGGCTTTACTGTTATTTGTATTGAATTTGTTGCCAAGCAGGCGCGTGGAGCAGGCGCGCCAACGACGCTTGTGAGTAGTGAGTTAAAACGTCATCCCGACGTAGTATTATTTTGTGGCAAACTGGCAAAGTTGTTTAAATAATTCTCTCCAATTTGTAGGAGTGAATTTCGTATTTGACAAGTTAAGTCTCACCAAAAGATATGTATATTTTTAATACAAGTATGGTTTTTTGAGATTCAATTTTAAAAGAAAGCCTATTAAAGGTAACTTGTTTAACATGCCATTCTTAGCTAGAAGTAGAAAACAGGATTTAAAGTACTGGCAGAAGAGTTAGGTTTAACCGTGAAACCTGAATTTCAGGTCGCTCAGTTGCATAAATTGATTACTGAAAGTCCCTGCTACGATGAGGAATTTACTCGAGAACTACTTGCTGCAATTAGAGAAGAAAGAGAAAGAAAGGAAGAATGAGAAAGAGAAGAAAAGAAGAACGCGAAAGAGAAGAAAGGGGAAGAAAAGAAGAACGCAAAAGACTAAAGGAACGCTAAAGGGAAGAAAGAGAAAAGGAACACGAAAGAATAGAAAGAGAAAAAGAACGCGGAAGAGAAGAAAGAGAAAGAAAAGAAAAGAAGAAGGCGGAAGAGAAGAAAGGAAAGAAAAGAAGAACTCAAAAGAGAAGAAGGGAAAAAGAACGCCAAAGAAAACAGCGAATTAGAGCTTTTGAGCTACAGAAACTTCAATTGGAAGCAATGGCTGCAAGAGCACAGCCAGTAAAAACTACGCAGTTACCTGAGCAGCCTTTAAAAATCAGAATTCACGATGTCATGCCACGTTTTAACCCTAAAGAAGATGAAATAATTTTATTTCTGGTGTTATTTGAGCATCAAGCTAAGATAATGAAAATCAAGTGACTCAACTTATTTCATTGCTGCCTTCTGATATTGTTCAGCTTATTGCTAGAGAACCAGAAGAGGATGCGAAAACGTATGAATACATAAAAGCTTCTACTGTTACAGCGATTTAAATTGAGTGCGGAAAATTTCGACAAATGTTTAATAAACACCAAAAATCTACTGAAAGTACTTGGTATAATTTCTACTATGAATTACAGAATTATTTAGAAGGATGGCTTAACCGATTAAACATTAAATTTTTTAACACCTGAAAGATCTCATGCTGGTTAATCAAATTAAAAAGCGTACTTCTCCTGATTTCAAAGAACATTTTATGGATGAATGGACTACCATCATTTCACCTACTGAGATGGTTAAGAAAATTGAAGATTTTGAAGATGTGAGAAAAACAATAAAACCAAAATTTTCTGTCAATTAGGGAAGAATGATCCTTTGTTAATTCTGAGAGAATTAACAAAGGATCATTAAAACCACGTTACGATAATTTTGGGAAAAAAATGAGCATCCGCCTCATTTTAAGCATTTTGATAAATAGGATAATTCAAAATACCAGAAATATCACCAACAAAGAAGTCAGTTCCAAAACGAGAACCAAGAAAATTTATATGACAAAAGATATCGGCCGCGTTGTTTTACGTGTGGATCATACGAACATTTTAAACCTTAGGACCCTTGCTTAAAACCAAATGAAAAGATAAATTACGTATTTTCGAATGATGATTTGTTAGAAACATATACAATTGACGGTTTAGTTAATGGTATGAAATGCCTATTCTTCAAGACAGAGGAGCCACAATAAATGTTATTTCTCGAAAATACACAAATAACGCAAAGATGACTGGAGAACATGTCTGGGTACAATATCTTTTAAATGACCATTTAGTGTGTCTACCGTTAGCGGAAGTTGAAATTAATTGTAAACTTGGTCATATAAAGACAAAGGCAGCTGTTGTTACAAATGATCCCGGCAGATATGTATTGGGTAACAAAACTGCCCAATTGTTCAAAGATAAACCATTTTTAAATTTAAAAAGGATAAATGCGGTTTTGACACGATCTCAAGTAAAAAGATCTTGTGAAAGAGTTTGAAGTAAAGACACCGAAACGGAGAAACTAAGAACAACTGACGAAGATATTTTACCGCAAGCTGATGAGGAAGACATAGAAATTATGAAAGTAATTAATGTGAATTCTAAGGAATTAATTGAATCTCAACATCAAAGCAGAGCTCTAGCTTCATTGCTTAGCGAAGCTAAAAATGAAAATTCCAGCAAGACAAATGATTTCAAAGTAAAAGAGAACGGGTTTTTGGTGAAAAAGAAAATAGATATAAGTGGAAATGAAAGAGAATTAATTGTTATTTCTGAACAATATAGGGATCAAATGCAGAACTGTACATCTTTGATGCTAAATCAAATAAGAGTGCTAAAACTCAGCGTAATTTGGTTAATACTCACTCTCCTAATAGTCAAGCTTCTGTCATTCTATGGATAGTGTATTTGATTATGCCTCTACAAGTTCCCCTGTTCCTTCTTCTCCAAAAAGCAAAGATGTGTTTGACAGTTTGTTAACAGCAGATCAAAGAACTTCTGATAAAAGAACTCATGAAGGTGCTTCTAAAGCTAAGAAATTAAAAATACGTGCAGAATCTAAGCACGAGTCAGAAAACTTAGATGATAAAGGATAATCAAATGATAAAGAATATTCAAAGTTGCCACATTCAATGAAAATGCAAGTAACAGATAAGAACAAATGTTCATCTCGCAAGGAGCAAAAACTATCTGAAAAGAAAGAACTAAAAAATTAGACGATTCTCAGTTTAAAATTCTAAATGAATTGCCAAGTTCTGAAGTTGAGATGCTACTCAAGAAGAAGTTTTTAAAGAAACTAAACAGACAAAAGCGAGTTGTTGAAGAAGTAAAACTGTCGCAAAAGACTCTACAAGCACCTGATTTCAATGAGGAGTTTATTTTGCAAACTGATCCTTCAGACTCAGGTATGGGTGTCATTTTAGCTCAGAAAGATGAACGAGATAATGAACATCCAGTATTACAGCTCAGTAAAAAGTTTACAGGAACTGAAAAAAATGTACTCTACCACAGAAACAAGGAATGCGCCGCCATAATATTCGCTGTAAAGGAACTGCTATGTTATTTAGATGGGCATACTAAATTTTTCCTCATAACCGATCATAATACCTTATTTTGGTTCAAAAATAATGTGAGTCTAAATCCGCGACTTATGAGATGGGCACTGGTATCACAACCTTATAATTACACTGTCGATCATCGAAGTGGTAAAAACCATAAAAATGTAGAGGCATTAAGTCGTACTCCCTGGCCTTATTAAAGAATTTGTTTCTTTATATAGCAAAAAATATTTTGTTCCTTCCTCTCTTCCTGACTGTATGTTATTATATTATATGTTGTATTCCAATTATGTTTGCGTTGATATTGTGCTGTTTTGAAAAAAAAATTGTAAACTTTAATTTATAAAAATATCAATTAAAGTTTACCTGGAAGGGGGAGAGAATGTAATATTTTATTATTTAAAAATGATTACATTTATTATCCTTAATGGTGCTATTTTGGTAGACGGTTGCACGGATTTTGGCGATTTGTTTTGGCGAGCGCTACGACTTATGGTAAACCCATTCGTGGACAACTTATTTATGGTAACCGATACTTTGTTGTTATTTAATGCGTTTTATTATGCATAAATTCCTTGTTTTATATATTATTTATGGCTTCTAAATACTAAAAAATCAATTTCATTTTGCATTTTTATTTGAAATAAAAATTTTATTGCTTATATTTTATGTTGCGGGAGATGTAATCAATGACTTTACCTTACTGTAAAAGTAATTCGTTTTAATATCTATAAATTTAATCTAATGTTTTAAACATTATTTATGGCTGTTAAATATTAAAAAACAATTTAATTTTGCCTTTTGTCTTTGAAAAATGATTTTATTATGTATGATTATTTAAATAATTTTAATTCTATGCGTGATGTAATTAACTCCTTGATTGGTTACAGAATATTTGTGCATTAGGTAATTGCTAAATTAGGTTTTCCATCGTACTAAAAAAATGGCAAAAAAATAACGAGTGATACTATCAAGAATTGCTGAGATATTTATTGTCACATATGTTTTAAGTTAAATAATTATATCCTATAAAACTTCTTTTAAAGTATTTGAATTTAAGTAATATTTTAATTCATTTAAACGTTAGTATGATGTTTTTAATTCGATATTCAATTTAAGTAATATTTTAATCCAATTAAACTTTGGCGCAATGTTTTCTCGTGTTTTTATTCTATTTCTATGCTATATGAAAGTAATAATTTAACCTTACTTTAGTATTTTATACTCGTAGTAGGTGTATTTATTTACATTTGCCTGCCATCTTAAAAAGCAACGTTTTCAAAAAAAAAAAAATTAATCCATTATTTTTAACGATATTTATTTTTTTAAAGTTTCGAATATGCGTAAAATACGTAAAAACAGCTTTTTTCAAGATGGCTGACGATTGCGAAAACCACGCCAACAATTGCGCCAGCGTAAATCTCCAAAATTCCTTTCAACCGTCTACCAAAGTAGCACCTCCTAAATATGGAGTGGCAATGCCATATTTGTTTCGTGTAACCTTTGCTGAGCAACGATAGAAATGTTTAAAAATGGTTATTCTGAAAGTTTTACGAGTAGCTGATGTATGAAAAATTGATAGAGGGAGAAACTCTAATAATAAGTTTGAGTGTAAAATTGTAACATTTAGAAACTGTATTTAAATTATCTAGCTTCGTGAATTAAGAATAAAGTTTATGATTTACTAAGTTTATCTGTTATTTCAATAAAAACTGCAAAATACGTTACAATATGTATTATATTTATGTATAGCATTGTTCTAATATAAGATTTTGACACAAAATCTGACTCTTTCTGAAATGACATACTAATGTTTCTTCCATAGTTCGATTCTACTACTCAAATTGTGCCAAACTGCCAAGTTTTGTAAAAATCGCGAGTAGTTTTTAAAAAATTAACAAAATTTTAACTCCTGCATGATAATTTAATTTGGTATATATTTATTAATATCTCTTTTTTTATTAAACTTTTTGTAGTCTTCCTTTCACATTTCGAAATTTAGGTTCATTCCAAATCAGATTCGCCCATTTTTTTAATGATTTGTTTTTAAAATTTGTATTTTTAAATGATTTTATAAATTTTTTGAAAAATATTTTGTATTATAACCTATAAAATTTTGCCATCATCTTAAAGTAGGCGTATTTCTAAGCACACCTGCAAAAAATTAGAGATTTTTATTCAAAAGTTCCTACGATATACGTGAATTTACATTTTGGCGCGTTTTTGGCGTATTTGTTATAAGCGATAATAAGGAAAATGTGGTTTACGCACTTTGTTAAAATTATTTGAACGTATGAACGATGACGTTTTACCTGTCGTGCACAATGGAAAAAAGGAAAATAAATGACACAATGGAGAAAAGGAAATAACTTGCTATAAATTAAGAAGTTCGCCAAGTGAATTATTCTTGGCGCAAAACAAAAAAGCGCTTAGATAAATTTTAAAATTTCTCCGTAAAATGTTCACCAAAAATTACAATATTTAATCTCTAGGCATAATTTGAGTCCTAGAATCGAAATATGTGAAAAAAATTGGCATGTTATTTCAGAAAAAGTCCGATTTTGTGTCAAAATACTTATGTTAGAACAATGCTATATATAATTCTAATATATATCCCTAGTCGCGCTTTCGAGACATGAAAAAAGGCATTTGAATTTCGTCAAACGACCGAGTAGAACGCGAGATATAGAACTGTAACCCCCCATTTTTTTTTCTTTTTTGTGCCTTGATCGAAAATTTTTGGTTTTTCAATATACATTTTAAATCCCACTTTTTTAATCCAACAGCTGAAAAGAGATCTTCAAAGTGTCTATTTATTATGTATAGTACGGAAGTATTTAAAATATTATAAAAGGCACACATAAAATGTTTATGGCATTGCATACTGTTAATACGAAATTTCCCAAAGATTCCCATTTTTAATTCTTAAGCCTATAAAATTCTCTACATTGTTCTACATAGCATTAGCTTCCTTGTTGTTGTTACTTATGATCACCTGTCTAACGCAGTCGATCAAGCCTACGAAATTCCTCCTGACAAGGAGCGCAAATTTACGCCTGTCGTCGTTGGCAACAGCCTTGAGCACCTAACAGGTGACAGTGCGATTTGGCTCAGTTCCGCCTCCAATTTTGATGGAGAGCACCCCGGGGGAACGTGTCCGAGGGTCTCCCATTCTTCTCTCCTTCCGCCGTACCACACGAGAGGACTTTCGGCTCGCCGCATATTTAAAGTGCCGCCATGCCGCACCGACACTACACATTTACAAACATCCATGCCTTCTCCGGGATTCGAACCCAGGCTCTTCGGTTGGAAGCTAGCTTCCTTGTTAACGAAAGGAATATTAACAAATGCAAGAGGGCAATAAATATGTTAATTACGGGCAAATAAAGTTATAGATTATCTTAAATGCGGCTGTCAAAAATGTAGGTTACGTCTGATTAATTTCTTTAGCTCTATATTATTTACATATTATTCTAGTTAAGTTAAGAATACTCAAATAATTAATAAATTATTTTTCTGAATCCAATATATTTCAATTTGATACATAGCAAAACTCTGAATGAGAGAAATAATGACAATAACGTTGCTTTGAATAGTTGAAGTTTCGAATAAAATGGAACCAGCACTTGTCCCTTTTTATCTAAATTTCGCAGCCATTTGTAATAAAGAAATTACGATGTATATTTATTTTGACTAATCAGTTACTTTTAGGTTTATGCTTTCTTTGTTATAAGCCTTCATTCCCTTTGTCAATTGTCATGGCCAGAATGCCAGTGTCATATTGTCAATGCCAGAATATGTAAATTTGGTAACGCGGGCGAAGGAATGCAGTTTCTACCAGTAAGAGGAAAGGTTTAAATACTGAGCTCTATTTCTATTATTTATTTCTGAGGTAGCGGCGCTCTTTACCGCCCTCTTTTTTTAGCATAGAAGGGGAAGTTAGAGAGGGTGGGCAGGTATTGTACCTCTCGAGCGTGAGCTGCTGATTCTGTATTTATTGCTGGTTAAAATGGCGTATCTGTTATTATTCTGCTGCCACTAGACTTCGACGCGGTTTTAGGTAAAGAGATCGTCTGAGCCCTGGAGAAAATTCTACTGTTTAAACCGATTTAAAATGGATTCTGAAGAGATTTTTTCGTAGCGTGTGTGTGTACGTACGTATGTATGTATATATGTATATCGCATAACTCAAAACCGAATAGCCTCAGAACTTTGAAATTTTGTATATAGGACTGCACTGCTATAACATGTAGATGTGCATTTCCTATTTTGATTGCAATCGGCAGTAACAAAAGTATATAAATACATAACCTCCTAGTTTGGTTGCAATCGGCTGCACAGAAATTATATAAATATGTGTATATATATATCCACTCTGTTACTCGGCTCAGTGATCTCAGTTGCTTTATTCTCTTGTATTTGTAAATTGTGCATTTTTGCTTTAAAAATGATTAAATTATCTTTCGGTTAAGATTTTTATGCCCTTAGTTAACTTGCATGCAATAATTGTGGAATAATCAACACCTTAAAAGTTTTTTAAGTGCAACTAAGCCTAATTTTTGGTTACGATAGCGGCCATATTTGTTTACATTTGAAGCTTATCAGAATAGTGGATTTGTTACCAATTTTAAGAAACTAAGCTTCGCAACAACAAAATAACATTTTCTTTTATTATTGTGAATTAAATTATGCTTAATCCATTCTGGAATTATCCTTTAAGTTATTGAATTATCCCATATATTGACACAGCATAGCGTCTACCACAGATTAAGTCAATTTCTACGCCTTCACTGTCTTTTTTGTCGAGTGAGGTTAAAAATAAACTTTCAGTTTTGTGCACCTAAAAATCTGCTGAATTGCTTGTTTTTGTGGCTGGAAGAATTGTTTGTTTTTGCGTAGAAACTGTAATTTTAGAAGAAGTCGTGTGGAAGGAAGTCATGTAGTGTACACATCAGATTTTTTTTTTCATATCCATGAAATTCTATTAAAAATAATTATTTACACATTATAAACGATGTACATTTTCTTATTGTAAAGCAATGTAAAATTAACTTTAGAAATTAATATCAAATAAAAAGCTAACAAAACGCAATACAAAATAACATTGATAAAAAGTGGCAGGTCCTCACAAGCGAATGAGAATAACTTCTTTCTGATGACTGTAGGATGATTAAATGCAATAGTACATGAAAGTAACTGGCTATACAAGGTAACTAACTGGCTTTTAGCATTGTATAAATATATAAAAGGTATTATTTATGAAGTATGACAATACAATTCTACAGATTACATAATTGAAATAAAAACATAGATATATGAAAAATTAGATTAAATTTAAGACTAATAACTTCCATATTCAAATTTAGAACAAAAGCATTTTACATTACCCTAAAATAAACTTAGGTTTAGAAGGTGGACAACCACATTTGTTTAGAGAAGGCTTTTCAAAACATTTCACGCAATATCACAAGTATAAAAGTCTTATGCAGCTATTACTTATTTTAAATAATCATAACAAATTTCAAAATTTTATGACATAATTAATTTTTATTATTATAATTTGGATTTTAACATAATTTGTAGTGGTATTACTGAAATTATAATCATTATTTTTATTATTACATTTCTAATTTTCTTATTTTACACAAGCACAGCTTTCTCCCAATACAAACGTATCCGTGTATGGGCCAAACCAGGAAAAGTTTCAGAGAATTTATTAAAGTGACCCAATGCATAAATTTCTGGGATTCACCCACACAAAGCGAACATGCAAAGAGGAAAAAAGATGCGCGATGCTGGAAAACTAGACATATTTAAAAAGACTGTACCGTTAAGAGAGTTAAATGTGTGCTAAAAGGCGAATCATGAGTTTAATAGAAATGCGTCGCAGTAGTATGGATAACAATTGAGAGTGCAGATTAAGAAGGTTCGAATTAATACAACGATAAATAAACTACGAATCAGTTTAGAATTGCTTAAATCAATCTTCAGCAATACTGAAGGGCAAGTTTACAAATTAGGAGAGACTTAGAAAACTAAAAGATATAAAACATCTGTTCAAGAACCATTCTTAATTAAAAACCAAATTTGCGGGTTTCTGTTAAGCTAAAGACTGTTTCATAATCCAGTGACAGCAAAGTCGTCATTTTGCTGTCACTGGCAGCAAACGTGGTAGTTTGGCATAATTTGAATCGTAGAATCGAAATATGGAAAAAAATTGGCTTGTCCTTTCAGAAGAAGTCCGATTTTGTGTCAAAAGACCTATATTAGAACAATTGCTATATACAAATCTAATATATATCCTAAGTCGCGCTTTTGATATATGGAAAACTCAAGCTGAATTTCTTCAACCGAGCCAGTAGAACGGGAGATATAGAACTGTTCCATTTCTTTTTTTGCGCAGTGTATGTCTAGCAATCAGAAGGTCTGGATTTCGAGTTCTGACGATGGCAACTGTTGCTACTTCAAGTTTCTTGTGTTCTAAAAATTATATTAAACTTTACGATTAGCGTTCGAACTAAAAAGTAGTAGATGATAATTTTTGGACTCCAGAATTTGGTGACTGGATCCCGGTCTCTTCAGTTGCCTTATAAGTAGAAGAATGTAAGGTATTTCTGCCTCTTTACCGCTCACCTTTCGTGGTGTATTTAGTAAGCACTTTCGGCTACCAACCAGAAGAATCAGAGTTCGAGTCCCGGACATTTAGAGGACATCACACATTTCTTCGATTTTCAGTCTCTAAAACATCAAAATGGTTTGTAAAAACTTCCAGGCAAAAGCTTTTCAAGCTATGATAAAGAATTGTTATTCAATATTATAGCTCATAACTTATTATAAGGAAAGAAAAAATTATCACGAAAAACCTCTGCAAGCCATAAAAAATTAATCGTTATTAGTATTGACTACATTATTAATCATTATTAGTATTTACTATTATTAATCATTGTAAGGAAGCTGAAAATAACCATGCAGAATGGTAAAGAATCCTTAATTTTTATCATAGCTTGCAAAGTATTGTAAGCAAAATGAGCTTAAATTTTATTAGGAGTTTCGTCACATCAATTAGGACACTACACAGACACATTCCTGTCCTTTCTAGCAGGCGGCAAGGTCGGGAGATAGTAAAAAATTAACTCAAAAAGATGAATAGGCGAATTCATTAATCAAAAATTAACTTAAAGAGATGAATAGACAAATTCACTTGCGACAAACTGGGGATCTCACTGACGGAATCCAAACATTAAAAAGAACTCTCTCTTAAGCCTCCGACCATGAACTGGCACATCTCGCCTCGGGTGCGCGGAGACCACAAAGGAGGAAGGCAATTATGACTCCTTGTTATTTGGCTGTTCCGCTGTCCCTTCGGATAGCTGAAACCATTGCTATCTGGGACAACACAGGGGGCAATTTCTGGCAGTAGGAACCGGGTTCGTGTTATTGTGCCCCCAGAGCCGCTGCTGTCACAGTATAATACTAAGCCTAGTTTTTAGCCCCAGAGGGTTAAGTAAGAGGGAAATTATCATGAAGAAGCTTTGTAAGACATAGATTTATTATAAATAATCGTTTTAAATGGAAAACTGTCATACAGATGCTTTTCAAGTTACAATAAGGAATCATTGTAAACAAGATAAAAATTATTGTGTAGAAGCTTTGTAAATACTCCTTATTCCTTATTCTTTATATAACTAGCGAACCATTATAAGTAATGAAGAAACCATACGCGGAAGATTTGCAAACTCTGGTGATGAATTATTGTAAATAATCATTCTAAAAGATGTCTTCCAATCCTGAACTCGCAATTTTTCTCAAAAAGATATAAATAAATCTATTTATCAAGAAATACATAAAAATTAGTTGCTAATACTCTATTGAAAATCAAAATAAATTATTAAATATGGGATTTTTGATCACCATTTGCGAACTTTGTGATGAATTTGATCACCAACAGCAAACGTTCCGAATTAAGTTTAAAATTTCAAGCTTTTTTAAGCTCCAAAACAGCTTTACACTGCGAAATATAATTAGATTTCTATTCTATATTCTCAAACTCCCATTCATATTCATTTAGCAGTCAAGTGTTTCAATTTTATTTACTTCTAAATACGAAAAAGCATTTCTAGCTACTTAAAGTAGTGCTTCATTTCCAATAATTTCAACTGTTTTTAATCAAAAACGCTTTCGTAGTTTTTGAGTAAAATTGTAATTTGCAATTAGCTTTAAGCTGATGTGGAGGAAAGAATACAATCGTTTCCACATCTTCAGAACGAAATTTATTGAGTAACGTTAGCAGCTAAATGCCTATATGAAATAAAATAAAAAAAAAACCTTTTAATTACCAATTGCTTGTATCTTGCCAGTGAAAATTACTTGCATCTTGGCAGTGAAGGCAAACTTTCCGTACAGATTTCCCTAGCTTTAAAATTATTTCCGAATCGATTGCTTAGGATGAATAAAAACTTCGCACAAAATTTCGATTTGCAGTCATTGCAGTCTGTCCTTTAAATCAAAATGTTTGTAATCAAATCACAAAGTCTTCATAAAATTAAGTCTAAATAATCGAATTCTTTATCCTTTATTTATGTCACATTCTATATATTTACTTTTTTATTAAATGCACACTGCAGCCAATATTTTGTATTTTTTGTATTTTCCCTTCACTGGAAAGATGCAAGTAATTTTTTTTAGCTTGGAGTCAATTTGATTGCTGAAGTCTAAAAATTAAGGAGACATTGAACTTAATTTTAAGTTTACTATGCCTTTATTTAAAGATATAAATACATACAAAGTTGGCTTCGATATTGTTTCAAATCATAGAGCCAGGCATTTGAAATTAACGCACAAGAAGCTATTTAACTGAAAAGTCTGATTTCTGAAATTTAAAAGGGTACTCTCGCTTTACGGCTAACTTTGGTGGTATATAATTTGATACAAAGCAATTGCTGACTGACATTCCCACTGATTCCCTATCTTTCGAATATCGCCGCATGCTCTTCGTTCATTGATTCAAATAAAACTTCATTCCACTCAAATTCAGACATGGACGGTTACTTGGCTTAATATTATACACTTGTAAGAAATTAATAGTATTACCTACATTGTTTTGTACATCCCACAGACCCATAATCGAACTATAAACTCAGAAGGGGGGAACGCTTCCTTTTTAAAACCGCAGTTTATAGACGTTCTTAAAACTTAGAGATGCAATACAATTGCAGTAGCGATTAATTTGTATTCTGTTCCCAAAGTTGGCAACCATTTGTTCTCTTTTGGCGAATTTAGTCATTTTCTCCGTTAATACACAAATACTTTTAAAAGTCTCAGAAAAACTACAAATAACGAAGTGACAGGAAAATTGCCTCATTAATTCTGAAAATAAATTAGATAATATATCTGAAAGTGAATTCTCAGATGTTTCCTCAAATAATAAATCTCGGGCAAAGAAACAAAAGTCTTAATCACACATTACGTGATTATAAGGAAATAGAAGGGATAAAATTCTGGCGTAATATAACATAGAAAGAACCAAACGAAATATAGCCTGCTATGTGTACAAAATAAATTTAGGCATGTAGAAAATTTGCAAGATTTTTACTTTTTAGAGAATGAGCTCCAAATGATAGTAGGAAAAAAATATTTTGAAAAGACTTTTCATGGTAAATGACTTACATTCATTCTATCCATGGGTAAAAACCATAAAAGTTTTCCCTGAGACAACCCATTCACCGTGATTTAAACCTACTTCGAAAGTTTTATCGCTCGCTACCGGTATTCTTGCGATTCCGAAACTTATAATTAGATTTATTTCTCTATTTGTAGCAGGTTTAAAATAAATTACTCCTTTGGTTATAACTTATTGTACCTCATCTGTAATATGTATTCATTTCACAATCAGCGCATTTATTTCGTAAAGAATGCACCATGCGAATTTCTTTAAAATAACTGTAGTATGAGGCATCTTCCACAGCAAAATGATTTCCCAAATTTCTCGTAATCTGACTTGATTTTTTAAAGATTAAACTTTCATCAGTTCTGATTAATTTTCCAATTTTATATTATCCTCTGTTAACAGCTAAAATATATATCTTCCGCTTATTATCTCCGTTCATTGTTACAAGTCTCAGTCACCTTGGCGACTTTTCAAAACTGAATTTTTAAAAATTTTGGAAGCTGCCAAAAAGCGCTGTACCGCCAAATCTTATTACGTTTTACAATATTTTAGCTTTTTACCTATAGAATATTAAGAGATAATTTTTTTACTATTATTTCGTTCTAGAAAGTGGTTAGTGACTCTAACTTCTGTACCGAAGGGCCCGGTTTCGAACCCCAGGAAGGGCACAGATGTAATTAGTCCGTCTCCTTATAGAAGGCAGTTGTGGCCCACCTATTAGATGCTTCCATAATAAAGTGACCACTGCTTTCGGCCTTAGTAGTGGTCATCATCTATGGGCCGCTTGATCCCGCCACTGGAAAAAAAAATTGTATTTCTAGATGAATAGAATTTTAAATGTATTACAGAAAAATTGAAATTTCATTGTGGAAGACCTCCTTGTAAGTAAGTAGAAAACTTTCACGGAGAAGCTTTGCAAGCTATGATAAGGAATCATTATAGATAATCTTAATAAATAACGAAGACATTGCCTTGCAAAAACCTTGAAAGCTATGATAAAGAATAATGGTTCTTTATCATAGCTTGTAATCATTATAAGTAAAGGGGAAACTGTCAGGCGAAAGTCTTGGAAGCTATCATAAAAGTCATTATTCTTTAACCGTAGCTTTCAAATCATTATAGATAAGTAAAAGAAAGATTATCATACAGAACTTCTATAAGCTATGACAAGAAATCATTTATAAACAATTATTCTGAGTAAGTGGAAAGTTGTCATAGAGAACCTCTGCGAGCTATGGTAAAGAACAATTACAAATAATCATTGTAAGTACAAGGAAAGCTGACATGTATATCTGTCTCTAGCTGTAATAAAGAACCATAATAAATAACCATTATAACTAAAGGGGAAACTGCCATTCAGAACTTTAGCTAGCTATAATAAAGAACCATTGTAAGTAATCATTGCAACAAACGAGAAAACTATCATGCAGAACCTTTGCGATAAAGAATTATTGTAAATAATCATCGTAAGTAGAGGGACGATTGCTATGTAGAACTTTTGAAAGGTATAATAAAGAAGCATTGCAAGTAATCATTGTAACTAAATGGATTGTAACTAAAGGGGGGCAGAACATTTGCAAGGCTGCGATGGAGAAAGCTATTTAAATAATTATCAGTTTAAGATATTGTGTTCGAAAGCATACGAGTACGGCCTTCGTTACTTATCTTCCTTATACAGATCTCTACTACCCTCGATGTAGTTTATTATACTGGCTCAGATCTATATTCTAAAATTCTCGACTCTGGGAGTATAAAATATAGGAGCCGTTCCTAAAGCAAGTCTTTTAGACACAGGTTTCAAAAAGTTGCACGCTGTTTGTGATGTGTCTAAGAGATGTTAAAAGTCCGTCACCCTTAATGGGGCACTGGGGCGTTGCAGCAAGTGCGACTAAATGACTTCTTTCAGAGAAGCTTTTGCAAGCGTTCCTCACGCTTCATATGGAGTTGAATATACGAGGTGATCCTCGTAGTGAACTATAGTGAAAGTCGGGAACACGTACATGTTACTTACTTACATACATCTAGAAACTAATATAGTCAAATAAAAATAATCTGCGTCTTGAGAATGGGAAAAATGTTTTCTTGTCCTGTGTTTTGTCAGACACCGATCAAAACTTATATCCTGTCTGTTTTGTTGGACATATTTAATTGTTTTACAAAGTCTGTTAGCATTAAAATGTAATTCCAGTTTCTTTCCTCTCGCATTTTAAATGATTTTCGTTTAAAAATTAAGCAAAATACAGACGAGTCCTGAATTTTTGCACTTTTGAATATTAAATGAAAATGAATATGGTCAAGTATTTTTATCGGGCTTTTATTCAACAGAATAAGCACTGCAAGGCATTTCATCCTTTTTTAATTGCCTTAGTGGTGTAATTAGAAGAATATACGGCTAGGAATCGAGTGGTTCGAATCCGGAGAGGGTACTGCTCGTTTTTCATATTTCCTTCTTCGAAATCAATTATTCGAAAAGCGCTGGCCGAATTAAAATATGATTGACTATATCAGAATTTCGAAGTATATCGGCAGACCTTAAAAAGGATTTTTCAAAGTATTATTTTTATCCATATTTCAGGGTTTATATTAGTAATTAGACATCAAAACACTAGTGATAAAGATACCTAAAACAGAATCTTTGTTATTTTCATTAATCTATTGTTAATCATTTGTAAGTACAATTTTTATTTCGTTTTGTTTTGAAGTTTCATATACGTATTTCTGCCTAATATAAATAATTCAGGATGAATATTCCGTTTAAAATTGTATCACTTAAATTCAAGCAACTTATCTGGAGTAGCAGTTCGTTTTGTGTCCTGAGAACATAGCAGAGGTATATCTTTAAATATTACGGGTTCGGTTCCAGTTAACCATAAAGTGAATATCACATAAAACAAGTTCCATAAATTTATTTTATTTCCCGTTGCATATCAAAGTTATGTTTTTACAATGCATACTTTAGTTTAAAAAGCAATATAGCTTTTCACTTCCTTGTCATATGTGAATTTGTTGAATCGGTTTTCTTTCTTTCTTTCCAAATATTTCCCTAAGGTTTTACAACTCGTATTTCTGAAGGTTTAGTTTTCAGTCTCTACGAGCATTTGGCATATTCTCTCTTTCCAAAATTAATTACTTGCAGCCCTTGATTTAAAACGTGACACAAGATCCTTTCTTTGACTTGAGATCATTAAGCGGTAATTAATAGCACTAATTTCAATAAAATATTGGTGGAAACGATTTGAAATATTGCGAGAATTCATGATTTATGTATTAAATGCATGAAATCTATACTGCTGTTTAATCTACACAAAGAGAACTGCATGAGACGAAAACGTTTAGTAATGAAAAAAATATTTTCAAGATTTTAGCTGCGTTATTCAATGTTCAACACTTGGTACCCTCGTATGATCATCATTTAGACCAATTTAGATTCAATAATAATGAAAAAAATTTGAAATTGAAGAATATCTAGAATACGTCCCCTCTTCTCTCAAAAAGTCACATAGCGAGAAATTACGATTCTTCAGAAAATAAAACATCAGCCTTCGCAACACTGCCAAAAACCTTGTAAAAATCATACTATCTCCAAAATAGAGAACCATAGTATTAATCGAAACTGTGTATTCTTAAAGATATAAATTTAGTGCGAAATTTAATTTTAGTTCGAAAACGTAAGAGTAAGAATATGCGAAATACTGATAAATATAAAAATTTTATTTGAAATTAAAACACGGTTGCTTATGTCGTAGTTAAGTTACATCGCTGCATTTATTACTGCCCAAATAATGAAGGTCTAATATATTTACAATGGGGCTGTGAATAAATGTGCTTCAATATCGAAACTGTAGGTAGCAAATGGGCTATGAATAAGACCGAGGTATAGCATCTGGCTGCTTATATGCGGTAACATCGCAGTACATTATGTTAAGTAGTTCTGAAGCCATTCTTCATATATTGTCTAAAACGATATATAATCTGGCAATTGCTCCGTGTCAGTTTAAGTTATTTGTCTTACAAGCTCTTAAGTATGACTACTTTACTAAATAAGTTTAACTAAAGGCTTGTAATGAGGTGATATAAAGCTAGTCGTTGAGTTATCGTCAATTAAAATTTTATTTACGAGATTTGTATGTTGCAGAACATAATATAAGCTGTTTCTTGCAAGTCATGTCTACAAGTTAAAATTATAATACAACAAATTATCTTAATGAGAGCCATGAATTATTCAGCATTTGATTATCAAATACCAATTATATATTAAGAATTCACTTACTATTAGAAGTTTTACCTCAAACCTAAATTGTCAGCGAGAGCTCGTAGAAAGTAAAGCAGCATTTATTCTAAGTTATATCATACACTTAGCAGTATAGGCAGAATTCATATTTGTTCCTAAAGTTTTCTTTTTTTTTTGTATGAACTAATTTGCATTATCTTAAGTGCGCTTTCATAAACACAAAATCAGAAAAGGAAAGACAGAAGCTATAAAATTAGCCAATTAAGAACTTATAGTAAACTCTACAGTCTTAATGAATAAGATTGTGATCCTTAGACAAGAGTAAAAATTGCTTAATATGAATTATACGGAAAAATTACATATTGTAATTATTTTTATGTAATATTACTGTGCGACTTATATACGCAGGTGGTGGCATAATGAAGTGGTACAATAAAAATGAGTATAATAAAGTGGTACAACTTTATTATGTCATTTTACAACTTTATTGAACAAAATATCATTTCACAAAATTCATTTATTGATACTAACTGCTTTCAGAATATTTATTTTTTTATATAGTTGATACTGAAGGAATGTAATCTATTTACCAAAAAACAAGAAACTAAATTGAAATTTAGTTTTAAATGAGAAAAAATACGTTTGACTCCGTTAAATGACATAATTCGCATCCTCTAGAGAGATGTATAGATTGATATGTAGCCACAATGAGTGTTGTGATAACAATCAAGAACACTGGAGGGTATTTAAATTATAACGGAGATATGATAGCATATTCCACCAGCCTGGGGAACACGGCAGGCATTATCCTGTATATCGTCTACGATGCCTGAAAAGCTGCAATCCCTTCCCAAAATATAATGGCAGTCGTTTGTTCCACGGTAAAAAGTACTTCCTATTCACTCATCACTCTCATATGCATCACATATAACTGACAATTTCGAATTTTCGTTGCATTTACGATAAAATATTACTTTTGTTACTTAATAAAAGTTCATGTTTGAACCAACAGGACTCACCTCATGAAAATCCTCTTCAACTACCGCTGATATGCCGCAACTATCGTGCAAGTATTGCATGACATGTTCCGACTGTCTTGAAGTGGAGTAATGAAAAATCCAACAATATAAACCATAGCTGTAATAATAATAAATAAAAAGTACTGAACAACGGTGAAAAAAATTCAAAATTAAAAAAAATTATTCTATGAAAACAACTTTATCTTTACATTCATTCTTTTTAATATTAATAATGTCCTGGGACGTTCATATAGCCGCTGCATACCTATACACAAATTACCTGTTTTCGGGTTCTGTTACTCTGAAATTCTCAAATGCTTTAAAATTATGCCTTTTAGAATCAGAATTCAGCATGCATAGTGGTTAGTGACCCTGACTGCCGTAGCGATGGGCCTGGATTCGAATAAAGGAGAAGGCATGGTTGTAACTTCACAGGAGGCAACGGTGGTCACCTATTAGGTGCTTCCATAATGAAATGGCCATTACTTCCGACTATGTAGTGGCTATTAAATAAAGCCCTCAGCCACTGAAAAGAAAAAAGAACCTGAATTCATCAGTGGGGGCAGAAAGTAATTCATAAGTGCCAAGCCTGTTTAGTAAAGGGAGTGATTAAGAGCAGTTACACTTTATTGCGTCATAAACTGCTTGCAGATAGTTTTATTGCTTAAACAAGCATACGTTTGGACACAAACTCGCTGACTAACCAAGCCTTTTACAATCTTTATCCTCAAATCTCTTTTGAAGTCGTTTTATTATCTCCTTGTTATATATGGAATTTACTGTCTGCTATTCAGATATAAAGATTTTGCGAACTACTTTTTTGTAATCAAGGAAAACCAATAACATGGTAAAGTCCTTTGAAGCCGAGGTTTCTGCTCATTGTCTTTTCGTTACACGTTATGATTTGTTTAAATTAAATGGGATTATTTCTGCCAATGCAAACAAATGCTGACATTTAACAACTTCACTTTCTTCGTTTCTGCACATAATTATTGCGCTGTGAAATGATAACAATTTTTCTTAGTGTTTCACAACAATTTTCTCGGGAATATCTTAGTTTATATTAAGCCTAACAAATATCGTTCCAAGCAATAAGGAATGATTTGTTCAGAACCAGATGCCCTAAATGTTATATTTCGCTTAGGATCGAGTGTCCCTTCTAAGGTTGGCCGATGCATCAAAAATATCGCAAGCGAAAACATTGTGCAGAAAACATCGTGATAGGAAAAGGTAGAGAGAAATTCGCGAATCTAAAACATCATCGTAGAAAATAAAGTAGTGATAAAATTTTGCAGTTTGAAAACATTGTTGTATACCGTGATAAAAATTAAGTACGTTGCATGCATTTTATACGCCTAAGATGTTACGAAGTCTATGAAACATATTTTTTGCAAATGCAGTATTGGTTTGAGTGTGGCGAATCCTCTCTAATACCATTGACGGTTCCAGAAGATTTCACAGTGAACCCTTTCACAGTGAACACCTCCCCAAGATGACCACTTCTGAAAGTAACCAGTAAGTTTGAGAACATGAATCTGACCACATATTTATTAAGCACAATCTCCATCATTTATTAAGCATCATCAGAATACTTTTATTAACATCATCTCTATAAGGCAACTACCTCCACAGAAGGTCAAAATTCTCTGGAATCAGTTTCATACAATTTCATACATTTCATACAGTTTCATACATTTCATACAATCTAGTTCATACAATTCTGAAACGTCTCAGAGACATAAAATGCGTAAGATGTTCTACAGAAGCCGTTTTTTTAACCCTTGTGTTTTGTTGGACGATGCTATTTTATTTTTTACAACGATGTTCTAGAGATTTGAGATGTTTCCTTT
The DNA here is from genome assembly GCA_000611955.2 of Stegodyphus mimosarum. NCBI lineage: Eukaryota > Metazoa > Arthropoda > Arachnida > Araneae > Eresidae > Stegodyphus > Stegodyphus mimosarum. The sequence continues at coordinate 609,722 of KK113427.1, forward strand.
TGCTTTTTTTTCTGTCATGATGTTTTTTCTTTGATCTGTTTTTTCCTCAATGTTTTCGTAGCTAAAGGTTTTGATACGATGCTTTAGCAGACACCGGCACTTTCGGTGTACTAGTTCAATTTTTACTATTTGTTTGTTTGTTCGATGAGTTTCTCAGATGGTTAAACTCATCTAAATCGAAGAGCACATTCATATTATAGAGCATACTAGATTACATCTGCTCTTAAGCTATCTCTTATGCTTATTTCTAGTATTTTCCACTGAGCATATTTAAATCCACCAGACGTATTTGATGAATGTTTTCACATTCATGGTTACGTATGATGCATAAACTATCCAAAACCTGCGTCTGTTTTTATTCCAAATACTTTAGTGTCAGAAAAGCCAGACACTGTTTTAAATCATTTTCTTCATCTTGCTACCTCCAAACATAAGAAAGATTTTGAATTTGGCATCACTGATTTAAAAGATATTTCGACGAAAGAGTCGTTTCTTCTGTATTGATCGGTTTTTACTATCCGTGAAATTTCATTTAAGATCTGCTTTTTGGGCTTAAATGGTCCTCGCAAACGCTGCTTCTCTTTCTGAAAGATATTCGAAAAATATGATTAAAAACTTTATGATAATATACACTAAATATTCCAAAATTATGCCTATTTTATAAAATATTAGTGGAAGTATGCGTCTAGGATCAAAACAATATTTTAAAATATGCTTATAGGATTTCAGAATTTATGAAAATAATTTTATACTCCTGGTCGACCACGGTCTGTAGAGAAAAATTACGTTTTTATGAAGCTTGTAAAAATTCAAGTAAAACTTTAATTAGGTAAAACTAAACCTATGATTTTTACCTTCGTGAAAAATTCGTTGTGATACTCTGCAATGCGCATTTTCAATAGAATGATAAGAAATTGAATAACTAGTAAATTTTGTAGGCGTTTTCTTCACACATATTCTCATTTTTCTTTGGGATATTCTTAATAAATGTTTCAAGAGACTCAACAAACTGTATAAGTAATTTTGTTTTACCAATACGAAAACATTAATTTGCCAAAAGGAGTTATTCCTATTACGCAAATGCATCCTATATTTGTTTCAAAATGTAGAATTAAGGACCATTAAGTGGAATTAATAATTTAGGATTCTATTTTAAGTTGAAAGCTAATTTACTTAAATACGAGACTCTTTAATATGTCTATGAATTTATCTATAAAAACCAAGAAAGATATTAATTAATTAAAGCGTCTGCGTACTTTATTAATTAGAATTTCTACTCTACGGGGTCTAAATAAAATTTATAGATATTTTTAGAGAATTATCTGACTCTTGATGTGGAAACAGTTTTCATAAGATCCTTTGCATTATTTTAAAAAACGCTGTGATTTCAAAGATATATCTAGAATCTGTAATTAAGAAAATAAAATTCATAGCTACTTTCTGTGAATGGCCAGAGAAATTTTATGTCCTCAAATTTGTTAAGTATCCGTTTTAGGACAGCAACGATTCCTGGCCATGTGCATTTATAGATCTACAATCGATGTCATTTTAAATTGTCGAAGTTACACATTGTTGCCTTTTACAGTCAGAGCAACCCTTGAAAATGCAAAATTCAACACAAATCTGCAAAGCAACAGCTTCCATAACGGTCTTATCACCATGCAGACGTTTATTACCCTTTTGTCTTCTTTGGTAGCATAGACGCGAACAACTCTAAGATCTAAATGATTTATCACTATGTTTTCTAAAGTACCACAGAGACTGGAAACGTCTGTAAAAGACCCTTTATTTAACTCTAATAAAAGCTTAACAAAGGGCACTGCTCGTGCTTAGAGATTAGTCAGCATTTATGCCTTAATCAAAAATTTAAATTGACTTAATTACGTAATAAATGTAAGTTAGCCCAACGTCTACGCAGACAGAGAAACGAGCAAGATGGCTCTGATCTAAAGTCGACGTGACAAGCCTAATGGTGAGAATAACGCAACGTCGTAGAATACTACTCTCAAGAGAATCAGTTACCAAACATACCCTTCAGCAGGCGGCACACATTCTGATTCCATCCGCAAAAGCCTTCCGTTAAATACAATATTCTTTCTACCTCATACGAATACATTCGAACTAGAAATTTACATTCTGGCACAAAAACGGGAAGCGGAAAAAACAGTAAAGTACATTAACATAAAATAATTTAGTAAAACTAAACAAATCCATATAACCAGAACGGCAATAGTCGATACTGTTTTTTGTTTTGAAAGACAAATATATTCTGATCATCCTTGGTGAACATCGAGGTTGGGCAACCCAAAAGCACAGATAAAGCAAAAAATGAGAGTCATACTAGGAGGGGAAAACAAGCTTATAAGAGAATTTAAATGATCTATAATGTCGAAACTGAGGTTCACTCAAAATATTAGTATAGATGTTTAGCTGATGTTGATATTCTTTAGTAGCAATCTGAAAATGTTTAGCTGGAAGACCATTTTAAATTCAAACATTTACTGCTCTTATGTCCAAGCAAGTGATATGCATATCTCAGCACATCACTGTGGTTCCCCTTGCTATTTCTCCTTCAGCTTTGCTTTCTTATTTTTTTCTCTTCAGGTTTATTATCAAGTCATTACATCAAAATATCTTCATCAAATAAAATCCCGTAGTTTTCAATTTTATATCGCTCCTGGTTCTTATCTTCACAGACACTTTCAAATATTTGAGTACCAACAAAGATTTAAATAAGGTCCTTTGCTATAATCTCGTCAGCAGTGTGTTTTTACTTAAGATATGAGAGGTCAGTTTACGATATTGTGGCATTGTGTATTTACATTCTACTAATAGTTAGATTTTTCTTAATTTCTTTTCTATATCCTTGTCACTTTCTCTCTCAAAGTAGAGAGTTATGCAAATAGTAGGGCAAGCGGTGTGTGTTAAAACTATGAGGTAGTTTTGAAACGCAGTTCAGTGGAATTCTCTTAGTTTTCCTGCCGTTTGCTGCAAGGAAACAACTCATAAGGCACAATGTTAGATGGCCAAGGTTAATGAATTTTTGGTGTTAGGAAAGCGAGCTGGAAAGTTCCAACCCAAAGATATAGGTTTTAGAAATGTGATAACGTCATAAATGTAACTTAACGTTAACAGGCGATAACTCAGCAGCTATTGATGATAATCGCTTAAGATCAGCCGTCGGGTTTGACAACAAACAGTTCTTAATTAAGCATTTTAAATGTTAGAATATTTGGTATCCTAGCAATAATCGAGAGGTTAATTATGAACGTATATGCAAAAATACAATAAGTATTAATCCTTCTATAAATGTCATAAACTAATCATTTTGACATCAAAATAACGTTACAGAAATAATTATTGTTCTCATGCAATCCCCTTGAAATTCGCAGCTGAGAGAAGGAATAAAAATGCGTTAGTGTTGATTGCGATACTTCAGAATTCATATTAGATATGTTTATATCTTAATCTTTCCACTTTTTTGTCACTGTTGCGCTATAGTATATTACACAGCTTTAACCTTTGTGATCCACGTGCTTGGTAAATTGTTCAGAGATATGCTGATATTTGATGTTTTCCAATATTTAAACTTTTTGTTTTAAATTAAATCAGCATACCGCTTAACTGACTGAAAGATTTAAAAGCAGTATATGTACTTCTAAATAATTTATATTTTATCCTTAAAAACGACCTTAGGGAAGGTTTTTTGGACTTTTATGTTCTTACGCACTAATCATCTATGTTATTCAACAAATGTAGCCATTGCAAAAGACGTAGGATCTGATCTCTTTTCACACAGCCTGTCAAATAGAAAGTTTCCAGATTACTGCCATTCGACGTGATGTAAAATTAAGAACTTCGCTTTGAGATTACTACTGTACAATAAACTAACGGATTCAAAAGCACTAAGCATCCTTCTTAAAAATGTAAATTTTTATGAAATTTTAAACACTATATTTAACCGATGTAATTTAAACACACTCAATTTGTGATATATTTCCACTTCACATATAAGATCATTTGCAACATTTTTGTAGCTAAAATATTTCTAACTTCATACATTATATAAATAGACACATGATATTATTTTCCTTTTTAAGTAGTGTGTAGTATTGTTATAAATTATAATAAATCTAGCATATGTGACATATGATACATATAATTGATAATTTATACAGATATTTGCGTCATTATTTTAACTGATGTAGGAAACAACTGAAAAGACACACGCTAATGTAGAATTTAAAATTAAATAAAATATCAACCTTAGCCTGTCTAGATTCTGAATATAACTCTGTCGTTTTTGAGCTATCAGACATGTATATTTCCCTCCTCGTACAAAATATTCACTGGTGTAGGAGTTAAGAATGCGTTACTAATTAATAATATTCTATTAAAAAGCCTTTTTTTCTCTCCCCCCTTTTGATTTAAGGGTAAACCTCTAACATAAAGTCAGAAATTAGGTGAATTTAAGTTATTTTTCTGCTAGTTAACTTTTACTATAATTCGGTTATGCAGAATTTGAAATATTCACTGTTGCATTATAATCCAAGTACTTTATTTGTGGAAATACTTCTTACTGTAAAATATGAAACAAAAACCTTTCAATTTTGGGTGGTCTCGTAATTTAAACTGCTAGGATACCAGGTATCAATCCTCTCCAGCATTAAGTTGGAATCTGAAATGAATAAAATGATAAAAGGTTTTGTCATGTTGCAGCAATTTTTTTTTGACTTGTGAGCAAATCTGATTACAGGTGCAAAACTAACAAAAATATGTTGCATTTGACAACATTATGCAAAATATTTTAGAGTTAAGGAACGTTATGGTAAAATTTTATTAAATTAATTTCTATCTACCCTTTTTGATCGTCATAATATTCTATTTAACCACTATGAGACCGTATCCAGTGATTCTACAGATGAGATCTGGATTTTAGTTCGATATTACTTTTAACTTTAACTGTTACCATGATTAATCTCACTTGTCTGAAGCCCACAAATTTTATTGTAGCAAGAAGAACAAGATTGTGTCTCTCATGGGCAAGAGGCATAGGCCCTATATAGGTGACAGTACGGCATTCCCCAGTTCCACCTCCGTTTTGAGGGAAAGTACACCGGGAGATGGTCTGAGGGTTTCGCACTGCTCTTCCCCTATCTGCAAATTATATGAGATGATTTTCGGCTCGCTGCATTATTAGAGTATCGACATCGCGCAAACATACTATACATTTGCAACATCCATACCTTCTCCGAGATTCGAACCCGGGCCATTCGGTACGGTAGTCAGAATCATTAACCACTATCCCGCTGGGCGAGTGTTTCAACTTGGTGTTACAAATAGCACCTATAATGTCGTGACTAATAAATGCACTCTTGTGCAAAATTAAGATAATCATTTTATGTATGCATGATTATCAGTAAAGCTCATAGTGCAGAGATGTCGAAAATCCACGAACGTTGCGGCAGTCGATACCACTGCTGCAGCAAGGCAGTTTTGAATTCTGGGATAGTTATTGGAGGGAGATGGCGGGATGAAATTGCCCTCCCAAGAGTATCACAGGCATTCTGTATAGCTTTAAGGTCAGGAGATCTAGCTGGGTAATTCATGCAGCGAATATCCTCACTTCCCATCCTTAACCATCACTTGTGACCATCACTTCCCATCCTTAACCATCACTTGTGACCATCACTTTCCATCATAGACCACAGTTTTCGTTGTCCACCATTTTTCACTCGTCAACCAGCTGAGCTCTATGTGAACGAGAGCTGTTGTCTATCAAGGCTCTAAGATCTTCTCTCCTCATAGCAGCAGGGAGCTTTTCTCGAGTACATGCAAGGGTGTGTGGCCGTCCGACGTAATGTCTGAACAAAAAATTACATCTCCACCACCCTAATAATCCTTTCCTTTGATGAAGAAGGGAGGATATCGAGTTCCAGGCCCTCCTCAGATACAGTCTAGGCTTTGCCTTATTTTGCATAAGTTTTGCTTCCTCTCAACCTGTCATTTCTCCCTCGCCAGGATGCAAATGTAAAGTTAAGTGAAGTGAGTATTTAAACTGGTGAACCTTGTAGTTTATTCAGAGCGTGTTTTCGCTAGCCAGCACACGTTACGATCCTGTCGTTGCTGTTACGCGCAGTTGCTGATAACACAGAGAGTAATTCAGGATATTTTGTTTAGTCAACCTAGTTAGCCTTGACTTAAATTGTTAGGCCAACACTACCCTTTAACTTTTGAATTTATTGTGTAATAATTCTTAAGTTCCAACGCAAGTTGTCTGTGTTATTGTAAGCTGGAAGTATGTGCCTTTTTCTGTTCAGAGTTGGGAGAATAATAAAGGCTTATTTTTACCCTTCTTCTGTGCTGGTATTCTTTACGCCTGTGCTATCTAGCAGAGTTTATGTTACCAAAGAGAGTACTCTCCTGCAACAGGTATCCCAAGAATCCATATCCAGGCGGAATCTCGATTCATCTATAAAAAGCATGGTGCTCAACTGAAGCCTGGTTAAAGGCGCATCTAATCTGTACCTTTCTAAACGGCTTTGCTTGCTGCAGTGAGCGGAACGCAAACAGCAGGTCTTCTTGCAACAGCCCTATGCCCCGAAGATTTTGAGCTACTGATAACCGTGAAATTTGGTTCCAGTGCTACATAGCTCACGAGAGAACTGTAAAGCTATAGCATTCTTGTGTCGCCGAGCTGAAATTACCAAATAACGATCCTCCTTCGTCGTTGTGGATATTGGTCGACCTTGTCCCGATCTTCTTGATATAGATTCAGTATCCTGAAACAGTTTCCACAAATTACAGACAACATTGGGCGATACATTGAGCTCTGCAGTCATCAGCATTTGTAATTGGCCTTCCTCTAATCTATCCATAATTCTCCATCTCATTCCTTCATCCATATATTCGTGGCTACTCATTTTCCTTGTAACAAATTCTCTTAATTTTTCTCAAGATTTTTCAAAGTTTCACAAGTGTTTAGAAAGAATAATTCTAAATTATTTTGCACTACAGAAATTATAAACTATACTTAACTATTTTTATCACTGTATGATGCAATGTTTTCAATTCATGACCTGTAAGAGTTATGAATTAGCGTAAATACTTGTTTCATTTAATTCATACAAAAGCAGCTGACTTGAATCAAATATTTGATCGATTTGCCAACAAATGGATATTTTGTTTGGTTCAAGATGCATATATATATCATTACCACCTAAGATAATAATAATCTGAGAACAAAGTGTAAAAACTAAAAATTCTGATGCAAAAATATTGTTAATACTTCCAAAGTAATGCTTAACAGAGCTAAAATACTGCGAGACTTCCCAGGCAACATCAGACCCGATAAAATGCTTAGTAATGCGAGAATTTTATTGTAGTGACCTTTAGCAGAAAATTTGAGATTGTAGTTATTAATACATCGATGCAATCGTGGATATTTCGGTTATTAAAAATATATTGAGGATAATAATACAGTATTTGCTGACGATCCTTTCTAAAATTCGATATATATCTTTTAGTTTAATATCGCAGACATTTTTTCTAAATTTTGCTTTCATATTCTTGTTTAAACAATGAAACTAAAGGACATAACTAATAATGAGAGAATTTCGATTTTTATATTGCTGCATAGCTTAAAACTTAATCATCCAAAATGAACGAGTTTCGGAATCTGTAAGAAATAAATTGAAATTTCCTCAATTCGGTAATTGATTAAAATTTCTTTACATTTATTATACTTAAATTTCTCATTCATAACTTTGATTTATATTTTTTATTTTTTTATAATTAGTACGGCACTAATGATGAACTTTTAAATCAAAACTATCAAATAGACATTTAAGTGTAATGAGCTTAAATAGAGAAACATAATATTTTTAACAGCACATTTTTGATAAATTGAAGAATATTTTTACTACTTAAAAAACGTAAAATAAGATAATGTATGTAATTTCCATAAAATTCTCTACAAGGGGGAAAATTTTCTTGTAGTAGTTACATATTTTGAAAAAATATAATAAGAAAAATTGTTTTACATCCCCGAAATTAGTCCAGAAACAGCATTTTGCGTCGAATGACTAAAAGCGTTGAATTACTTTTCAAATGGTTTTTTACCAAGCATTATCGCACTGTATTAAAGAAATTAAACAATGAAGAATCTGCATGAATGTATGTATGTTTCTCACATTGTGACAAAAATCAGTGCTACCTAAAGTCATCAGATTTTGAATAACGTAGTCCTCCACTCAAATATGAACACTGGACTTTCGAATTTGTTTTGTTACCTAGTTCATATTTTTTAAAACTTTTTTTTTGTATTAAAAAAGTCAACGATTTTAAAACGAGCAGGGGCAACACTGTACGGAAAAAAATCATTTTTATCTCCAACCTGGGAGTCTTTCTATCGGAAATTCTAAAGACATGCTGTTTTTAAATACTTTAGTCCAAAGAGGCGATCGTCCAAATGCTCTCGAAACTATGTGTGTGTAAACGGGGAAAAAACCCTCCCCTTTGTACGTAATTATAAAAAAAATTTATTTGTTATTATTCCTTTATTTGTAGTTAATATTTTTATTTGTAATAATAAATAATACAAATATTGCCTGCTACAAATCAAAATACTACAAATAATTCCTTTAGTTAATATTTTCTTATTTGTTATCGTTCCTTTATTTTTACTTTCCAAAATAGATTTTTGCTTGAACTATTGCTTCGCCTATAATGTTATAACTTCATTTTATATTTTAAGAAAGTAGCACTAACAACTTCATTGACTTCATTGAACTTCATATTAATACTGATGTGGGTATTTAGAGGAAGTTATGAATTATGATCACACCTGATCTGATGTTATCTGCAAGTAATAAATAAAACACCGAAAAATCGTGCACAATTTTTATGAATATTGTTTAAAATTTTTTAAAATTAAGTATCCTATACGTCGGTCTTGATCGGTATCGCAGTATATTTCCATGCAACAAGTGGTTAAAAATGGAGAATCTGCCATCTGATGTCCCCCCCCCTTTTCCCTATTTCTTTCTGGACTTTACTGATTCGAAGCGTCAAGTGCCGTGTGCGCAAGAGATGACCCGCACACACATCTGTCACTTTAATTAATTCCTCCCACTGATACGATATTCTATCTTCTCAATTTTAGTTTATCGACGCCCCTTTACCCTAACGCTAACCCCCCACTCACTCTTACCATTTCAGACGACTTGAAAGAGAGCTACTGTTGGAGGATATATAAAGTCACGTGAAGGCCGGTAGAAGTTCACTCCTAAGAACGAGCTCGACGAATCCGTTTCGGCAAAGATCGTCTGCTAGCCCAAGTGATCGAATACTTTATTGGAAAAATTTTATTTTCAAACGAAACACAGTAAGTTTTAAAATTTAACTTATTCTTTTCTTAAAATTTTCAAGCCCCCGACTTAAGAATTAATTTTTTTTAAGAATTGGAAATTTAATTAAATCATTTGAGAGTTTATTTAGAATTACAAACTAATTTTATGCCTACCTATGTTTTAGATGCCTGAAAAAGGCAGTTTAAAATCATAGAAGAGAGTTTTTTTATTTCCTAAAGCGAAAACACAAATTTAAGGCAAGTTAGAAATTTTTCTATCTGACATTTCTTAAATTTTGTCTTTCATTAACGAACTAAATTATCAGATTTTTTTAATTAAGAAGGAATTATTTACAGTACTAAATGAATAAGTTAATGTGTAAAATGGATTTTCTAAACAATGCATTTTCCAAACAATGCATTTTATTCTAAAGATCCACCGAATAGATAACGTCTACAGGTAATGTTTCAATACTGTTGCTTAACATGACGCAAGCGCTATAGTTTTAAGAAAATTTTGTTTTTTTGACATTGTTAATACTAAGTAATGTATAAACATTACAGTTGTAATACAATTTCTTTCATTAATTGCCCGTTAGATATTTTACGCTCGGCGAAAAACAAAATAGTGGAAAAAATTAACTGAAAATTTTATCTTACATCTGAAATTCTTATATGATCAAAAACTAAAACTTTATTATTACATAAATTTTCCCATAAATACATTTTTAATTTTAAGGTTTTTAAGTTCCAAATATAATTTTGTTTCATTAATGTCTCTGGATGCAGAAGATTTGACTTTTACTTACCAAACGATCATTTTAATATTGTGATTCTTTTCTGAGTTCGTGATTTCAGTTCAGTGTGATATGCAAAAGTTTTGCTTTTTACATTTGTTTCTATAATTATTTATCTTTTTCTCTGGACAATACATTATTTAAAATTCTTTAATATTATAGTAATTCTTAGGTGGAGAATTATGGGGAGAATAAAGATAAGTAAATAATACAGAACAGATTTTAAAGCTTCTTTTTAAATCTAGCATAAAAGTAATTCTATGAAAATTTCTTTTCTTCTTTTTTATAAACATTAAATTTTCATATTCTGTTGAATGTTAAAGAAATAAAGGAATACAAAAATTTAATATTCGGAATTTTTTCCTGCGTTTTCAATTATATTTTGTCTGAAAAATTAAAATTTCCACTGATTAGTTTCCTTTGATCGAAAATGCTTTAAATGAATCTTACGTATTATTGTGGGAGATACAACTAAAAATACGTCTTGCCAATAAAATTTATTATATTTTATATTAAAGTTTCGAAAATTAAATCATGCTGCTTTGTTTTCCTCTCCTTCTACCTGGATATATATTTAAATATGTGGATAGATTCTTTAAGGAAAACAAATCACAGCTAAATATTACATTAGGTTAAATAGCTAAAATTAATTTATTATTTTTAATCCCACACTTTCAAATGCATCTATATATGAATAGTAACTATTTTACAAAAAGAAATGAATTATTTTATGTTCAGTATTAAATTTTAAGGAAACAAACTTTAAAATTTATATTAAAGCATCTATTTATATGTGTCAGAGTTCGTTTATTAGTCCAAAGGAGCTTTGTCCCTGAAGGATTATTAATTTCGTTTTGCGATTTTGCGTCGTCTAGTCTAGTCTGGAAATCTATCGCCGGGATACCACATAAGATGCGGTGTATCCGGCTCACTGAAGTTTGCAACAAAGTGCTCCTAATGTATTTTCCCTGACAAGTAAGCAAGATAACTGAAGCAAGAGAGAAGAAAGATGAGAGTAGAGAAAAGAACAGGGGTGCCAGACACCGCAGTGCAAGGAACCAAGACCAACGATGGAGAGGATATCCTGACAAGTCATAATTCATGAGCAAGTGCTATGAGTACATAGCAAAATACAATAAATTAAAATATAAGGAATACATAAACAATAATAATGAATAACAAATAAGAGTACGTGAAACACAGCAAATTCAATAAATTTAAGAACATACAGTAATAGATGAAGTTAATATTTACATATATACACTGCAGCAATAACTGCAAAGTTCAATTATTATGTCGGGAAGTTTAGGTCTCTAGTCAAATGTGCCGCAAGAGGTCTTAGGTTGTAGTCTTCTTCAAGGGCTACGTAGTCAAAAACTGAGAATTTATTTAAGTGTTCACATCTTAGTGCCTTTTTAAAGAAATTTCTATTTAGTCTGTGTAAATATTCATTCAGGTATTCAATCCTGAGATCCTTATGCAAAGTTTCATTCTTGACATAGAAATGAGCGTTCGTAATAAGTCGCAAGGCCTTGTTTTGCAGTATTTGTAATTTTTCTATATCCTTCCTAATATAGGTGGCCCAAGCTGGAGAGGCATAAGTCAGGATTGGTCTAATGATTGCGATATAAATGTGCCTTTTCTTGGCAAGTTCTAAATTTGATTTAGAGCCGATTAGTGGTACCAGACTAGTTAAGGCAGCGATTGCTTTCCCTTTCACACTGTTAACATGTTGTTTCCATGTGAGTTTCTCATTTATGATAACTCCTAAGTAGGTTGCATGCTTCACGACGGGTACCACTGTACCAAAAAGAATCAATCTCTCCGTGATTGGCTTCCTAGTTCGTGTTCGTCTAACGATGAGAAGCTTGGACTTTGCCGCGTTAATGGATATTCTCCATTTTTCACACCATTTTTCTATTGCAGGCATGAGTAGCTGTAATTTTTTCACTGCATAGTCAGGACTTATAGATCTAGTTGCTATAGCGGTGTCATCCGCATAACATCCGAGGTAATGGTTCGTAGTAATTCCGTCTTTTGGGAAATCAGCCACATATATGATATAGAGAAGCGGGCCTAAGATAGAACCCTGGGGGACCCCAGCGCCCAGCCTTTGATGTCCTGAAGTGTCGCTGCCTACGGAAACAATAGAAGGTTCTTTCTCTGATAAATGAGTAGATGAGATGCACCAACTCTCTACTGAAGTTGAAATTTATTAGTTTATAAATAAGCCCCTCATGCCAGACGCGGTCGAATGCATTTTGCGTCGGAAACATTAAAAGTCTATATAACTTTTCAAACTGTTGCCACAAAATATTGCAGCCCTATATTACATTTAAAGAAATTAAATAATGAAGAATGTGCATAAATGTATGTATGTTTCTCGCATTGTGATAAAACGACGGTACCTAAAGCCATCGAATTTTGAATGCCGTAATCCTGCTGCCAATATAGGCATCTGGAAGCCCAAATTTGAAATTTGGAATTTGTTTTATTAACGTTTTCATATTTTGTAAAACTTTAACGAATTTTTGATTAACAAACTCAAGGATTTCAAAGCGGGCAATGGCGACGTTGTACAGAAAAAAAAACATTTTTATCTGCAGCGCGTGAGACTGTGTGTAGGAAATTCTAAAGATATGCTCAGTTTAAAATTATTTTGCGATATTGTTCTTTAACTGAATTTTATGGTTTAAATGCGAAGAACATGATATTCAATAAATAAAAGTAACATACAAAATGTTTAAAAAACGCCCCTTTGGACGTAGTTTAAAATCTGAAACCATTCAGATTTTTTTTTTTTTGTTCTTTATAGTGCTGTTTGGATATGGGCACTTTTCTTTCTGAAATTTCTACTTCATTTCAACTGTTTTTAATTTTAGGGAAAGTTACAGAAAAATTATTACACCATTAATTATTTTATTATTAATCATTTATTTGATATTTCTTCTATAAACACTCAATTTATTGAAGGCATTTGCGACATAATTTAGAATCTATAAAGTTATACTAATAAAATTTATAAAAAGTGTTTTAAAAGCGGTTTAATCAAATGAAATCATAGTTAAAAATAATGTTTAGCTATCACAATATTCCCGGCCATACATTTGCAAAATTAAAAATCACGGGGATGTTAACAATGATTAATTTAAAATCAAAATTGTCAAAAAGAAATTTAAACGAACTGAATATAATTAATCCTAAAATTTGTCATTTCTGTATTAATCTTGTTATACATCGTAATAGGTCTGTGATTGGATTCATAGGAATACAGGGACAGATAAATCCTGTTATTGTTCTTGTACAATTCTCAAGCACCACAATTTTATTTTCTGTCGAATATCGCCAAAAAAATTTATAATACCTAAAGAATTTATTTTTTACTTTAATGTAATATTTAACTCAATTCGTGTAATTTAAAAGGTTTTCTGTGTATTTTATTTTGTATTTTTCAGTGTGTAAATAGAAAGTAATTATAAAAAAGAAGAAAAAAGAGAGTGATAGAAAAGAAAATTATGGCCTTTTACCATAGGAAGATCATTCTTTTTTTTATTCGAATTTCTATTGATTTAGAACTTCTATCTTCTTAGCTGTTAAAACCACAAGTCTGCTAACAATTAAATCTTTTGATTTTAAAATTTATTATAGTTAGTTGAGTTACATGACAGCTGGAAAAAACTGAACAATTACCAATCTTGGGTAAATTTCCAAAGTTCGGCAAATTACACTAAAAATTCTGAAAAATTTTCAATTAGAATACATTGGTTTAAATTTTTCTTCGCTCTCTCACACTATTTTATTCGCCGGTTGCTATAAAAAAGAAAATTTTTGCGATGACTACTGTTAAAGAAAGGATTTGTGAAACATATTCAGCCTTAAATAAAAGAATACCTATATTGATTTCGGTAAAAATTGCTGGATAATATTATGTTGTCATCAGAAATATGCATATAGGAAAAAAGGTCAAGAAAATCGGGTGATGAAATAGAGTAGAAAATTAATTTATGAATTTGGCCTCGATAAAAATTTAACCACGTTAAATAAAACCACATATGTTAGGTAAAAAGTAAGAAGGACTTTATTAAATTTGCTCTGAAAATATTAAATGAGAATTGACATAGTTTTCAGCTGAATTTTTTATTTTAATAATTTCAATAATCTACTTCCATCTGAGAATAAAAATTTGATGCATTTATGAAAGGTTACGTGAGTTCGCAGTAGACGTTTTATGCTTTAAAGTTAAACCTTTAACCTTATAAGGTATATCTCCCACATTCTTAGCGTGCCTTCGTGGTGTAATGGTCAGCACACTGAGCCGGTATTTCAGAGGTCCGCGGTTCGATTCCCGGCGAAGGCGTTGCACATTTTTCATGTCTCCTGCTTCGAAATAACCTAATGTCTCTACAGTGGCGCCCGAATTAAAAGGGTTGTGGATGAAAACTCTCCACACCCAGGATTTGGCGACTAGGTCCCCTAAAACCCTAGTCGCCCTTTAAAAAGGGGAGTATATAAGGTATATCTCCCACATTCTTAGCGTGCCTTCGTGGTGTAATGGTCAGCACACTGAGCCGGTATTTCAGAGGTCCGCGGTTCGATTCCCGGCGAAGGCGTTGCACATTTTTCATGCCTCCTGCTTCGAAATGACCTAATGTCTCTGCAACCTTTAATTACTTTCCATTTTACATGTTATAGAAACATAAATTTAGTTTAAAACTACAACGTTGTTAGAAAACAAAACGGATCTGAAATGCTTTTTTACCTTTACAAAATATGCAAAATAATGTTTTATCGTAATTAACACAAATATTATCTCAGCTTCTTAAACCTTTTAATAATTAATTTCGTCTTCTCCCTTAGATCAGAAATCTGAAAAAAAAATGTAACTTTTATTGCAAAACCTAAATTTTTTAAATCTTACAGTGCAAACTTTCACTGTTCTTTCTTTAATTTTTGTTCGTTAATAATTTAGTTCTGAAATTCTTGCATCTCAATTCTAAATTATTATACAATAATTATGAAAAATATTCAGTATTAAAATTTGGCGACATTTTTCTAATTTTATTATTCCACATAAATGTTGTAGAGTTATAAAATTTTCAGATTTTTATTTCATATTTCAATTTTATTAAATTTGAATTAATTTTTTCATTATCTTAGTAAATACACAAGAATCCACTTCACTAAAAATACAGTAACGGATGTGTAGATAATTTCTGTGTCGAAAGTCTTCTTTTTTAATTTTCGCTGAAATCTCTAGTTATGTAATGAAATAAAACTGGTGCTGAATTTTTATGAAATGATAACATATTATTATAAGAAAATAAAATCAGGAGTGTTATAAATAATTCGATACAAATTACAAAATTTGCTTATTTGAATTACCGTAAAAACTGATAATTTCATATGTTGTTAAAACGACGAATATAATTAGAGAGATTTTTGCATATGTTATTCAAATATGTCAATACATGAAGTCACGCAGTTCGTTTTAATAAATAAGCACAATCATGGTTTGCAATGTGTCAAGAACAGATTTATCAATAACAGATTTTTTAATCAAAGAAGATAATATGTATAAAAAAGGTATACAAAAGAGACAGAGAAATTTTAAAGTTGGAAGAATTCTATAATAGACTTTTCTGGAAATTTAGATAAACCTTTAAATTTCTTTAAACAGGAGATTTCTTGGATTTCTTTAAGTAGAAAAGTTTCTAAATTTCATTTAAAAAATATAATTAACTCTTGTGATGTAAATAATCGCAAAACTTAAGTATTGAGCCAAATAATTAATCATTGTAAAGGCTTTATTAAAATTTCATCATGGGAGTTTCCATTTATGGGGTAAGCGATTTATGCCGAGTTGTGTTGGTATCTAGATAACTAGTACAAGAAAATTAAGATAAAACAACTTCAAACAATTTATTTAAATTTCAAAAGAGCAAATTTACAATTTTTAGGTTATTTCATACTTGAACGCAAACAGTTTTACTGATTTTTATTTGTATTTAATAGCATAGGGAATGAGCATTTACTACGCTAGAACTGCTTCTAAATAGTGATTACTCTTTATTCTTTTAAAAATATTTACGGAAACCCTCAATGGTTGTTCTATTTCATTTTTGTTTTCATAAAAACTACTACTTTCACTTTGTAAAGGTTCTAGGAGTGTTTCTGCATCATCTTATTTGGAGAAATCGACGAATTTGACCTTAGGTTGCAAAGCTTCTTCATAGATCGAAATGTCAAGTTCATCATCTGAATTGCCTTTCCAACAAGAGAGTTTGAATATTCAGAAAGCTATATGATGTTACTTATAGTTTTTCATAATAGTGAAATCATAATCAATTGCCAGATATTGCTTGTATTCTGAATCTTCATTTTATGGAATAATTTTCAAGACTGCTTTCTATTTGGAAATATTATGTGACAAAGATTTTATTGAAAGCTATGAAATGTATTTTTTAGCGTTGCCGCATTTCTTAATACAATACGTAAGGCTAAGGAGAAATGTAAGAAATTTAAGTTACGAAAGGAATGTTGACTTTGTCGAGGATCGAGGTAACGAAGTAACATTGCATTAATAAGGCGTATATCCACATTACTAGTAATTGTATGAAGACGTCAGAAAAACAGTTCTGAAGCGTGTTTATTTAAAAAAAATTTAAAATGCTTATCTTTTCATAAATTTCAATTTTTTGCCTATAAATAAGCCATTCATAGTTTCTGTAGTCACAAATCAAGTAGACTTAAATACGAAACATCGGAGTTTTTCAAGTATTCACGGAGTATTAAAATGTGCATAAATTTATTGTGCTTGCTTCTTTTACAGAAATTATATTTTAAGTGACCAACAACGTCAAAAGAAACGTTTTCTTACACGCATGCATTCAGAATTTTTAAGATATAGCTTCATTATTTTTACGATGATCAAGCATTTCATTTTTAGATTCTAGATCGAATGCCACAATTTTACTTTAAATTATGCTTTATGTTTACAGTCTATCTGCTTTGAAGCACAATAAATAAAAATTTTAAGTTGTTATGGTACAAATGCCATGCAAAAATTTTTAATTTTTTCGTCCTTAATTTTAGAATTTACTATACCTATCCATTTTGTGTATTCCAGAAAACTCTCATATATATACTCTGTTAACCATCGCAAATGAAATTGGACTGAAAGTAATTAAAACCCATAATTCCATCAATATAATACTTTTAACATTATTTTGACGTTTTTGCTTTAATCACAAATATTTTACACATGTTTTGCATTTGTTTAATCTGTGCAAATAAAAATAATTTCAACTTTCTAAATAGTCCATAGTAAAATGAATTTAGGCATAAAACAAATTCCCTTCTAAAGCTACACTGAATTATTATATACAAAACATCATATGATTAAAATAAAATTAATACCTACTGTGTTGCAAGGTTGTATGTTAAAAGTTAATAGGAAGATAATAAGTTAAATAATACGTTAATCTTCACACATTTGAGAATAGCTTTTATCTAAATCTTAATACGTGCAATCTACAATTATCCAAATGGCTTGTTTTTATTATCCCTAATTTATTAGCTTATTTTAAATATTTACGGAATATAATGTAAAAAGGTAATACAGTACAGAATGTATTGTATGAGAAACTGTTAAATCAATTTCAATGTGAACTATTTACCAAGTGGTCTAAACTGTTCAGCAGATATGCTTAAATACTAATGGAAAAGCAATTATGTATAACATGTAAGCCTATTCTTCTTTGCTTACTCCACGCCTATAGTTAGCCATAATAAGTAAACTTTTTCCAAATAAGTAATCTTTTACTAAATAAGCATAGTGACATTACATTGATTTCCTTTCTTATGAGAATAAAATGCTTTCACTTGTACTAAGCAAAACAGATACTTAAAGTCGGCACCTCTACCAATAGCCAAAATCGGAATATTAGTCGTCATAATCAGTAGACTTATAATACCAGTAACACAGTAATAGTAAATGAATAATAAAGGCAATGTATCATAATATAATATATATAATTCTTAACGTTAGCATTGCCTGAGCTATGCCCGGTGCCAAATTTGTGCAGTCCTCTGGTGTTTATTTAAGCGAACATAGATTGCTGTGCACGTGAGAGGAACGCAATGATACAGATTTTGCGCAAATTTATGGTACTTTTTTAAGCGAAAAGCAGTAAAATGCACGAATTCGGCATCGCGCACAGCCTTTGCATTATATATACATGAGATTATTTCAATGGCTCTCATAGAAGTACCAATATACTTTTGATATTTGTTTCAATAGTGAACTGCTACAGTTATTCTACTTTAATTATATTTACTTAGAGTATTTTACTTGAACGTGTGGTACATAATCACTTACGCTTTAGCTATATACAATGTGAGTTTATTTATTGCATTCATGTCTCCCAAAATTGATCCTGTAAACTAATAACTTATATGATCGTGGTTCTGATGTTTTGAAGATTGTCGTAGGATGTGTTCTAGTTTTCTACAAAATAATTATAAATTTCGCCAAATTCGCCTTTCTTAAACATTCCTTTGAACAGCCGTGTATGCTTTTTTGTGCTTCAAAAGAAGCAAGCTGAAGTAAAACATGTTGGTTTTGCTTATTCCAATGCTTTTAATGCAGCAAAATGACTAGATATTTCAACACTAAATTAAACATCAGATATATTAAAAAAGTAGTCTCACAAAATATAAAAATTGTGAAATGTTTCTTTGATTTAATTTTAAAATATAAAAATAATTCTTTAGCATTAAAGGGAAAATAACGAAGCAAAAATAAAAGTAAAAAATATATTTCTTTTGAGCATTTTTCTTTAATTAAAATATCTAATATTACAGGAATGGTGTTAATTTTCTTTGGACTGAATTATCAGTTGTCTTTTTAATTTATCTTTGGAGATTTTAAACTCAAATAAATTTAATTCCTCAAGTTTATTACTAATATAAAATTTCTGAACACTTTCAACTTCGTGTTGAAATCACGAAAAAATAAAATTTAAATTAAACTTTCTACGTGAAGTGGGTTTATTGATCGCTGAAAGTGAAAAAGAATGATTAAAATTCGAAATGAGTGTACTTAAATTATTTTTCAGACTTAATTAATGACGCTCGATGTTATACTTTATATAATTTAACATAGCATAAGTTTATTAAGAGTTTCAATTGAATAAGTTAATAAATTTATTTCTTATCCGGTATGCAGTAGCCGTACAGAATAAAAGAATAGGAATACGTCACATAAACTTCAAAATAACTTTTACCGAGGTATTATTAAATAATAAGCGATTCCTTTTTCCATAGAGATCCGAACGGAAAATTAGTTAACAAATTAGTCATTGTAGCATTGTATTCTTTATTGAGACCAAACTGTATTATGCCCGTTCTAAAATAATTTGGTATTAAGGGATAGCTGAATAAAGTGGTTGTTAATAAAAGCAACGTATTTAATATATGAATGTTTATTTTCTTTGAAGTTATATGCCATTATTCGAATTCGATGGCATTCATTTCCACCAGGAAGCAAATACTAAAAGCTATGATTCTTGGAAAATATTAAATGAAAAATAAATTTTAAATAATTAAAATATTTATTTGGTAAAAAGTACAGAAATAAAAGCAAAATTATTTTAAGATTTTATTTAAAACTTTTTGTTATACCTTTACCAACTGCTAAATTCTCCAGTTTGTGTTACTTTATTTTTAATGAATATACTCAATTCTTATGATTTCAGAACTCTGACTCTTTTGGGAAGAAACGTTTAAGTAAGATAACTATCACAACTCGCTAAAACGAAAGACACTAAGCTGATAATTTAAAATGAAATTTAAAAAAATGGTGCTTAATTACCACACAATATGATAAGGAATCTAAATTAAATTGTATAGGATCTGTATGTGAAACATTAAATTAAAGTCTTCAGATCCTGTCGACTGTTAGACTGACAAGCGAGTTTTCGCTCCGCGTGTAAATATTAAGAGATTTCTACGAAAGTTAAACTAACCTTTTGACGAACGCTTAAATTAAACACAAGGCACCATTTCTGCTTAGAAACAAAATTCCGCTATTTTCGGTAGTAAATTAACATAAGCAGAAACTTCATATTCAAAGTAACGTAGCCGGAGACTATACAAGTTCATCTACTTAAGCTTGCTCAATATTTTTAATGACGCATTTTATCGTTGGCTAGCGAAATGGCTAAAGCCGGTATAATCACCGGCAGAGTTGGGCAACAGGACATAAACTTCGGACGAAGTTGCCACAAACTCTAAAGTATTCAAAATCCTTGACATTCAAAATTCTGCCACCTAATCTGCATCCTGTTGAGGACTGCGGAAAGGGGAAGCTACAGTAAATGTTTAAAACGTAATAATTTGTTAATTGCATAAAATATACTTAACAAATATTCTGAAAAAGAAGAAACTTAAAAATGAAAAAAATTATGAAAAACTGCACTCGTGAGTATGTCACACAGCTACATCAATATTTCTTAGAAGCTACTGGTGTTTCAGAATGAATGTGAGTCTCATGTATATGAATCCGATATTTCTATACTTTTCAATAAATTTAATATTCTTCAGGTAAAGGAGTAACAAGCAAATAATATACAGTGATAGAAAGTCTGTTGAAAAAAGGAATCATTTTTGAATATCTTATATAAATTTCATAAAATTTTATGTTGCGTGTAACTTTTGTGCTTTATTTTAAAGCTATGTTTAATGTTTTATTTTTCATTTAAAATTTACAGATACATTTCTTTCCTTATGTTCTGTTATTTACTAAACATCCATGAATTTAGTTTTTATCTAGGAAATCGGACTTAAATTAACCAGCTAAAATCAAAACGGTCTCTTAATTTACCTGGATAGTAATTAAAAGACTTTACGATTAAAGGCATGTCTATTTCGTAGCTAAGTTTATAAGGTATTTCTCCCACCTGCTTCGCATACCTTCGTGGTGTAGTGGTCAGCACGCTGGGCGCGTATTCCAGAGGTCCGTGGTTCGATTTCCGGCGAAGGCGTTGCTCATTTTGCATGACTGCTGCTTCAAAAATATCTAATGTCTCTACACTGGAGGTCTAACTAAAAAAGTGTGAATGATGATTCTCCACCACCGGGATATGGCGATTGGGTCCTCTGAACCCCAGTCGCCATTTAAAAGGAGGAGTATATAAGGTATTTCCCCCATCTTCTTCGCATGCCTTCGTGGCGTAGCGGTCAGCACGCTGGGCGCGTGTTCCAGAGGTCCGTGGTTCGAATCCCTGCGAAGACGTTGCTCATTTTTCATGACACTTGCTTCAAAAATACTTGATGTCTCTACAAGTTATTCAATTAAATTTAGCTTTATATTAATGATAAAATTTACTGCTTTTCAGTGTGCAGGTGATACTTTACGTATACATGACATATATAAATCAAACAGTGATATGCAATATCAAAACATTTCCACAAATTTATAGACCATTTATTTAAAATAATTAAAGGGAAAATGAAAGTTCGCAAAAAAATTGAAGATAAAATAATAAATTTATTCCTGAGAGAAGCTCAAATATTTTATAATTATTAATTTATATAAAGTCTACGTGTGTTACATGTATGATGTTAAGCGCATCTTCTATTGATTACACTAAGGGGATAAATATTTATAAAAATATTGAATTATATGTATTATAAATCATACTAGGTATTTGATTACAAACTATAAATAAAGGTTATTGAGCAGAACATATATTGTTTTTTGTCTTGTAGCTTTCAGAACGGTTAATTTACAGGCCGTGTGGATAATTAGTCGATGGTAACATAACGTTATTTAATGTGAAAATGAAAGTTCAAGAAATGATGATTTAAAATTCATGCGAAATTAAATTAACGTTTTAAGATAATAAACTGCATTTGAAATAAAAATAGCAAGCACCGAAAAATCCGCCACGTGTCAAAGTTAGCAGGTGTGGGCTGACTTTTCATCATTAAGCTATTAAAATAGAACCTAACAAGGAAATTTACGAAATAGTGTTTAATTAAATGTTAGATGTTTTAAACGTGGATAATTAAAAGAACTCATTTCCCATAACTTAATTATCAAGTGAGAAAATTTCGTAATAAGTTCTCTTTGTTTTCGTAAAAGAGAAATCTTCACTTAATTTGGAAATTTTGCGAAATTTCTTAAATTTTAAAACAAGATGAAAGTATTTTTTTACCTTTTCGATAACTCTGTGATGCGAAACAAATAAAATTACTAGCAGAATTCTCAAGCATATGGTTCTATTATTATTATACTATTGGTATAGACATTAATAATATTCTTAGAAATATTGTATATTGTTTTTTAGATCTAAATGTCCGATGCTGATAAGCAAAATACTGATATAATTTGCAAGGTAAATGAAATTTTATTTTTTGTAGATTGAAGAAAACTTTTAGAATTGACAGTTTAACAAATTACTTGGGTGCGGTAAATCAAAGGTATTGGAAGGCAATTTGATGATGCAGCGTGATATGAAAGAACAGGATTTATGCATTTTTGATTTCAAAAATATACTCGGAAAAGAAATATAAATGAACTTCTGGACAGAAATGTTTATTTCGAAACAGAAGCATAAAAGAAACGCCGAAACGGAGAAATGGTTATTTCTTAAAGCCCATTAATTTAAGTATTTCTTGAATTCTCCTGTAATCTAGTAAGATCTTTTATCCCAAACGATTTCAGACCTCACATTCAAATTCTCATGCCGTTCTGGTTTGAAGTGCAAGTATTCAGGCACCATTTTCCTTAATAGATGCATATACACTTCTCAAAAGTGAAACTGCAACACCAAGAAAGAATACTTGTAGCGTCTTGCAAATTGCAGGATCGAGAGTTGTGAGATGGATATGCAAATAATTAAAAGGTAGACACATAAAATCATTAGAAACCAATTTATCCGTATCTAATAGGCCCACATCGGGCAGCAACACAGGCCGCAATCCGGTGAGACATGCTATCATTGAGTTTATCTATGGTTGCCTGAGGTGGCCTTTGTCAAGCCACATCCACTGCTATACGCAGATCATACAAGATTTGCGGCCGTGGTCCAAGTTAATGTCACGTCCAATGACATCCCACAGGTGTTCGATGGGATTCAGATCTGGAGACTCTGCCGGCCAGGGTAGGATGTCAAATCCGGTCAGCCTGTTGAGAGTACGCCGTACGACATGCGGCTTGGCATTGTCTTGCTGGAATACTGTGTTGGGTGCGCCCTGCAACCACGGCAGAACAACAAGCTCCACAACTTGCGTGACGTAGCAGTCCGCTGTCAAATTGCCGTTAATGTGTATCATGGGCGCCTTGTGATCAAACATTATGCCACCCCAAACCATAATGGCCGGTGCAGGACCGGTGTGACTCTCGGCGAAATGGACTGTTTCGTAGCGTTCTCCGGGTCGCCGCCATGTCCGTCGACAGTCGTCTTTCTTCCACAGACAGAAATGAGACTCATCCGTGAACAAAGCTCGATGCCATTCGATGGTCTACGTACTATGACGCTGACACCACACCAGGCGTCTAGTCTTGTGTTCAGCAGTCAATGGTCCCCTTGTGGCTGGTACCCGTGAACGCAAGTTTACTTCATGCAATCTGTTGCGCATAGTTTCGGTGGACACAGATCTAACTGCTCCTGAAGGCAACCGACTTCGGACGTCACTTGACGTAGAGAAAGGGTTTCCAATAGTTGACCGCCGAATACGCCGGTTTGTGCGTTGTAACGTTCACCTGTCCGCATCCCTTCCTTTTCGACGTGCATGTACACCTTCCTGAATCCATCGCTCGACACAATGTTGGATGTTACTCACGTTGTGCCCAACACGAGTGGCTATTGTGCTCAGCGACAAACCAAGTTCATAGAGTTCGATAATACGGTCGCGTTCACCTGCCGTTACTGATGGTATTGAACTCGCCGACGTCTCAGAGGCATTTTCTATGCTTCTTCTAAAGTCTCCAATGCGCCGTAAACCCTCAGATGCTGTTTATGAGAAGGGAAAGTGGCTGACCTTTACAGCCCGCATATGCGTACCACGTGATCCAATGCGTGCGCAACTTTTATCATTTGCATAGCCACCTCACAACTCTCGCTCCTGCAATTTGTATGACGCTAAGAGCATTCTTTCTTGGTGTTGCAATTTCACTTTTGAGGAGTGTATAAGGGTGCATTTTTAAAATCCAAGGTAGGATGCTCATTTCAAATATATATTTAAAAAGAAGTTTACACATCTGAAAACTTTTGTAAATGAAAGCATAAAGATATGTCCATTTACATGAGTTTGAACAAAAGACTTCATGTGATCAAGCTATTGATACCCAGTCAGCTATCGAAGTTTGCAATCGTCTTAGAATAGCATTGACTTGAAAAATGATACTCGGAGGTTAATTAATCGAAAACTTTCTAAAAACATTAAATTATAGAAGTGAAAAATTCGAAATGCAGTAAAATTATAAAGAATTGAAATCAGATTGAAAAAGCGTTATGTTGAGATAACTAAACGAAAAGCAGATATAAGGATCTTATGGGAAATGGAAATAAACACTGCGGTGACGTAGTAGGTAATGTATAGCTTTAGTGCTGCTTATAAGCGTTATTTCATAAGTTGTATATTATGTTTTCACCGTAAATTGTGTTCAGTGTCATCATATGTTTCTATTAACTTCCGAAGTGGATCATATGTTTTTAATGAAAATTAATCTCATTGGTTACCTAATCTAATAGATTTCTGTTTTTGGTGTACTCCATTTTCCTGTACAGACTTGGCTTCATGAACAGCATCATTTTTGTGGCACAATATGTTCATCAGATAGCGCAATGAGGCAAGATCATTTTAAAGATTTCACTTCCTTCTTTGATTTATTTCAGCTCAGAAGGCGAATTATTCTCTAGGGATTACATAAAATATGTCAATAATCACCTTACACCTCATTAAATCAGCTGGTAAAAATACTGTGTTGGATACTTCAAGGCGTCCTCTTTCTTTTTGACTGGGACGAGTTGAATTGTTTCGCTAAAGTGCTCGGAAGGATTGCCATATCTGCCGTCTAACATAACTTTTTTAGGGTTTATTTTTTTTAAGCATACAATAATAGATAAATCTTTTTTATCAAAAGATTATTTTTTATTAAAAGTATGAAGTTCTTTTAGAGAATTATTCGAGATCGAAATATTTTCCTAATAACAATGCA
The DNA here is from genome assembly GCA_000611955.2 of Stegodyphus mimosarum. Taxonomy (NCBI): domain Eukaryota; kingdom Metazoa; phylum Arthropoda; class Arachnida; order Araneae; family Eresidae; genus Stegodyphus; species Stegodyphus mimosarum. The sequence continues at coordinate 635,094 of KK113427.1, forward strand.
TCTAATAAATAAGAGTTGTTAGTTTCCAGACATAAACGAAAATCTCACACAATTATTTGGTTGTTGATTAAATAATATTAAAAAAATCTGATGTAGTCTGCATAATATTCTACTTGCAATTAAAATTAAAGATCTCTACATGTTGTGGGTTAAATAAACATATAAAATTACAATTGCTTTAAGACAAATTCTTTTCTCTGCATCGATAAATTGCAAACATTTCTTTTAATACAATTTACCATTAAAACGTGAAACTTGAGTCTGGGCTATCTGAATAAATTCTCAACGTATAGGCTATTTCTTCTCTAGAATTTCTCTGTACTTAGCGAGTTTCCCTTCTGAACATAATATAGCTTAAAGTGAGAAGTTAATTTTTAAAACTTAACTAAAGTAAACTGAATTTTAGATTGGAATAATTTATTAAAGTATATAATATATAAGATACTATATGGAAGATATACACTCACTTCCAAAAGTTAAGCACGGAGAGGAAAATGCTAATTTCCGGAATCCAATCAGAA
>KK113428.1:4600-16445 GCA_000611955.2 Stegodyphus mimosarum
TATCAAAAAATGAATGCTTTCAAACTTATGCTTTTAGAATAAAATTAATAACACTTCTAAAATTATTAATATTTCAAATAAAAATTTTAAAAATACAGTTCTATAAGCTCGCTTTCTGAAATAAGTCAATATAAGTCAAAAAAAGTTCCTTCAGCAAACTCACAAATTTCAAGAAAACACTTTGGGTGTAATAATTCAGTTAGGGAAAAAAATATATCACTTACATTATACCTTCAATGCAAGGAAACTCGCTCATAATTACTTTTTAGGAAGAAACGTTCACAAATACTGCTTCGTATGATATTCCTTAAAACAAGGCTCGATACACAATCCTACATTACAGTCCTCGCACTGATAACGACTTTCTCTTCGTTTTCTTTTACCATTTTTATCCACTTTTAAGGTGCAAACTACACACTTCCTTACAGGGGTCTTTTTTTTTTCCTGTCTGTTTCAAACTACTAGGAAAATGTCGGCCTTTCAACCGCAAAATATTTTTCTCGACTGAGGGTGCAGGACAGTAATTACTTTCCCTTGCGTTGATCTGAATTAAATTTTCTATCACCTGCAGGCGGAACTCTAAATGAGACATTGTACCTGTCTTTTTACTGTAAAGTACGAATGCGTTCCAAAGCTGATTTAATAAGTGAAGAAACATTTTTTTAATGACGTTTTTGCTGTTTTCTTGCAGAAGGATAATATGAAAATGATTAGTCTGCTTTGTCAACACCAGCCATTGTATCATTATATTCAATGACAGCTAAAGGCTTTTTCACAATTTTGTTTGGTTTATTAACTTCAATCACTGCAGGGTTATGCACTGTTGATAGCATACACACTGTTTTTTTATCGGTCCACTTCAGTGCCATCATCTTTCCTCGCTGGAAAGCTATGTCTCCTTTCTTAACTTTCGTTGCTTTTAAAACCGCTGGTACATTTTTTGTGATGGTCGAAGAGTTCCGTATACATCTGTTTTATGCCGTATTAAAATGTCCGCTAATTCGGGAGAATTGTAAAAATTGTTCACTGTTAAACAGTATCCTTTGTCTAAAAGAGGATCTAACAGTGACAATACAGACTTCGTGGCGAGTCCGTATTCATTGTATTTGCTATCAAAACTGGTGTCTTTTCCAGTATATATGATACTACACCAAATATAACCACTTGCTGATTCACAAAGGTGAAACATTTTTATGCCAAATCTTGCCCTTTTGGAGGGTATGTACTGCTTCCAACTGAGTCGTCCTTTGTAAGGCAACAGTGATTCGTCAATACTGATATCTCTTTCGGGAACATAAAACATCTGAAATTTTTTATTTAACATGCTAAAAATATTAAATATTTTCTTCAGTTTTTGAGGACATAAATTCTGTCCTGACTTTATATCCGATGAATTGTCTGAAAAATGAAGAAATTTCATAATAAGTGCATATCTCTTCTCTGACATAATTTTGGAGATGAAAGGAGTGCTGAGTATTGGCCTTGTGGTCCAAAACCACTTTTGTTTAGGCTTGCGTAAGATGCCTTGTAGCAGTAATAAGGCCAAAAACACTTTAATTTCGTCTTCATCTGTGTCGGTCCACTTTTGACATCTAGACGATGATGTTAGTCCAGTTCGATCTAAATATTGCCCAGCATAACAATTTGTTTCATTCACTATACACGCAATAAATTCTTCATCTGCAAAAAGTTCAAAATATTCCAAAGGATTTTCATTCGTTAACGATACTTTGATTCCCGGATCTCCATGGAAAGGAAATCTTGGAGGAGCTGGTGGAATATCTTGCATATTTATTTCACACCAGTCTCTAACATCTGTGATTCCACAACTTGAATCTGAATCGCTATCAGATTCTGATGATTCGCAAGATTCAATATCTGAAGAAAGTAGTGCAACTTCACTATCAGAGCCACTCTCCAACTCTTGAAAAATAAACTTACGTTTGATAATTTTAAAACTATAATTGATTGAAGAAAGCTAAAGTACAAAATGTGCAGAATACAAAAATGTCAACTTCAATATAAGGATTTCAAAAAAAGAACTGAGAATTTTCATTACTAACCTCAAATTTAAAGCGCCTCAGCTATTGTTAAACTGTATCTTTTCCCCCGCGACAACAAAATTTCTTATGTTTACAAATGTTGTTTTACTACATGCCCTAATTTATTCAATAAACTTAGAAACCGTACAAAATGGTTTTATTCATCTCAAATAGAAAAGAGTTTTGAAAAGAGAGCGGAACTTTTGAAGTAATTTGATTCCTTCCGAAGGTCGCCTTGAACATAACAATTTATAACTGTCAGCTTTTACAACTAGGAATCAGATTAACTCTATTGTTTGGTAAACCGGACTGTCCGGTAATGTCTTCGGTACTGTCTAGTTTCCGGGAATGGCGATGTATGCAAGCGTTTTCCTCTTTTTGCCGTAAGAATAAACAGGTCATAGGGGAATTCCGAAAAATATATAACCCTTTCATATATGTGCTCATACCCTGATATTAACAATAGCGTTCTTAATTTAAATAGCTTTGAGCATGCAAATTCAGTAAACATCAGAAAAAAAGTACCATACTTATAACAAAGCAGGTTATCTCAGTAAATGAACAGAATTAAGTACCTGCGAAGGCAAGATTTTACCATGGTTTGAAGACTAAGTAATTTATTTCTTTCAGAAAGTTTTCTCGGAAAGCAAATCATCACTTACGGATAGAAAAATGTTCTAAGAACTATGGGATAAATTTATAATCGGAATAAAACAATGAAAGAAATCGAAAACTCTTTTCTTGTAATTATTTTACTCCTCGAAAGTTGATTTCAGTATCACCTTTTTAAGAAAATGACAGACGAAATGGATTTCAGAAACAGAATCTCGAAATCATCGATAGTTATCCAATATTTCTGCATTTGTAAATATTTATTTAATTTGCATTTCAACCAATTGTTGAGAACAAAGCGGGAAAAAAATCTCCTTACAAAAGGGAAAAAAATTATTCTCATTCTTTTACAGTGATATTCCATTGAAATATATCAGAAAATCATATCACTGTTTATCCAACAGTATAAATAATTATTTTAGACATGTTGCCTTTTACGGATGCAACTCTCTTTTGCAACTGAACACTGTTAGTTTCGCCTAGGTTTGAATTCCGGCGAAAGCGTTCGTTTCTTGGTATTTTGGTGAATTTTAGGTTGAATACACGAAACCAGTTTCCCTGAAAAAGTCGTCTACAAAGGCATCCTTTTCCTCAAAAAGGTACCCATTGTATGGTATCTGCCTGACAAATGTGCAAGCATTTTTCTTGTCTTTTACACAGCTTTCGTAATCAGATAGTATTTTATTGAACATGTTTAATTTGCGAAACTATAAGTTATGGAAAACTCAATGACATATTTATTTAGATTAATAAAAAGGTAAAAATTAGATGCATCATCGGCACCATTTTGTTAGTAATATCATTATACAATCCATTGTATTTTTTTTTTTAGTATACTGGGGAATTAAAGAAAATTTCTCAAAAGTATCATCATGTTTTCGTAAACTGATATATAGTGTTAAATTATTGTATTAAATCTCAGTTCATTACAGCAGAAATCGTAAATAGCTGCATTATGTATAGCTCTTGCTACACTGAGCTTTCTCAAGTTAATCTGCGTCGATCCACATAATCGAGAAGCAGGTCGATGCTAGACATTTTGTCTCCCCGTGCAATCTCCGTAGGATCTTAATTCTATTGCCAGATGATCTATAAATTAAAAATATTTTGACATGCCTAAATTCTGTTGCTCTGTGCAATGTGAATTTCGATGTTATTTCTTATTTATCAAAAAAGAATTTTTTAACGTTTTCATTTGAAAAATGTAAAGAATTGGCTACATTAATTTTCTGAATTTATAAAACTATGATTAAAAAATACTTTAAGAATTATGATACAATTATGCTATAAGAATTATGATGTTTTGATTTAATACGCTCAATTTTTTGATTTAATACGCTCAACGCTTTTGCTCAATACAAATGTAGCTATTTTTATATGTATATTTTAGAGACGCGCATTTACCTTTCTGCCTCAGGAGAAAAAATATCTTGCCATGGCTCTGATAAGCAATTAAAATTAGAAATATGCACAAAATTAGTAACAAGGCAATAGAAAACTCCCTCTTCTGTTTTGGATTTCCAGAAAAAAAATATCTTTTATCGTCTAACCAAAGCATGAACACAACAAAACGTGTTTCTTCCTTCGTAAGGGCAAAACCAGCTCATCTGCTTATTCGCCTCAAGGCAGTAATCAAAAATCAAAGGACAGTAGGAAGCCATCACTTAAGTGAAACGACCTGTTGATCGCCCTACAAGGAGGGGGGAAGAAAATCTAACAAAGGCCGTTTTCAGGACAATTTTAGTTCACTCTAAATGAAAAAAAATTTGCAAACATAAATAATTTTTACTGCAGTTTTCGGAACGTAAATAGAATCGAATGCGAGGCGCCCGGTGGCTTAAAGAGGAGATGAAAGCAGGTCAAGAGGAAATGAAAAGAGAAATTACCAGCGTAATAGAAAATAAATTCTAGGCCATGGAAGGCAGAATTGACGCTGTTGAAAATAAAGTTGAACGCATAGAAGAAAGAGTTTCTTCTGTAAAAGAACAAATAGAAGGAAGAGTTTCTGCTGTGGAGCAACGAATCGAAGAAAGATCGAAGAACCTTTATTACCGGGATGCCTCCAGAGAAGGGAGACTTATCCGGTTCTATAATATTGCGTCATTTGGACGCCAAGACAGTGAAGAACTGCACGGGTAAAGTGGAGAATAGAACATGTCGAGGAAGGAGGGGGGAAAGCAAAGCAAAGGAAGAAGACATCAACAACGCGCGCAGGAGAGGCAGCAGAACAGTGAAGTGAGGATGTAATCGGGATGACATGAGTAATAAGCATGAAAATACACGTAAACAATCAGAGTTAAGTAAAAAACATGACGTGCATATGAAGATAAATCGTACAAGTCAAGTTACACAATTGATTCAAATATAATATTACCCTAGCTCTTCAGGGGATCATCTTCTTGGTGAGACGGGTGTCACGATCCAGGAGCCCCAGTGATCTGTCCTCTTTTCCGTCTCCTCTCCTCTGAACTGTAACTTCTCTCTTTCTTTTCTCCCTCGTGGTTTTCCTCTTCGGAGGTTGGGGCTCGTTATGAGCAACTGGAACAATCCTTGTCTCTAGTTTGCATGTGGCGAGAAAACTGCCTGCGCGTTTGCCTTGCTCAGCGACCCGTGTCGTTGGAAAGGAGGATCCTGGTAGTTGAGGGGCGGGGTACTGTCCCCAACACACTGCTTTGGCCTCTCCTTCAGCTAGACGGGCGGCACTTAGTTGTCCTCACGAGTGTCAATCGGCTGGTCTCCCGATCCTGTGCCGGCGGCTAGGGGATAAGCTCTCGGGAGTTCCTGCTTTCGGGAAAGCCGACTGTGGGGCTTCAGATTGCGTATAGACCCGGTTAACCCTGGCGCAGGAATCTGCGTCCCCTTGTTGGACTCCGTGGTGGGTGGGGCTGCCGGGTCCGAATCTTAACTTCTTTTCAATATGGCATCCTCAAATTTAACAAACACAAATGAACATAATTACGCGTCAAAAAGAATAAAAACAATTGTAAATGCAAATCCAGATGTAACTCCAGCAACTCCACCAAAATTTCTTGTCATAAACGACTCTACATGCAATCTCAAAAAGCTGTCACCATTCCTTATTCAAAAGTGCATCCAGTCTTCAATTGGCGAACTTAAGAATATCAAAAGGTTGCGCTCTGGAGATCCTCTCGTCTAAACTGTATCAGCTACCCAATCTGCAACACACCTTGGCTTGAAGAAACTTGCACAAATCGATGTTAATGTGTCAGTACATAAAACACTAAATTTTTCTCGTGGTGTTATCTCAGAGATCGACCTCCTTTCCGTTTCAGAAGAGAAAATTGTCTCTGAGTTGTCTGACCAAATGTGTGTGCTGCCAGACGGATCAAGATGCGCAAAGACGATCAGTTGATTAATACAAAACACATAAACCTCCTTTCCGTTTCAGAAGAGGAAATTGTCTCTGAGTTGTCTGACCAGAATGTGTGTGCTGCCAGACGGATCAAGATGCACAAAGACGATCAGTTGATTAATACGAAACACATAATCCTGACATTCCGTTCGTCTGATCTGCCAAAAAGTATTAAGGCTGGGTACATACATTGCCCCGTAAGACCTTACATACCGAATCCTTTGCGATGTTTCCAATGCCAGAGCTTTCGCCATTCGAAAATGTCCTGTCGTGGCAAAACCACATGTGCACGTTGCTCTGTGGAAGGCCATGACATGGAGAATTGCAATGCCGAGCCACTCTGTGCAAACTGCAAAGGAAATCATGCAGCATTCTCACGACAGTGTCCGAAATGGAAAGCAGAAAAGGAGGTACAAACAATAAAAGTAACGAAAAACATATCTTACGCAGAAGCAAGAAAATTAATAACAGATGCGCAACCCCGAAAATATTTGTCCTATGCTGGTGCATTAAAATCGTTTAAATGAGTAAGCACACAGACAGCAATAGGCTTCCCAAATAAACAGCCAATCCAGAATACACAAAAAAGCAAATCACAGGAATCAGTAACATCAACAATTCAAGCTCAACAGAATAGAGAAACAAACAGTAACCAAAGCGAAACCAATAAAGAAAGAAAGAAAACCTCAAAACCTCTCAGAGATCCCAGTTTGAGCTCCTTTGGGAGCATCAGCTCAGACAACATAGACTCTGAGATGGATGTGGAAGAGGGGCTAGATGTCCCAAAGGATCCCAGTTTGAGCTCCTTTGAGAGCATCAGCTCAGACAACATAGACTCTGAGATGGATGTGGAAGAGGGGCTAGATGTCCCAAAACACCTGCTTCCACGCAAATCTAAACAACAGCACCGAAAGAACAAACAGCAAAAGTAATGGCCACCCTCATTTCATGGAATTGTCGCGGTTTCCACCAAAACCTCGAAAATATTAAAAATTTGATAGATTTATATCACCCTGTGTGCTTGGCAGTTCAAGAGACCTTTCTAAAACCCGTTCAACAAGCTAAGCTTCGGAGGTACAGTTTCATGAGGAAAGATAATCTTACAGGTGAGCATGTGAGTGGTGGTGTCGGCCTCCTAACCTCACTTAACTATCCCTCTAGTCCGATATCTTTAAGTACACGCCTCCAAGCTGTTGCCATCCAAGTAAATATACAGAGCTTACTTTCAGTCTGTTCTGTATATTTGCCCCCAAATCATCATGTCACTCAACAGGAATTAGACGACCTAGTAAAGTAGCTGCCTGAACCCTTTATCATCATAGGGGATTTAAATGGACATAATCCACTTTGGGGAAGTAGGGATAGAAACTCGCGAGGCAGACAAATTGAGCGAATGATTGAAGACAATTGCCTTTGTCTCCTGAATAACGGACAGAACACCTACTTCCATGAACCTACCAGAAGTTTTCACGCCTTAGATCTTGCTATCTGTTCTCCATCTCTTTTGCCTTTCTCCACATTTAGTGTTGGAAATTATCCTTACAATAGTGACCATTTTCCGATTCTGGTATCTATCACACGAGATGGAAAAAATCCCATGTCAAGAGTACCCCATTTCATACTTACTAGGGCAGACTGGGAACTCTTCTCATCTCTCACAGAGATCACAGAAGAGATGGTAAAAGATGTGCCAATCGATGATGCAGTGAAAGTAGTCACGGATGCCATTATTCAAGCCGCTACTGTTTCTATCCCAAAAACATCAACAAAGCTTCCAAAGTACTCAAAGCCATGGTGGAACCGTGAGTGCCAAGATACACTGAAACAACAGAGAAAAGCTTGGAGATTTTTTCATAAACACCCTACTCTGTCAAACCTTATTGCCTTCAAAAAAGCTAAAGCAGTCGCAAGAAGAGTGAGGCGGAAAAGCCAGAGGGATTCGTGGATGTCCTATGTGTCTGGAATAACATCTTCTATGTCAAGCAAACAAGTGTTGGAAAGATTTAGAAAAGCATGTGGACTGTACAAAGACCACACACTCTCCTTTCTGGAAAAAGATGGTCGAGTGATCAGTGCGTCAGAAGAAATTGCGAACGCGATTGGGGAAATTTTTGCTGCTGTTTCTGGTGACAGCAACTACCCGACGGCATTTCTGTCTCTGAAACGAAACTCTGAAAAAGCTCCCGTTCATTTCAACTCTCCCACCTCCGAGCCATATAACGCGGAATTTACAATTTCTGAGCTAAGAACAGCTTTGATGCAGACACATAGATCTACCCCGGGTTTGGATGGCGTGAATTATGAAATGCTGAAGCATCTTCCCTGTAAGTCATTGACAGCCCTTCTCACCCTTTACAACAGGGTTTGGAAGGAGCAAAATTTTCCCAGTGCATGGAAGAGAGCTGTTGTCATTCCCATAGCCAAGCCAGGAAAAAACCCAAAGAATCCCTCGAACTATCGGCCCATTGCTCTTACCAGCTGTATTTGCAAACTATTTGAAAAAATGGTAAACCGCCGCCTAGTCTATTATCTAGAAAAAAACAACATAATCTCCCCTTATCAGAGCGGTTTCAGAAAAGGAAGGATGACGATAGATAATATGCTCTTATTGGAGACATCTATTCGTAAAGCCTTCATAAAACGAAACCATCTTGTTGCTGTTTTCTTTGACATCGAAAAGGCCTACGATAAGGCGTGGAGATATGGTATTTTACAGGATCTTCATGCTAGTGGCTTGCGTGGCAACCTACCAATTTTCATTCAGAACTTTTTGAAGGCAAGAACTTTTCAAGTAAGGATTGGCTCTTTTTTGTCAAATAATTTTGAACAAAAAGAGGGTGTGCCTCAAGGCTGCGTTTTAAGTGTGACTTTGTTTAATTTAAAAATAAATTCTGTTTTAAGTGAACTTCCCCCTACGGTTTCAGGATCACTGTACGTAGATGATCTCCAGATAAATTGCTATGGTGCAGATATGAGGTATATTGAAAGGCAGTTGCAGATTGCCATTAACAGAATCCAGAAATGGTCTGAAAAACAAGGATTTGTGTTTTCAAAAGAGAAGACGGTTTGTGTGCACTTTTGTAAAAAGCGAGGTCTTCATCCTGAGCCCCAGTTGTATCTTTCTGGATCAGAAATTCCTGTTACATCAGAAGTAAAGTTCTTAGGAGTGATGTTCGACCGAAAACTAACCTTCCTTCCGCATGTTCAATATTTGCGAGAAAAATGTTTAAAAACTTTAAATCTCTTAAAAGTCTTGGCGAACACCTCCTGGGGCGCAGAGCGTTGCTCTTTACTTCGTATTTATAGAGCGCTCGTTCGCTCTAGATTAGATTATGGCTCGGCAGTGTATGGATCCGCACGGCCTTCGGCTCTGTTAAAATTAGATCCTATTCATCATCAGGCTCTGAGAATTTGTTCTGGAGCGTTCAGAACATCTCCTATCCAGAGCCTGTATGTTGACTGTTACGAACCGGCTCTTGGGTTAAGGCGTGAGCAATTGTCTCTTCATCAGTATTTCTTTATTAATTCACAAACTAAACATCCTCTCCAGATCTGTAAGCTTAATGAGAATTATAAACTTCTATTTTCTGCACGTCCTCATAACGTTCTCCCATTTTTCGAAAGATGTGAATCACTGTTAGAAAGTTATTGCCTATCAGACGTGAAGGTCCAGCCAGTAAAGCATCTAGAAATCCCACCGTGGGATCACCCACAAATTGAGCTTGTGGACGTATTTCAACGCTTTGAAAAGAGAGACACAAATGAGAAAATATACAGGCAATTGTTTTTAGAACACAGGGATGAATACAGAGCTTTTGTTCCCATATATACAGACGGGTCAAAATCAGCTAATCATGTAGGAGCATCGTTCGCAGTACGAAACCAAGCTGACGGGAAGCGATTACATAATGCCTGCTCAATATTTAGCGCTGAATTGACTGCTCTGTACTCTGCACTAACTTTTATCTCAAAACAATCCCAGAAAGAATTCATAATATATTCCGACTCATTAAGTGCCCTAAAATCATTAGTGAATTTTACTGATAACCGAAATCCTTTGCTGGCTGACATTTTAAGTTTACACCGAAAATTAAAAAGGTGTGGATATGAGATCTTTTACTGCTGGGTACCTGGCTATGTAGGCATAAAAGGGAATGAGCTGGCAGCCGAAACAGCAAAGTCTGCAACTGTTTTATTGAATGAGTTTGTCCCTTACAGTGATATTAAAACTGCCATCAAACAAGAAATATTAAATAAATGGCAATTATCTTGGGATGGTTTGTTGTTAAATAAGCTGAGGAATGTAAAAAGTAAAGTAGAAAACTGGGAGACCACTAGAAACCGTAGGGAAGAAGTTTTGCTAACTCGTTTAAGAATTGGTCACTCACGAGTCACGCACAGTTACCTTTTGAAGGCGGAGAGTGAGCCTCTTTGTTCAAGTTGTAAGAGTGTTTTGTCCGTGCGTCATTTTTTAATTGAATGTCCTGGTTTTAACCAACTTCGTTTAAAGTATTTTAGCTACTGTGACTTGCCTCTTGACCGTATTATCGGGAAAGAGGTAAATGACAATTTGTTTGATTATCTGAAAGAGACGGGTTTTTATTGTTTAATTTGACTTCTTTTTAATGTTGTTACTTGGAATTTTAATGTATCATACTTTGTGTTTTTTTATTCATGTTTCATAACAATTCATCATTTTCTCTCATCGTTCGTTTTAAAAGTGCCATAAAGTTTTAAATCTGTTCTTGTTTGTTTGTGAAACTTTTCTAACACGTTTTTCGGCGCACATAACCTAAAAGGTTTTGCGCCAGGAAATCCAGTACCATTACCATATAGATTCAAATATAAATGCGATACAATACTAAAACATGAAAATAATACATAATAAAATACATGGTAATTCTACTTAAATCATGATATTGCATGTGTTCATCACTTATGTAGGAAAATTTTGATTACGGATGAAATGTGCTGCATACGGCCGGAGCTCTTTATCATCTTCCAAAATAATATATTTGAACGTGTCAAAATGATCCAGATGCGGGCAGTTTCTTGCATTTTTGAAGAAATTATCATTCATTTTGTTGAGATATTCTTCAACAGTATCAATTTTGAGGTCTCTATGCAGCGTTTGATTTGAGACGTAAAAATGTGCGTCTGTAATTAGTCTTAGCACTTTGTTTTGAATGACTTGTAAGGCATAAAGATCTTTTTTGTTATAAGTTGCCCATGCAGGCGAAGCATACGTGAAGATGGGGCGGATAACCGCCGTATAAATGTGTTTTTTGATAGTAAGATCCAGCTTTAAATATCTTCCTAGTATCGGTATTAGGCTCCTGATGACACCCATAGTTTTTTATCTGACTTTGGCGACGTGGTCTTTCCATTTCAGAGAACTGTTAATGACAACTCCTAAATAGGAGGCTTTTTGTACAATAGGTATTTCTTCGTCAAATAATTTAAGTTTCTCTTTACATTTAATTTTCGCATACCTTCGACGTATGAGGAGAAGCTGTGATTTAGAGGTATTAATTTGGATTTTCCAAAGCTTACACCAATCTTCAATGGATTTCATTTGATTTTGTAATTTTTTAACAGCGTGCTCAGCTCTGATAGATTTGATTGCTAGCGCCGTATCATCGGCGTAGCAGCCGAGGAAATAATACCTATCTAGTCCCATGCCAGGAAAGTCCGAAACATAGAAAATATAAATTATTGGGCCAAGAATCGACCCCTGCGGCACTGAGGCTTTTATTGGCCTATAGGTAGAAGTATTTTTCCCTAAGGCTACGAAAAACGTTTTTTCAGTGATGAAAGA
>KK113428.1:23499-58015 GCA_000611955.2 Stegodyphus mimosarum
TTTATATTACCTCAACATTAGTACTTTTAATATACTTTTACCTATTTGTATAATACAACACTAATTTATTTTCATTATCCATATCACTTTTTATCTCATCACCTTGTGTTTGGCGCAGTATAATCATTTCTGGTTTTGCGCCAAAATTTCACCCACCACCACCATTTTCAATATTTTCTTTGTTTTCATCTATCAAAACAAAAGAAAGGAATTAAGGTCATCCAAAAACATTGTAAATACTTTGTTTTTATACAAAAAAATCTGACAGTGCTTTGAACCCAGTAATATATCAAAAAATTTTGCCTCCTCTCCAAGTATTTCTAATCTAACGAACACCCCTCAGGGGCTCACTTTTGTGAGTACGGGTGTGGCAATCCCGAGGTACCCTAGCCCTTCAGGGGATCATCTTCTTGATGAGACGGGTGTCACGATCCTGGAGCCCCACTGATCTATCCTCTTTTCCGTCTCCTCTGCTCTGAGCTGAAATTTTCGTCATTCCTTTCTCCCTTGTGGTTCTCCTCTTCGGAGGTTGGGGCTCGCTATGACAGACTGGAACAGCCCTTGTCTCTGGTTCTGAAGTGGCGAGAAAACTGCCCACGTGTTTGCCGTGCGTGGAGACCCGTGTCGCTGGAAAAGAGGGTCCTGGTATTTGAGGGGCGAGGTACTTTCCACAACACACTGCTTTGGCCTCCGCTTCAGCTAAATGGGAGGAACCTTGTTGTCCTCAAGGGTGTCAATCGGCTGGTCACTAGTCCTCGTGTCAGTGGCTTGGGGATAAGCTCTCGGGAGTACCTGCTTTCGGGAAAGCCGACTGTGGAGCTTCAGTTTACGTATAGGTCTGGCTAGCCTTTACACAGGATTCTGTGTTCCCTTGTTGGGTTCCGTGATGGGCGGGGCGGTTGGACCCGAATCTTTTTTCTTTCATGTTCCCTTGTTGGGCTCCGTGGTGGGTGGGGCGGTCGGACCCGAATCTTTATTCTCTTCAATATGGCGAAACCACAAATATACTTAATTAAAGACTTCAACGTCAATCACGCCGCTCAAAGCGCAAATTCTGAAACATCAACTGCAAAAAAAAATACGTACCGATGGAAATGCGAATAATGGAAAGAATTGTCCCCGCTTCCTTGTAGTGTCTAGTCCTTCTGGCGAGCTGCAAAAGATGTCTCCTTTTGTTATAAACAAATACATCCATTCTTGTATTGGTGAACCTAGAAATATAAAGCGTCTCCACTCTGGAGACTTGCTTATTGATACAATTTCGGCCACCCAGTCTGCATCTTTACTTCAAGTAACCAAACTTGGCCAAGAAAATGTCACTGTAACATCACATAAGACATTGAATTTTGTCGCGGTGTAATCTCGGAAGTCGACCTTCTGTATGTTCCTGAAGAAGAGATCGCATCCGAGCTATCTGACCAAAACGTCTGTGGTGTTAAGCGGATCAAGATGCGTAAGGAAGAACAGTTGATCGACGCGAAACACGTGATCCTGACCTTCAACTCGCCTGATCTGCCTAAGAATATTAAGGCCGGATACCTAAATTGTCCGGTAAGACCTTATATTCCAAACCCCATGCGATGCTTCCAATGCCAGCGCTTCGGCCATTCTAAGATGTCTTGTTGTGGCAGCATGACATGCGCCCGATGCTCACAGATTGGTCATGATTGTGAGAACTGCACTGCCGCGCCTTTATGTGTAAATTGCAACGGTGAACACACAGCGTTTTCTCGCCTCTGCCCGAAATGGAAATCTGAAAAGGAAGTGCAGACTGCAAAAGTTACAAGGAGCATCTCGTATGCTGAAGCCAGAAGATTAGTTCAAAGCACACAAGTTCGACCAAATACATCTTACGCCAGTGCTCTTATATCATCTCGTACAGTTGCCACCCAAACCTCAGTTGGTATACAGACTATACCAAATAAAACCCAACCGGTTATTAACAGCAAGAAAAAAGAAAATCCAACACATATAGTACAAAGAAAAGAAACAGTAATTGAAAGCAAACCCAGAAATCTCACTCAGAAAAAAGTTAATAAAAATAGAAGCCCCAGCAATAGCTCTCTGGATGGGATTATTTCTGAATCTGTTGATTCAGATAATATGGATAGAGAAGAGGGTCTAGAAGTTCCCAGTCATATCCTTCCACGAAAAACTAAAAAGCAGCACAGAAAGAACAAACATGAATCATAATGGCCACCCTCATGTCATGGAACTGTCGCGGTTTCCACCGAAATTTGCTCGACATCAAATCCATAATCAATGCTTATGATCCTGTGTGCTTAGGTATACAAGAAACAAATCTGAAACCAGAACAAGCAAAACTTCGGAGGTTCACTTTCCTCAGAAAAGAAAGTCTTGCAGGTGAACGTGCCAGTGGGGGTGTAGGCCTCCTCACCTCACTGGACTATCCCTCAAATGCGCTTTCTTTGACGAAATCCCTCCAAGTTGTTGGTATCCAAGCAAATTTTCACATTGTTGCTTCAGTCGTTTCTCTGTATTTGCCTCCAAATGAACACATTGATCAGCAGGATTTAAATGATCTTATAGAGCAGCTGCCTGTGCCATTTATTATATTAGGTGATTTTAATGGCCATAGTCCGCTCTGGGGAAGTAAAGATGCAAACTCCCGAGGAAGACAAATTGAGCAGATGATCCAAGATCATAGCCTTTGTCTCCTGAATAATGGGCAGAGTACATACTTCCATGAACCTTCAAGGACATTCCACGCTCTCGACCTTGCCATCTGTTCACCATCTCTGTTGCCATTTTGCACTTTTAGTGTTGGGAATGACCTTTAGAATAGCGATCATTACCCCATTTTTGTATCTCTTGCACGAAGAGGAGCAAACCCCATGTCCAGAAGCCCACGGTTCATACTTGATAGGCCAGACTGGGAACTCTTCTCTTCGACTGCAGAGCTGACGGGGAACATGGTAGAAGATGTGCATATCGATGACGCAGTAGAAGCAGTTACTAATACTGTTATACAGGCAGCTATGCTCTCCATTCCTAGAACATCAGGAAAAATGCTGAAGTATTCAAAACCATGGTGGAATCGTGACTGTCATTGTAATGAATTTATTTCTCGTCGATAGCTATAAATCACAGTAAAATAATACCACCCATCCATTAGAAATTACATTCAATATATTTATTTTCCTAGCGACACTCTGGCGCTAGGCTCCTTGCTTACAGCGTCACATCTGAATCGCAACTCGGAATCCACAAATATGTATACCATTTCAAGAAGCTGCAATTTCAAGAAGCTAAATGTTCTAAGCAAACTGCAATAAATCTAAAAGGAAATAAAAAAAGGATAAAAAACAGTTTCTCACAGACGATAGTTCAACGCTACTTCTAGTGCGCATGCGCTATTCGTCAACATTCTCCTCTGTCGCAGACAGGCTGGCGCTAATAATTCTTAGCTAATACAAAACAGTCATGAAGCGCTCAAAAACAGAGAAAAGCATGGGGAATTTTTCGTAGGGATCCTACTTTGCAAAAGCTTATAGCGTTTAAAAGAGCCAAAGCAAATGCATGAAAAGTAAGAAGGCAGAGCCAGAGGGATTCCTGGATTTCATATGTGTCTTCAATAACATCGTCTACGCCTAGTAAGCGAGTTTGGGAAACAGTTACTACTCTTACTTTGTTATCCCTACCATGAAAAACTTCAGCTATTCTCCCCACTAACCATTTGGTTGAAGGCAAATTTTCATCTTTTATTAATACAAGAGTTCCTAACTGAACGTCGTCTTTTAAAAATTTCCATTTGTGACGTTCTTGTAGATTATTAAGATAATCACGTTTCCATAATTTCCAAATTTTCTGTGTATATTTAGTGATTCTTTGCCATTTAGAAAGTCTGTTTTCATTTATGTTTGATAAATCTTGCTCTAAAATAATCATAGTTAAACGATGTTTACTGGGTAAAACAACAGGGTGTTTACTATTGGCGGGTAGGTCCGAATAGGATAATCGTCAGCTCACTCTAATTAGTCCCACATTATCGAGAAACACATTCAGCGACGCTACTTTACTTTTGGGGTTTACACACTTACCTCTTTTTAATTGATTTATTTCTTCTCGAACTCACTTTTTTGGCCTCTAATAAAATATACACCTCAGCATCCTTTATCTCTTCTAAAATAAGTACTCCATACCTCCTCACCTTGGAGTTCTTAAGATTATGGATAAACCTGAAAATGAAACTTACAATACGAAGAAGTTTAGTATAATTAGCAGACAAACTGAGAATATCATTAAAGAGGTTTGGTTCATTACATGCAATTAAAACTAAGTTAGAATCTTTATGCAGTTCATTGTCTTTTTTAAGTTCATTTGGACACACTTCTTCAGCAACCTCAATTGATAAGTCCTGATGAGGAACCTCTGAACGTGTTAGAAAGTCACAACATGACCACCATTTGGAAGAGTTCACAAGAAAGTCAGTTTCAACACCACGCGTCAGAAGATCTGCTGGGTTCTCTTTTGTTGGACAATGGAACCAGTCTGCCGGCTTTGTTAACTCCCTAATCTCGTTAACTCTGTTGGCGATGAAAGATTTCCATTTGGTACTGGTACCTTTAATCCAGCACAGCACTATTTTGGCATCAGTCCAATAAAATATTCTCGAGGATTTCTTTTGATCGAGCAATGTTTTCACTTCAGAACCTAAACGTGCTGCTAGTAATGCACCAAGTAATTCAAGACGAGGTAACATAATTCTTTTCACAGGTGCAACACGACATTTTGTGCAACGAAACTCACAGAAATTTCTTCTTGCTTACGCAGTTTTACGTAGACAACAGTACCGTACGCCTTCTGACTGGCATCTGAGAAGCAATGAATCTCTATGGAATCGGCTTCGAGATTCAAAATGAATCTTGACACTGCAATTTTACTTAGATGATGACACGCACAACACCACTTTGTCCACTCTTGCGAGATAACTGTAGGTAATTCATCATCCCATGTCAATTTCCGAACCCAAAGTTCTTGTAGCAAGAATTTCAGTCTAACAGCAAATGGAGTTATTAACCCAAAAGGATCAAAAATCTTCCCTGCAGTTTTCAAGATGAACCGTTTCGTATTACGCTTATTTTTAAGAAGTTCCTTCAGACTGTTTGTATCTATGCTTAGACTGTCTTCATTAGTATCCCAGAACATTCCCAAGATCTTAAGTGTCTCGTTTGAGTCATTGACTTTATGTGGATGGATCTCGAACTCTTCTTCTTCCCATTTTATCATCAGCTTAGGATCATTGGATACCCATTTACGCAAGTTCATATTTGCTTCACTCATAATTTGTTTAGCTTTACGCGATAAGCTTAGAGCCTCCTCTACACTGTCCTGTCCGGTAATAAAATCATCAACATAAACACAAGAATTCAATATTTCAAATACATCTGGCTGCTCGTCTCGATATTTTCGAATGTGTTCTTTAATTGTTGCAGGCAACAAGAACGGACTTGACTTAATCCCAAAATTTACGCGCGTAAATCTCTATGTCGCTAGCTTCAGATCATTTAATTGTGTGTTTTCCACAAACAGGAATCGTACTGCATCTTGATCCTTTTCTGCCAAAGCATTCTGCAAAAATGCTTTTTCTACATCCGCTGAAATTGCAACTTCATTTAATCGGAAATTAATTAGCAGATGGAACATGTGAGGATTCAAATTTGTCCCTGTCCATAGACAATCGTTCAGTGATAACTGCCCGAACTCATGTGAGCTGCCATCAAACACTATTCTAGTTTTCGTTGAAGCACTGGTTTCTCTAAATACCGGTTGATGTGGTAGGTAAAAGACTGGTTTATCAACAGGTATATTTTCATCAGACACTTTCTCAATAATACCTTGCTTGAGTTACTCATATAACATTTCACTATATGTAGAAAACAGTGTTTTATCATAATTCATTCGCTTTACAAGAGCATTTAATCTATTTTTTGCTACACGGTAATTATCAGCTAATTCACTGCAGTCCCTTTTCCAAGGTAAAGTAACCTCGTAACGACCAGCTTTAAAACAAACGGTCTTATTAAATATTTCCAATGCTTTGTCTTCCTCATGACAGTAAGGATCATCTTTAATTCCTAATGATTCTAGCTCGAAAAACATTTTCAATTCACTCTCTGAATTATCATTTATTAACCCACAATACGATAAATTAATTCGCCGTGAATCATTTATATTTCCGCTAACTATATACCCAAACACACTGTTTTGTAATATCAAACCTGTGTGAGGAACATAGATTTGACCAGATCGTAACATATCATAGAAAACTTCCGCTCCAAGCAACAGCTTTACTTTCTCTGGTTTATAAAATTCCGGATCCGCTACATTCACCTTCTCAGGAATCATAAGGTTACTAACATCGATAAATTTTGCGGGAGTTAGACCTGCTATTCTCGGAATTACCAAAAACTCTAGTCTTCTTTTATACATTTTTTCCATTACAGATAAGAGCAACTGTTTTTCGTTTTATCGTAGTTGAAATTCCTGATATACTGCAAACCGAAATGTTTGTCTTTTCCTGCTAATTCAGTGGTGCAAAAACAAGAAACACTTCCACTATCACACAACGCTTTCACCTTAATTAAAGTTCCATCATTAGTCTCAATAAATACAAAAGCGGTAGATAAGATTACATTTTTCCCACTGTTAGTGCCCGTAGCTGCTGTAAAAGTTTCGTTTTGAGTTTTAGCTTGAAATGCCGGCGCATGTACATTTAACGCGTTTCTGTTTTGATTACCCAACTCGTCTGATCTGAACTGTCTGCTCCTTCTACTGTGGTACTAACGGTATTACTCTCGTTTTGATAACATAAGAGAAAGCTATGTTTTTTCTTACACTTCTTGCACAAGTAATTGGAAGAGCAATTTCTCACACTGTGTAAATTAAAACAGCAAAAACATAAATTATGCTTTTTCACAAATTCAACTCTTTCTTTTACACTTAATTTCTGAAATTTAGGACAAATAAAAAGCTTGTGATTACTCAAATTGCA
The DNA here is from genome assembly GCA_000611955.2 of Stegodyphus mimosarum. Taxonomy (NCBI): domain Eukaryota; kingdom Metazoa; phylum Arthropoda; class Arachnida; order Araneae; family Eresidae; genus Stegodyphus; species Stegodyphus mimosarum. The sequence continues at coordinate 30,515 of KK113428.1, forward strand.
TAATCTACACGAATTCCGTGCATGTTTTTCGTTTGCATTAGAAACGACAGCGGTAACTCTATGTGTAACGTTTTCTGTATTAGTCACACTCTTCGAAGCGTTGAGAGTTCTTGCATGATCTTTAAGAAATTCTATAAGATCATTTAAAGTAGGCAAGTTCTCTTTCTCTAATTTTCTTTCCCACCATATTTTGGTGTTAGGATCTAATTTTTGCCCCAAAATGTATGCAAATACATTGGAAGAAAACCCTTTAACACTCTGATTTAAAACCTCTAATGATCTCACACATTCATTTGTAATGTCAATCAAGTTTAATATCGCTGACGCTGACTCATTTTGCATAGGATTCATATTCAGAAATCGTTTCAGATGAGCATACACTTGTTCGCGGTGATTAGAGAACCTTTCTTCTAGTAATGAAAAGGCTAATTTATAATTAGAGTCAACTATAGATATTGACTGCACAATACGATAAACATCTCCTCTTAGCGCAGATTTTAAGTACTGTAATTTGACCGCATCTGTTAAATTAGAATCAACACTGGCTAAAAAGATATCTGTAAATGAAAGCCACTCATGTAAGTTACCCGAAAACGTTGGCAAAGAAATTTTGGGTAATTTAACATTGTTCTCAGCATTCGTAGAACCCGAAAATTCCGATTTATTTTCTTTGGAAAGTTCAGGTAATTTACGATTTAATTCGACTTCTACATCTAAGAGAATATCGTCAATCTCTTCCTTCTCTTTTAAATCTTCTTTCTCTTGTACATAAGCATCAATACTTCATCAGTACATAACCCAAACAAAGAATCGAAACTGGAATTTATCTCTGTCTCAAGTGCTTTAAACACATAACCCAAACAAAGAATCGAAACTAGAATTTATCTCTATCTCAAGTGCTTTAAATTTATTCCAAATCACTGCTTTGGACATTTTCGTCCGCAGCTTTTTGTTTTAATTTTGTCAACTGTGTTTTCAATGTACGTTTTTTCGCTAATATCTCCTTTAGTGACATTTTAATTAGCAAAAGTCAATAAAAAAATAAACAGCTTCAAAAAAGGAAAGGGTACTTACCCTTTTGTTTCTACAGAACTTCAATCTGGAAGTATCCTAAATAATCCTTTGTTTCAAAAAACCGAAAGTAATATCACAGTCTCTAAACTTTATTAGGTGTTCCGGCTCTGAACGGCCAGAAATTGTAATGAATTTATTTCTCGTCGATAGCTATAAATCACAGTAAAATAATACCACACATCCATTAGAAATTACATTCAATATATTTATTTTCCTAGCGACACTCTGGCGCTAGGCTCCTTGCTTACAGCGTCACATCTGAATCGCAACTCGGAATCCACAAATATGTATACCATTTCAAGAAGCTGCAATTTCAAGAAGCTAAATGTTCTAAGCAAACTGCAATAAATCTAAAAGGAAATAAAAAAAGGATAAAAAACAGTTTCTCACAGACGATAGTTCAACGCTACTTCTAGTGCGCATGCGCTATTCGTCAACATTCTCCTCTGTCGCAGACAGGCTGGCGCTAATAATTCTTAGCTAATACAAAACAGTCATGAAGCGCTCAAAAACAGAGAAAAGCATGGGGAATTTTTCGTAGGGATCCTACTTTGCAAAAGCTTATAGCGTTTAAAAGAGCCAAAGCAAATGCATGAAAAGTAAGAAGGCAGAGCCAGAGGGATTCCTGGATTTCATATGTGTCTTCAATAACATCGTCTACGCCTAGTAAGCGAGTTTGGGAAAGTTAATTAAAAAAGAATGCGGAATATATAAAGACCACTCACTTTCCTTTTTGGAAAAAGATGGCCGAGTGATTAGCTCCATAGAAGAAATTGCAAATGCTATTGGTGAGACGTTTTCTGCCGTTTCTTCCAGCAGAAATTATTCTCCCGCATTTCTTTCTATTAAGCAGCGCTCCGAAAAAAATCCCATTGCTTTCAATTCCTCCAAATCTGAGCCCTACAATAGGGATTTTACTATGATTGAGTTAAATAGAGCTTTGTTTCAGACACACAAATCTTGTCCGGGTCTTGACGGCGTGAGCTACGATATGCTGAAGCATCTATCCTGTAAATCAGTGAATGACCTTCTAACTCTTTACAATAGGGTGTGGAAGGAGCATACTTTCCCCAGTGCATGGAGGAGAGCTGTTGTCATTCCTATCGCTAAGCCAGGAAAAGACCCGCGGAATCCCTCGAATTATCGGCCAATAGCCCTTACGAGCTGCATATGCAAACTGTTTGAAAAGATGGTAAACAGCCGGCTAGTGTATTTCTTAGAAAAGAATAATATGTTGTCACCTTATCAAAGCGGTTTCCGAAAGGGAAGGATCCCTGTAGATAATATGCTCCTTTTGGACACATCTATTCGTAAAGCTTTCCTTAGAAGAAACCATCTTGTCTCTATTTTTTGACATTGAAAAAGCTTATGATAAGGCATGGAGGTATGGGATCCTTCGTGATCTCCATGATAGTGGCTTGCGTGGCAACCTACCATTTTTCATTCAGAATTTTTTGAGTTCTAGGACCTTCCAAGTTAGGATCGGCTCTGTTTTGTCAGAAATCTTTGAACAAGAAGAGGGTGTGCCTCAAGGCTCTGTTCTTAGTGTCACTTTATTTAGTCTGAAAATTAACTCTGTATTAAAAGAACTTCCTCCAACTATTTTAGGATCTTTGTATGTTGACGTCCTCCAGATTAGTTGTCGAGGGGCAGATATGAGACATATAGAGAGGCAACTGCAGATCGCATTGAATAAGATCCACGAATGGTCAGTCAACCAAGGATTTACGTTTTCTGAACAGAAGACCGTCTGCGGGCATTTTTGTAGAAAGAGAGGTCTCCATCCTGAGCCTGTATTACACCTTAATGATTCTATCATTCCAGTTGCACCGGAAGCCAAATTTTTAGGAGTGATATTAGATCAGGAACTAACTTTCCTTTCTCATGTTTCACAGCTGAGAAAGAAGTGTATAAAAGTACTTAATATACTAAAAGTCCTGTCGAATACCTCCTGGGGTGCTGATCGATGCTCCATGCTTCACGTCTATAGAGCACTTGTCCGCTCTACACTGGACTACGGCTCAGTTATCTACGGATCAGCTCGGTCTTCTGTGTTGCTAAAACTAGATCCTGTGCATCATCAAGCTCTGAGGATTTGTTCTGGAGCTTTCAGAACATCTCCTGTTCAGAGTCTTTACGTAGATTGCCATGAACCATCACTTTGTTTGAGGCGTGAGCAGTTGTCTCTCTTGCATTATTTTAGCATTTTATCACAACCTGACAATCCTAATATTCTAGCCTTGACTGATAACACCTGTGATATTTTATTTGATGCACGACCATCCTGTGTGCCTCCGTTTTCTTTGAGAGTTCGCTCTCTGATCGAGAAACTCTCCCTGTCTGATATATCCCCCCAAGCCATGCAGTACTTTGAAATTCTTCCTTGGGAACAGGCAGGAATCCAGATTCTTGAAATTTTTTCCCATCAGATGAAAAAAAAAAACACTAACAATGTCATCTACACCCAACTTTTTGCTGATCACAGGTATAAATATCAAGAATATATTCCAATATACACAGATGGTTCAAAGTCAACTTGTCACGTCGGCACGGCATTTGTAATTGGTGACCATGTAGAAGGCGGAAGTTTGCACCACGCTTCCTCAGTCTTAACAGCTGAACTTACTGCAATATATCACTCACTTTTGTACGTATCAAAGCGACGGCAGAAAAAGTTTATAATTTATTCAGATTCCTACAGCGCGCTAAAAGTTTTAGAAGCTTTTTCGAACACCCATAATCCGGTAATTTTTGATATCCTGAATCTGAACTTTGTTCACGTACCAAATGTTCTAGTGTTATGGTACCAGACGTTAAATACTAAGTGTTACAATTGAAACCTGAAATTAAATAATTTGCCTACAATAATATCAAAACCAAAACTTCATTGCGTTGTGTTAACTTTTCCTTAAAACTAAACCGAACAACCCCTAAGACCAAGCAGGAGTACTGGTGTTAAGAACATTCACACAAGTCATCATAAGAAAAACTCTGAATCAATTATATATTTATAACCAAGGATATTTATTGCAGCATTATAAGGAAGACACTCAATCTTTCTACTTAAATTTCTAAATCTATGGTACCAGGGTGACAACTATTTAAAATAATGCATTTAGAATTATAATATATATTGCTATTTTCAAGTATGCACCGAGATGAATTAATCAAAAATTTACACCGTAAAAATTAATATTAACTTTTCATATGCAGTTATCAAACTCTGCTGGCCAGCATAAAAATACACAGGAATTTATTGAATCACCGAGCATGGTTTCTTTACCAATATTGATAGAGATTACTTAGTTCAAGAAATTTCTTAATTTACTCAGGTAAAAATTGCATACATCAATTTAGCAATCCCTTAGGCAGTTAGAAAATATTACATATTCAAGTAGACCCGTTGGAGAAAAATGATTACATTTATTCCTACATTCAATTACTCAATTAAAGGTAAAGTAGAATTTAAATTTTTATTTTTGTTCCTTAATTTGCAAAAATTAAAGTTAATTCTCAACCAAAAATAGTAACAACTTAAAGTAAAAAGGTAAATTTAGACAAGTTAACAAATTTAATATCTGTCTTAATTCATTATATATAAATTTTAATTACAAACCAAGTTAAAGTTAAAAGGTCCTAAATAGAGTAATAGTGCAGCAGTTGCTTAAATAAACAGCCTGGATTTGAGATCCAGCAGAAAAACCTTTGACTAAAAGTTAAATAGAATTTAATTGGAAATTAAATATACATATAATTACTTCTTACTTTAATAATTCATTACTGGAAAATTTTTCTTCAATTAATCAAATCTCTTTAAAAAATTTTAATTAGCCATATTACTTAGGAAACATGTTCACGGAATTTAGGTTGCAAGCTGTACTAAATTTCAGGTGAAATTAACAATCAAAAGTTGAACTCACTTGAAGGGAAGAAATTGAAAACTTAATTAAGCATTAACTCATCTAATGGATTTTTCTCCGGATGACCAAACCTTCGCAGATGTTGAACGAGGGACTCCGGCGAGAAATCTTGACACTTGGGTCAGACAATATGAAGATAGTAAAGTGCATTCGTGCAGCAAAACAAGAGCTCCTGAAGGTTCCTCCCCTTTCCGTCTAGTCTCATCCTGGCGAGTTGATGGTAGTACTCGGATCTAAGTTGCATCCACTATGGTGTTAACGCATTGATTCGATGAGAAAAAAACACCATTCTCGACTCCTACACGGGGATGGTAAAGTGCGGAGGAGTATACGTTTCAATTCATAATTTTAGATGTACATCCTTGGGACGCAAACATGTCCACTACCGGACCCCCCCGAGTCAACATTTGCTCTTCCAGAGGAAGAAAATGAAGCGTCTCCTTTCAGCTGCAAATCCAAGGCAAAAAGGCTAAGCATGGCCTTGCATGACGATTTTAATCGTCCAGAATCCAGAATTTTCGAAAATCACCAAATTTGGTGAATTAGTATGCAAATCTCGCCAAACACAAAACAGTGCTGCGAAAACTTAGTTTTTCCTTCTTCACACCAAAAAAAATTCCACCCTCGCCACCCCCTTCGCCAACAAGGAGGGGTGAGGGAAAGAATGCAACAAACCTACCACGCAACCGGACGCAGTACATGACCTTGACGAGAAAGTGCTCAAAAACGACGCTTATAGCAGAGTAAATTTTTAAACACGAAATTCAACAATTTTAGCAATTAAATGGGCATAATTCTCCAACGGGGCGACGTACAGTCATGAAAGTAGGTTCATAAGAAGGGTAAATTTTTTCTCTTTAAGAGGTATAAATTTCAACCATGTGAATAAAAAGGAAGTATTTTTAAATTTCAAATATTACGCAGAAACAACCGATTTCCCATTGTCTCCTTCTCCCGAAGGCTAATACTGTCGAACGCGTAACGTAAGAACGAGAACTCTGTTTAACTCGCATAAAAATAATTGATTCAATAACATAAGCAATACACTTCGTGAAGAAAATTTAGAATAAGCATAAATTAATGCATATAATTTTACTCACTCAATAATTAATTAACAAATAACTGCAATTAACTACACATTAATCCATAATTCTAAACTAACCAAAAATCACTACATAACAACTTGAAATTAAAAAGGCTCGAATTTGAAATTCTCTATTGCTGGGTTCCAGGGCATACCGGTATAAAAGGTATGAGCGGGCAGATGTCGTCGCAAAATCAGCTGTTGAAATATCCATTTGCCTCATCCCTATCACAGACATTAGTAGTTTTATCCAGCACAAGATATTGGAAAAATGGCAGCAGTTTTGGGATGTTCAGTCTTTTAATAAATTAAAGAGCGTGAAACCTAGAATCGAACTTTGGAATTTTACTGGAAGACGTAAGGAGGAAGTTCTTTTGACTAGACTTAGAATCGGTCACACCAGAATGACACATAAGTATCCTTTAAACGCTGATAATGAACCTCTGTGCTCAAAATGTGGTGTATGTTTAAAAGTCCGTCACCTTTTAATTTAATGTCCATCCTTTAATAGTAATCGTCAGAAACATTTTAACAGCTGTGACTTACCTCTCGACCATTTAATTGGAAGAGAGGTCAATCGTAATATATTTTACTATTTAAAGGATATTGGTGTTTATCATCTCATCTGAACTGATTTTAATTTTTATATTAGTTTCAAGACTTGTGATTTTAGCTGATTTTATATGACATCCACTGGATTTTGTACATTCTTTTATCTACTTGCTTAATTTATACCTATTTTAATTTCATTGTGTATATCACTTTATATCTTATCACCTTGTGTTTTGCGCAGCATAACCATTTCTGGTTTTGCACCAAAAAATTTCACCCACCACCACCACCACCACCAATTAATATATACAATATAGTTACATACAAATACATAAAATTACTAACAGAATATAATATAGAATAAACAGTATAAAAGTTCATTGCGTGCATAAACGACTTACGTGGGGAAATTTTGATTTCTGATGCAGTGTGCTGCATATGGACGTAATTCCTTGTCATCTTCTAAAATCATGTAGCGAAACGTATCAAAATGAGTGAGGTGTGGGCAATCAATCGCTGTATTAAAGAAGGTCTCATTAATTTTGTTCAGAAAAGTTTCCACAGTATCTATTATCAAATATCTGTGCAAGGTCTGATTTGTAACATAAAAATGTGCATTTGTATAACTTGCAATTTGCAAATATCTTTCTTTGTGTAAGCTGCCCATGCGGGTGAAGCGTATGTAAAGATGGGCCTTATGACAGCCGTATAAATGTGTCTTTTGATGAAAAGGTCAAGATTAGAATATTTTCCTAGTATTGGGATTAGATTACATATAACTCCAAATGTTTTGGATTTTACTTTGGTGATGTGATCGTTCCATTTAAGTGCGCTGTTAAAAACTACTCCCAAGATATGTAGCCTTTTGAACGATAGGGACTTCTTCATTAAAAAGACGGAGTTTTTCATTACAGGGGCGACGTGCGTATTTTCGACGTATCAGCAGTAATTGCGATTTTGATGCATTGATCTCTATTCTCCAGAGTTTACACCATTCTTCAATCTGTGGCATAAGTTCTTGAAGTTTTCGAACTGCAAGACCAATTCTGATAGATTTCATAGCAAGCGCTGTATCGTCTGCATAACAGCCGATAAAAGAGCTCTTGTTTAATCCGATGCACGGAAAATCAGAAACATAAAAGATGTAAATTATGGGTCCTAAAATAGACCCTTGAGGGACGGTTGCACGCATTTTTCTGAAACTGTAGTGGTCTTTCCCGAGTGCAACGTAGAAATTCCGCTCTGTGATGAAAGAATGCAGCAGCTTAATAGTTCTATTACCGAAGTTTAGGGAGATTAATTTATAAATGAGCCCCTCATGCCAGACGCGGTCGAAAGCTTTCGCCACGTCTAGCATGAGTAAGGCTATGCTTTGTTTATTGTGAATTGTATCTCCGGCAAATTCCGTCAGTCTAACGAGTTGCTTGACAGTCGAGAGCCCTTTTCTAAAACCGAACTGTTCCATAGGTAATTTATCATAGTAATTCTTTATTCTATTTAAAATTATTCTTTCATATAACTTGCCTAGGCCAGGGATCTCCCGAGGATGGGTGGAGCTGTGGCTTAAATACAGGAAAGGATGAACTCTGATTGGTTCTAAAGGCATAAGCGCGTCACATGGTACAAATAACATTGATTTCCAAATAATTTCAAAAACTTTCTTGATTCTTGATTAAATATGAAACGTAAAAGGTAAATAAAGTAATAAGATGAAAAATATATACATATATACAGCCGTTACCAATTTTCGTCATGAAAAATGGAAAGGGGGCGCTTATGCCTTTGAATAACTGTTGGATCATAGTTTCCTAACCGCTGAATTATTTCGGGGTGATGCTGGTTGCAATTTATGAAGAAATTGTGGCTGAGTTTTAATATTTCCGAGTCCAGAGGTTTGATTTTAAGATTATTATGAATGGTGGAGTTTCTCACGTACCAGGGTGAGTTGGTCATAATTCTGAGAATTTTGTTCTGTACTGTTTGAAGTAACTTTCTGTGACTTCTCGCTGCTGAAGCCCAGGCGGGAACAGCGTAAAGAAGAATAGGTCTTAATGCTTGTAAATAAATTATTTTCTTGGTGTTGATACTAAGTTTGCTGCTTCTGTTCATTAGTGCATAAATTGCCATGAAGGCCTGAAAGGTTTTATCACGGATGTTGATGATGTGATCTTTAAAGGTGAGCTTGCGGTCTAAAGTAACTCCTAGGTATTTCACAGTAGTATTTCTGGGTATTTCTTCTCCATTAATTTGGATACTGTCCAGGGTTTGTCCGATATCGTGCTTACGGAAATAAATAAAGGTTGATTTGTCTGAGTTGATTTTAATCTTCCAAGCTTTGAACCATTGTGCTATTGTGTTAATGGACTTTTGGAGATTTCTTTTAGCTATTTTGGGTTTAAGGGACTTGCATAGCAGAGCTGTGTCATCCGCGTAAGTCGCGATGACTGTATTCGGTGGATTAGGCATATCATTTATAAATAAATTGAAAAGAATGGGAGCGATAATGGAGCCTTGGGCTACTCCTGCAGTAGAATATCTTATGGAGGAGAGTTGATTTTTAACTTTAACTTGGAATGATCTATTTTTCAGATAATCTTGGATAAGAATGATTAAAGCAGGAGGGAAATGATATGAGATGAGTTTAATGAGAAGGCCGTCGTGCCAAACCTTATCGAACGCCTTTTCGATATCCAGGAAAAGGCCAGCGACAGTCTCCTTCTTATTGAAGCTTTCTCCGATGAATTCTGTTATTCTAGATACTGCCCCGCACGGAATCCAAATTGGTGAGGTTTCAAAATATTATTATCAGAAATATGATTTTTGATTCTCTTTACTAGTATTTTTTCGAATAGTTTACCTATTGAAGATAAAAGGCTTATAGGGCGATAGCTGGTTGTGAGAGCTTGATTTTTTCCTGGTTTTTTAAGTAGAAAAATAATGGCATGTTTCCATGATTGTAGGAAGTAGTTTAATCTTAAACAAGCGTTGAATAGGTTGGTGAGGAAAACTATGCCTTTTTTGGGAAGATTTTTGAGTGCTGAGTTAGAAATTTCGTCATAACCTGCAGCTTTTTTAATATTAAGGTCTTGAATGATGGTCTGAACTTCTCTGGGAGATGTGGGTGGATTACTGCTATTGGCTATTGTTGTTATTAATGGTGAATTCATGTACATGAGTAGTGACATGAATATCGTTGCTGCTGGGATAGTAGTTGTTAGAAAATTGAACTTCCAGACTGTTAGCGAAAATTTCTACCATATCCTGTGGTTTATGAATGAGATTATTATTAATTTTGAGAGGTCCAATAATATTTTCTGTTTTTCTGATCGCCTTGGCAATCTTCCATACGGAATGATCTATATGTGAGAGTGACGAAACGAAGTTGTTCCATGCTTCGTCTGTATATTCTTTCATAAGTTTTTTTACTATTTTGCAGCTGCGGTTGTAAAGTCTCCTGTCCCTGGGGTCTTGAGATTGCTGTGCCCTTTTACGTAGTCTATTTTTCTCTGTGATTTTAGATCTTATGTAGCCAGGTAAAGTGCCTTTTTCAGGATTTATTGAGAATTTAGAATTGTTAATGGCAATTTTGATATTATTATTGAATTTTTCAATCTCATCATCGATATTTTGGGTACTAGAGAAATCTGTCGTGGCTTGGATGTGACTATTGAGGATGTGATTAAAGTTGTTCCAGTTGATTCTTGATTTTAAGGGAGGTAAGCCGTGCCTGAGACCATAGAGGGTGAATCTCACCGGAAGATGATCAGAGCTTAAATCACTATCTACGTAGACATAGGGGGTTGACTAATATTATTAGTAATAACAATGTCTAGAATGTCAGGTCTTCCTCTTGGGTTTGAAGGGATGTGCGTGGCTTCCGTAGGAGCGAGGATATTGCAATTGTGGGTGAGCATATAATGATTAAGTAACTCCCCATCTCTGTTATTTCTTCTGCTATTCCAGTTGGAGTGCTTACTGTTAAAATCGCCGGCTATTAAAATAGGAAAGCCTAAATTGAAAATATTGTCGAGATCTTGGGTATTTAATTGGTTTTGAGGTGGTTTGTAAGCAGAAATAAGAAGATAATCAGTGTCTTTGCTTCTAAAGATGCATGCAACTGCTTCAAAACTGTTGAAAGGGATAGCAGTTTAAGTTCTTTTTCGCCGCAATGAGTGTGCCTCCGCCTCTGCCTTGCATCCTGTCCTGTCTGAATATATCGTAATTAGGAATTTTGATTTTTTTCTTAGTCTTTCAGATATGTTTCGTTAAGCATGGCGATATCTATGTTATTTTGGTGGATATAGTGTTTTATTTCCGGTAAATGAGATTTTATGCCATTGCAGTTATAACTTAAGAATTTTGCGTAATGGATATTAACTTGATTGCTATTTCTGTTGGTTTGACTAAACATTATTTTCTTCGAAAACTCTTATAGCCGCCATGGCCACACTCAGCTTATCCATAGATGAAGCGGAGTCCTGATATTGCTTGTAGAGGGTATATAAGCTCTGGATGAAGTTAGTAAACTCTTCTAGGCTTTGTCCTGGATTGTTTTTATACTCTTTTGCAGGTTTAGTGGGATTAATTTCTTTTAATTTAGTAAATTTAGGTTTTGGGAAGCCAGCAATGATAGATGCATACGATTGGTTCCCGCTTAAGTGGTTCCTGTTCTCTGATTGGTCCAAAATAGGAGTAGTCTTTGGAATTGATTTTTCGGGCATTGCGCTAGGTATAATATTGTTTTCTGTTGATTTCTGTTCTTTTTCATTATTATTACTGAATTTATTTCGTTTTGGCTTGTTTTCTGGTCGCTCTGGGCATGATTTGTCGCATGATGCATGCGGCCCTTTGCATAGTACACATTGCGCCGGGATATTTTTCCCTTTGGCTGGACAGTCGATGGATTGATGTTCCCCAAGACATCGTAAACATCTAGCTTTATTGTGGCATGCACGCTGAGTGTGCCCGTATCGCTGACAATTATAGCATTGTGCAGGACCGGGTTTAATCCTATAGCCTACACAGCGCACTCTCATGTTTTGTACGTAGCGTACGTCAAAGACTTTTTTCCCCTCAGGTGTCCCAGGAGTTTCGATGTAAAAGACTGGAAGTAACACAGCTACCCCGTCTCTAACTCTCTGCATTTGTTTTACTTTTATTACTGTTAAGTTCTGAGCTTCCAGCGATTCCTTAACATCTTCTTCAGTATACTCTAGAGTTAAACCCTTTAAAACTGCCCTTGTGGCTCTATCAGAATTTAGTAAAAAGGTGTGGTAGGGAATTTTTTCCCTATCGAATTAATCCTGTAATTTTCGGTAATCTTCTATAGAGAAAACCTTTATGTTTAAGTTTTCATCTTCTTTTTTGGCTTCTATTTTGTCTATTTTAAGTTGTTCTTTTATTTGCTTCCTAAGGTCTTTCCAGTTTATGTTTGGTTTTGTAACGATGAAAGGGGGAATTTTCCCTGCAACTTTGGATGGTTTCTGAAAGTCATTATTAGTGTTATTTTCCTGATTATCGTGATCCATATTATTATCATCTAGGTTTTGTTCATTTGATAAGACGTTAAATGAGTTGGCAAGCTGTGTTGGTGGTAGACTGTCCCCTGAATTAGATCTTTTTCTAACTCTTTTGGGACGGGTGACTGACCAGTCAGAGGTCTCGATAACCTTACTGGATATGGCAATGTTTTCTACTTTTTAAAGCATCCAGTCGCTATCTGGTGCTGAGTGAATTTTAAAATAGCAGTCCTGTAGTTGTTTTCTTAAGGAAGTGATGGTACGATGATAATCATCGTCCGGATTTACTGCCTGTTTTGCATTTAGCTCATGTATTGATTTTTCGATCTCTGCTGCGAGATCGATATCCCTAATCGTGTTGAGTGCAGAATCTTCCATATTCGTAGGTAGTCACGCCCTATTCAACTGGCTCGAAGTATAAGAAAGCGACATACTTACGAAACGTCAAGATGGAGAAGAGCTCAAAAAATTCAACGTAGTCTCTAGGAGCTCAGCGGTTGAATTGTGGTGTGCGGCTTCGACTGACTGACTGACTGAGATCAGTATTGCCAGAATACAGCATTGAGCCGTGTGTCTGGCTCACTCAAGATTGCCATTGGGGCACTTCGCTATTAGTCAATCTTCAAATTATTTATGTCCGTTCAGAGGTAGGAAAAGGGGGGCCTGCATAAAAGGCGGGAAAAACCAAGTGACGATCATGGACAGACGTGTAGTGTAGTCATCTTGTGAATAAATACAAATACAAGTCAATACAGATATTAGTACACAATTTAATAAATAAATAAATACATACAATACAATCAAAGTGAACTATTTACAATAAAATGCAATAAATGATAATCAAGTAAAATAAGACGAGTAAATATATTAAAGTAGGTAAACGTGACCTACAGCGCCAAAATTATGTGGGAAAATTCGAGTCACGGGTGAGGTGAGCCGCAAAGGGTCTTAAATCTTCATCGCCTGAAAGCAGTACGTAGTTAAAGACATTTAACGAAGTCAGGTGCTCGCATAGTAGTGCTTTTTTGTAGAAGTTTCTATTTAGTTTGTGCAGGTAATCTTCAAGAGTGGGGAGTTGCAGGTCGTGATGAAGGGTACTATTGCTCACGTATCTGTGAGCGTTTGTCATTGCTCTCATGACCTTGTTCTGTACTATTTGCAATTTGTGTATATCTTTTTCTTTCATTGCTGACCAGGCAGGTGCAGCATAGGAGAGAATTGGTCTAATAGTGGATTGGTATACAAGCCTTTTCTTTCTTAAGTCAAGGTTAGAATCTTTTCCTAATACTAGTTTTAGGTTGTTGAAAATCGCATGAGCCTTACTTCTCACAGGATCACATGGTCAGACCATGTCAATTGCTCATTCAGTGTATTGCCTAGGTAAGTGGCTTTTCTTACCTGTGGGACAATTTCTCCAAATATTTCAATATGCTCTTGTACGGGAGTTTTCCTTTTCTTTCTTCGTATGATTAAAAGGTTTGATTTTTTCGTATTAATAGAGATTCTCCAGTTCTGGCACCATTCCTCAATGGCTGAAATTAGCTCTTGTAGTTTTCTGATAGCGTGATTAGCGCTAGCGGACTTAACGGCCAAAGCCGTGTCGTCCGTATAGCATCCTAAGAAGTTTATCTGGTTCTTGGGAAAATCTGCGACAAATAATAAATATAATATCGGGCCAAGGATGGACCCCTGGGGGACCCCGGCATTAATTCGTCTTACAGTGGAGTAGTCTTTGCAACGGGAAACTGTAAAAGTCCTATTAGAAATGAATGAAATAATGAGCAGAATTAACTCTCTATCAAGATTGAATTTAATTAATTTGTAGATGAGCCCCTCATGCCAGACGCGGTCGCCCCTCAGGGGCTCACTTTTGTAAGTACGGGTCTGGCAATCCCGAGGTACCCTATCCCTTCAGGGGATCATCTTCTTGATGAGACGGGTGTCACGATCCTGGAGCCCCAGTGATCTATCCTCTTTTCCGTCTCCTCTCCTCTGAGCTGAAGCTTTCTTCCTTCCTTTCTCCCTTGTGGTTTTCCTCTTCGAAGTTTGGGGCTTGCCATGACAGACCGGAACAGGCCTTGTCTCTGGTTCTGAAGTGGCGAAAAAACTGCCCACGTGTTTGCCGTGCGTGGAGACCCGTGTCGCTGGAAAGGAGGGTCCTGGTAGTTGAGGGGCGAGGTACTGTCCCCAACACACTGCTTTGGCGTCTGCTTCAGCTAAACGGGTGGCACCTTGTCGTCCTCACAGGTGTCAATCGGCTGGTCACTAGTCCTTGTGTCAGTGGCTTGGGGATAAGCTCTCGGGAGTTCCTGCTTTCGGGAAAGCCGACTGTGGGGCTTCAGTTTGCGTATAGGTCTGGCTAGCCCTAACACAGGATTCTGTGTTCCCTTGTTGGGCTCCGTGGTGGGTGGGGCGGTCGGACCCGAATCTTTAATCTCTTCAATATGGCATCCCAGAATATATATGTAATAAGTCACCCTGAATCTAGTCCTGTCCTTTGTAATGCCAAAGCTCCTGAAACGCCAATTGTCAAAAAAGTACGTACTGAAGCAGATGTGAATAGTCCTAATAATTGTCCACGTTTCCTTTTGATCTCAAGTCCTTCTGGCGAAATGCAAAAGATTTCTCCATTTGTAATAAACAAATATATTCATTCATCCATAGGTGAGCCAAGAAACATAAAGCGTCTTCGGTCTGGAGATTTGCTCATTGAAACAACTTCGTCTATACAGTCTGCCTCCCTCCTTAAATTAACCAAGCTCGGGCAAATTGATGTAACTGTAACAGCTTACAAAACACTAAACTATTCTAGAGGCGTAATCTCGGAATTCGACCTTCTGTCTGTTTCCGAAGAAGAGTTCGATTCCGAGCTAGCTAACCAAAACGTCTGTGCTGCAAGGCGGATCAAGATGCGTAAGGAAGGTCAGTTGATAGACACAAAACATGTGATCCTGACCTTCAAATCGCCTGATCTGCCTAAGAATATTAAGGCTGGATACCTCAATTGCCCCGTACGCCCATATATTCCAAACCCGATGCGATGTTTCCAGTGCCAGCGCTTTGGTCACTCTAAGATCTCCTGTCGTGGCAAATTCACGTGTGCACGTTGTGCTATGGTTGGCCACGATAGTGACACATGTACTGCTGCCCCACTGTGTATAAACTGCAAAGGCGAACGTCCAGCGTTTTCTCGTACGTGCCCCAAATGGAAATTAGAAAAGGAAATACAAACAACAAAAGTCAACAAAAACATATCATATGCCGAAGCCAGAAAGCTAGTTCAAAGCACACAGATCAGACCAAACATTTCTTTTGCTAATGCTGTTAAGTCAACAAGATCTTTTGCAACACAAACATCAGCCAGTACCCAGACCTACCCAAATAAACCTCAGGATACTACAAGCGGGCAGAAAAACGAAAAACCGACACACTCCGTTCAAAAAAAAGAAATACAAGTACAAAAAACCAAAAAATATCCCTCAGAAAACATATAATAAAAATAGAAGCCTTAGTAATAGCTCACACGATGGCATGGTAACCGATTCTCTTGATTCGGATAGTATGGAAGTAGAGGAGGGGCTGGAAACTCCCAAGCATCTGTTTCCGCGAAAAACAAAGAAAGAGCAGAGAAAGAGCAAACATCAAACATAATGGCCACCCTCGTCTCTTGGAACAGTCGCGGCTTCCACCGGAATTTGACAGATATAAAAGATATCATAAATGCTCATCATCCTGTATGTTTGGCTCTACAGGAGACTAACCTGAAACCGGAACAGCCAGCAAAACTTAGGAGGTTTTCTTTCGTCAGGAAAGATAATATTGCAAGTGAGCGTGCCAGTGGAGGTGTAGGCCTCCTCACATCACTGGACTGTCCATCCAATGCACTTTCTCTGACAACATCCCTCAAAGTTGTCGCTGTGCAAATAAATTTCAATGTCGTATTTTCCGTAGTTTCAGTTTATTTGCCACCAAATGAGCACATTGATGAAGAGACTTTAATGGGCACAGTCCGCTCTGGGGAAGTAAAGACACCAATTCACGAGGGAGACAAATTGAGCAGCTGATCGAAGATCACAGCCTTTGTCTCCTCATTACCGGGCCGGACACATACTTCCACGAGCCTACAAGAACATTCCACGCTATTGATCTTGCCATTTGTTCACCATCTCTGCTGCCATATTGCACTTTTAGTGTCGGCAATGATCTCTACAGCAGCGATCATTACCCCATCTTTGTATCTCTCGCACGAAGAGGAGCAAACTCCATGTCAAGGCCCGTTCGATTTATATTTGAAAGGGCAGACTGGGACCTCTTCTCTTCTGTTGCTGACATCACAGAGGAAATGGTAGAAAATGTGCAAATCGATGATGCAGTGGAATGCATTACTAATGTTATAAACCAGGCAGCTGTGCTTTGTATGCCCAGAACATCGGGTAAATTGCTAAAATATTCCAAACCTTGGTGGAACCGTGACTGTCAGGAAGCACTTCAAAAACAGAGAAAAACTTGGGGAATCTTTCGCAGATACCCTACTTTGCGAAACTATTTAGCATTCAAAAGAGCCAAAGCAAAATGCGAGAAAAGTAAGACGGCAGAGCCAGAGGGATTCCTGGATTTCATATGTGTCAACAATAATATCCTCTACACCAAGTAAACGAGTTTGGGAGAGAGTTAAAAAAGCATGTGGAATATATAAAGACCACTCACTTTCCTTTTTGGAAAAAGATGGCCGAGTGATTAGCTCCGTAGAAGAAATTGCAAATACTATTGGTGAGACGTTTTCAGCCGTTTCTTCCAACTCTGAACCCTACAATAGGGATTTTACTTTGCTTGAGTTAAAGAGAGCTTTGTTCCAGACACACAAATCTCGTCCGGGTCTTGATGGCGTGACCTACGACATGCTGAAGCATCTATCCTGTAAGTCACTGAATGCCCTTCTCACTATTTACAATAGGGTGTGGAAGGAGCATATTTTCCCCAGTGCATGGAGGAGAGCTGTTGTCATTCCTATCGCTAAGCCAGGAAAAGACTCGCGGAATCCCTCGAAATATCGGCCAATAGCCCTTACGAGCTGCATATGCAAACTGTTTGAAAAGATGGTAAACAGCCGCCTAGTCTATTTCTTAGAAAAGAATAGCTTATTATCACCTTATCAAAGTGGTTTCCGAAAGGGAAGGACCACTGTAGATAATATGCTTCTTTTGGAGACATCTATTCGTAAAGCTTTCCTTAGAAGAAACCATCTTGTCTCTATTTTTTTTGACATTGAAAAAGCTTATGATAAGGCATGGAGGTATGGGATCCTTCGTGATCACCATGATAGTGGCTTGCGTGGCAACCTACCATTTTTCATTCAGAATTTTTTGAGTGCTAGGACGTTCCAAGTTAGGATCGGCTCTGTTTTGTCAAAAATCTTTGAACCGTATTCTTTTTTGAGAGGGCATCTGAAATTTCTTCTATAACATTTAACAATTGATGTACGGTGCTGTGACTAGCACGAAATCCAAATTGGTCACTGCGAATAATGTTGTTATTTTCTAGATGGGTGAATAGCCTTTTTTGGAGTATCCGCTCAAATAATTTTCCTAAGCTTGGGGCAGAGAAATGGGGCGGTAAGAGTTCACGTCTTTAGGATTCTTTCCTGGTTTGAGGAAGGTGATAATTTGCGCATGTTTCCATTGTTGCGGAAAGTAATTTTTCCTGATGCTGGAGTTTATGATATTGCAGATCAGTACAAGGTAATTTTTGGGAGCATTTTCACTGCTTGGTTTGTAATTCCATCGAATCCCGGGGCTTTTCTTGGTTTAAGTTTTTTAACTATTGTCATTACTTCGTTTGGAGAGGTGGGAGCAATATGTTCAGTGCCTATTTGATACTGGATTTGATTAATGAAATTTTTAACTTCTTCTTCAGTGTCCGGATCTGTGCTGAGATTATTTTGAAATGTTAATTCGAGGTGTTGGGCCAGGGATTCAGCTATTTCTTTTTCAGAGTAGATGAGTCCATTTTGTGTTTGAAGAGGGCCTATGCTATTGCTATGAGTCGTTTTGAGGCTTTTAGCTACTTTCCAAACTGTAGTATGATCTAAATCCATAGAATCTAGGAAGTCATCCCAAGTATTGGACCTATAATTATTCAGTAAATCTTTGTTAAACCGAAAAATCAGAGAGATCAAAGTTTTGACGCGAGGGTCCCTGGTTCTTCGCCAAAGTTTGGCAATCCTGTTTTTACTTTTAATCTGTTCTTGGATATTATTAGGTAGTTTATTATTTTTGTATTCTTCTAGTCTGGTGGCGGTGTTAAGGGCATTATTAATTCAGGTGTTGATTTTAGTAATTTGCTCTTCTAGTTTGGCAATATCGGATAAATCCGGATTCGCTGGTAGTTTGGCCATGTTTTGGCGGAAGATGTCGCAGTTTGTGCGTCTCTTTAGTGGCAGGGAGTTTTCAAAACCATACAGGATGAACTGTACTGGCAGATGATCTGATTGAAGTTCATGCAGCTGTTGTAAATATGGGATTTGGGTCATATTCAGAGTTATAACCATATCTAACACTTCTCCTGTGCCAGTATGATGATATCTTGTGGGGCTGTTAGGGCCAATTACATTAATATTGTTCCTTAGCATAAAGTTGTAGAGAGTATTTCCGTTCGTGTTAATTCTTCGCGAATTCCAGTGTGGGTGTTTGCAATTAAAATCTCCAGCTATTATTGTTTGATATGATGGGCTTGTGAGATTATGAAGCTCTTGATCTGTAATTATATTGGTGGGTGGACAATAAGCAGCTACAAAAACTATGGCATCATTTGTCCTAGAGTGTATAATTACTGCAGTTTTTTCGATATTTGGGGTGGCTGGGAGCTCGAAATTAACAGTCTGTAAATGCCGTTTGGCTAAGATAAGAGTGCTTCCGCCTTGGCTATGGCTTCTGTTAGTTCAAAAAATTTTGTAGTTTTGAATTTTGAACTTATTGCAGGGGCGTAGATGCGTTTCATTTATTAAGAACACATCTATGTTGTGCTTATTGATGAAATGCTCGATTTCTGTATTTTTACCCCTTATGCCGTTTACGTTGAAATATGCAATATTTAAGCTATTAACAGTAGAAATTTGAATATTTCTTTGACTATTGTAGGGTCTAAAATTCATAGTTAATGTTTGATAGAATTTCGAAGGCTTCTATGCCGACTTGTATTTTTTCCATGATGTTTTTACTCTTTTTAAATTTATCTAAGAGTGATTTTCCGGTTTTGATGATGTCCTTCAGCCAGGTGAAGAAATCAGTGGCAGAATTTAGGGTGCTGTTTGGAGCTTCCTGATTGGCCGGGGTGGGATCCTGTTGCTCTGAGTTTGCAGTATTCCATGCTTTAGGTTCTTTTTGAGGGAGAGGTGGGAAATTTTGCAAGTTATTGGCTGGAGCTTCGTTTCTGGGTTTCTTTACGTTATTTTCTTTTTGAGCTATTTTTGCTTTAATGTTGGCTGGATGTTTTTCGCAACCCCTATAAGAGGATACATGATCTCCTCCGCAGAGGCAACAGCGTCCGGGTAGATTTCTATCTTTTTTGCAGACGTGCGTTGGGTGTTTCTCTCCGCATTTGAGGCACCTGGCTTGATGTTTACAGTGACCTCGGCTATGCCCATAACGTTGACAGTTATGGCATTGCTTCGGTCCTGGTGTGTTGTTGAAGCGTTCGACGGTAATACCTAAGTCCGTTAGATGAGTGACTTTATAGATAAGTTTGCCTTGGAGGCTCCGTTCTGCATCGACCACAAAAGTGGGTAACTTGATTATTTCTCCCTCAACCTTTTTGGTGACCTGTCTGATGTTTAATACGGGAATTAGTTTTTCGATCAGTTCTTCTTTTATGTCTTCTATATTGGTAAAAGCGGGGAGCTTTTTAATTACAACTCTGATAGGTTTATCTTTTGGTAGGGGAAAGGTATGATACGGTAGATTTTGTTCATCTAAAAATTTGGTGGTTTTTCTATAGTCATCTGTTGTGAAGACTTTTATGTGAATATCTCCGCCTTTTAGATTGCAGTCAATTTTTTCGTTTAATTCCTTTAGTTTATCACGGATGGGCTTCCATTCCTGAACATCAGAAAGGATGATTGGGGGAATGCGATTTGCTTTTTTCTTTGGATGTTGAAAGCCTAGATCGTTATTACTGGTATTATTTTCAGGGGATTTTTGTGAGTTAATTATTTGCGTATCCATGTCGTCATCGTCTATAAGATGCTGAAATTTATTTTTGGTGGGGGTGATGTTTGAATCACTTCCTTGACTCCAGTTTCGTTTATGAGTTTTGGTGGGGGTTTTCCACTCTTGTTGGTTAGATTTTGGCATACTGTTTATGCTAATCTCGCTTAATCTTCTTTCAAATTGCGGTAAATCCGCAGCGGTGGGAAATTTTAATCCTTCAAGATGCACTTTTTGTTTTGTAGCAAAAGCTGCTACATAATCAAGCCATGTGGCTAAATCCTGGGTACGTTGAATGACGCCGTTGCGTAGTAGGTTTTGTTGGATGCTGGCACTATTTAGTAGAAAATTAATTTCATCTAGTGTACCATTTCTCAAAGTATCCTCTACTCTATCTCTCTCTCGGAAAATATCTATATTTTCCATCCGCGGGTATAAAGGGGAAATTACATATCTGTAATTGTAGATTCCTCAAAGTAGACTAATCTCAGCAAGGCAATGTCTATCCTGAATGCATAAGTTAGAAAAATACACTTACCAATAGTCTAGACGCGTCGCCGCACCAAGCACGCCAACTCGAAGTAAATTTCCAATATCCTCTAAAAGTTTTACATCATTGGGTGGTGGCTTCGACTGACTGACTGATTAATTATTGCCAGAATGCAGCACAAGGCCGCTTGTCCGGCTCCATAAATTTGCCATAAAGGCGCATCACGATGTGTCAATCTGCATTTTAGTCCGTGGCTATGGAGGTGTCAAAAAAGGGGGGGCCGACATCATGGCCAAAAGGGACGATCATGGACAGAGACGTGGAGTAAAGATATCATCAGTGAGGTAGCTAGAGAAGCAATTTAAGGTTGCGAAATATAAATATCAGTGTACAAGAATGCATAATTAATGGAATTAGAATAAATATATACACTATATACAATCGTAACTAGGTGGGAAAGTTTGAGTCACGGGTGAGGTGTGCCGCTAGTGGTCTTAATTCGTTGTCATCTGGGAGGATGAGATAATTGAAGGTGTCGAATATTGCTAGATGGTCACAATTCAGTGCGTTTTTGAAAAATTGTGCGTTAAGCTTATGCAGATGTTCTTTGATTGCATGCACTTGTAAGTCGTGATGTAAGGTAACGTTGCTGACATACATATGTGCATTTGTCATCTGTCTGAGTACCTTATTTTGCACGATTTGCAGTTGCTTGATATTGTTTTCTTTTACAGTGGCCCAAGCTGGCGAAGCGTATGTCAATATCGGCCTTATCATTGTGATATACAGAAGCCTTTTTCGGCGGAGATCTAAGCTTGAATATTTGCCCATTAATGGTTTCAGACAGTTGAAAATTGCATAAGCTTTTCCTTTTAAATTTCTGATGTGGTTTGTCCTGGTCAGCTGTTTGTTGAAAACTACTCCTAAGTAGGTTGCTTGATCTACGTGCGGGACGATTTCTCCGAATAAAGTGATATTTGCATTAATGCGTGCTGTCCTGCGTTTCTGCCTGATCAGTAGCAATTTCGATTTTTGTGCATTTATTGAGATACGCCACCTTTGACACCAAATCTTCGATTTCTGGCATGCGTTGCTGAAGTTTTCTGATGGCATGAGTTGCGCTAGCGGACTTCACGGCTAAGGCCGTGTCGTCTGCGTAGCAGCCTAGAAAGTAATTTGCATCTGGAATTGAATTGGGAAAATCCGCTACATACAGAAGATATAAAATGGGTCCTAAAATGGACCCCTTGGGGACCCCTGCGTTGATTCGTTTGATACACGATGAATCCTTTCCTATGGAAACTGAAAATGTGCGGTTAGAAATGAACGAGACTATTAGCAGTATAGTTTCTCTATCCAGGTTGTGCTGTATTAGTTTGTAAATAAGCCCCTCATGCCAGACGCGGTCGAAGGCTTTCGCCACGTCCAGCATGAGGAGTGCTACGTTATGTTTCTTATGTAGAGCGTCGCCACAGAACTCTACGAGTCTAATTAGTTGCTTTGTAGTAGAAAGTTGACTACGGAAGCCGAACTGCTCCGGCGGAAGTACAGTTAAGTGTGGTCTCAGTCGAGTGAGGATAATTCTTTCAAATATCTTCGCAAATCCTGCTAGTAAACTAATGGGCCGGTACCCTTCCGGCTTTGTGGCATCTTTACCTGGCTTTGGGATTAATATCATCTTTGCATGCTTCCATGCGGTGGGGAAGTAGCTCATGCTTAAACATGCATTCAGTATATTCGTATATCTAATTACACAGTTATCTGGCATATTTTTAATTGCATTATTGCTTATTGAGTCGTAACCCGGTGCTTTCTTGGCTTTGAGTCTTTTGATTACTTCTTTTACTTCTGCTGGGGATGTAAATTTAGGCAAATTTCTTGCAGTCGGTGCATTTAACCAGTCTTTAACAAAATAGCAAACCTCATACGTGAAGTTGACATTTCTGGGTTCGCGATTCGGCATAAATTGCTGCTCGAAGTGGCTGGCGAAAATTTGCGATTTATCACTATTGGTGGTGGCTATTTGGTTATCCGCAAAAATAGGTCTAGTGTTGCATGGTTTACGTTTTAAGTTTTTTGCAAATTTCCATATGGATCCGTCCATGGGGTTGAGATTCAGCAATTTCTCTTCCCATACCTCATTACGGTATTCTGTAATTTTTTGTTTAATTTCACGATTTAATTTATTCCATTCTTTCTTCACCAGGGGACTCCATGTTAGGTGCCATCTCTTCCGGAGTCTGTTTCGTTCAGTAATTAATTCTTTAATATGTCTGGGAAGAAAACTAGCGAATTGTTCTTTACTAATTTCTTTGGAGGAGTTATTTATGGCCGTTTTGACGCTGTTAGTTAAGTTGTCCACCGCAACATCAATATCATTTCTACATTTAAGATTACCAATATATGAAGGATTGATCTGTAGAATATCTTTAAAGAGATTCCAATCGGTCAATTTGACAGTATCTTTAGTGAAATCTCTGGCTCCTCCGAGTGTGACTTTTACAGGTAGGTGGTCAGATGTGAGTTCATGTAGAACTTCTATTGTCATTGGAAATGAGGTGTTTGTAAGTAGTAGATCCAATATTTCCGCCTTACGTTGGTCCTGCGGGCGGTAAGTAAATTCAGCTGGGGCTTCCAGAGCAATTGGATGATTATTAATAAAATCATATAGGATTTTTCCGTTTTTATTGGTATTCCTGCAACCCCATTCTTTATTTTTAGAATTAAAGTCGCCGGCTACTATGAACTGTTGATTTTCTGGGCAGATACTCTTTAAAACATCTTCGTTAAGCTGAGTACTTGGGGGATTATAGAACGCACTAAAATAAATTGTCCCTAAGTACGGCAATAAAACTGAAACGGTGACCATTTCATTGGCGTTACTCCTGTTGTCTGAAATAAAACATGATTGCAGGGAGTTGCGAACATAAATTGCGACACCCCCACCTCTGTGACTCAAACGATCACACCTGTAGGTGCGATAATTATTAATATTAATGTTCCTACACGGTGTTGCGTGAGTTTCAGTGACTAGACCGATGTCTATTTCATGTGTTATGAGGAAATTGTGAAATTCCGTTGTTTTTTGCAGAATGCTGTGAGCATTCCAGATTACTGCTCTAATGGGGGCTTTGTTAATGGTGTGTTTGTCCATTATATGCTGTTGGTTGTTGGGTTTCTTTAGTTATTCCTGCAGTCTGTTGAAGTTGCTGGGAGAGTGAAAAGCCTGAGCTTTTAATCACATTAACTAGTTCGGCCAAGTCGGCGAACACTTTCTTTGCCTCATTTATCGTGTCAGAATATAATCCAGTGGAGAGAGCTTGCGCAAAACTTTTGCTTTCCACTACCCTACTGGAATAAGTTTTAACTTTTTCCTGCTTTTTCTTTGGGAATTTAACACACCCACGAAAGTTTGATGTGTGTTCTTGGAGGCAGTTGGCGCATTTTGGAGGTTTTTCTTTATTTTTATTGGGGCATTGATATGAGAAATGCTCCTCAGCGCATCTGACGCATTTGGGCGTGAAGTAACATCCTGCTTGGGTGTGGTGGAAACCCTGACAACGGTAACATTGCAGGGGTCCCACCCTACCTTTGTAGTCTTCTGTTTTGACTCCCAACCCACAGAGGTTAGTTATAGCATGTATTTCTTTTGATTTTTCATTTCTAGGTAATGATACAAGAAATAGGGGCAGTTTAATTTGCTCTCCGTTTCTCCGACTAGTCATCTGTTTAACTGAGCTGACTGCTAAATTTTTGGCATTTAATTCCTCATGAATTTCTTTTATTTCAGAATCGTGTAACAGCCCTCTTATAACAACTTTAATATCCTTATCCTGAGGCAGGATAAAAGAGTAATGTTCTACTTTAGCGGCTTGAAGTAGCCTAACCACTACTCTGTAATCCTCATCATTTTTCGTCATAATACGAATTCCCTTAGGAGTTTTGCGGCTGTCTACTTCGATATTTCTTTCCTGAAATGTTTTCCTAATATTATTCCAGACCAGATTTGTGGCCTTAATGGTAATTGGTGGAATTTTATATTTTCTTACAAAATCAGTATCTGTGATTTCTATATCATCTGGGCTATTTGTTTTAATTTCTGTTTGGGATTGTTCTTTTTCTACGGGAGTGGTATCCATTTTATCATTTTCATTTAATACATTTTCTTGTGTATTATCCGATCCCTGTTTGTGTGTGTTATTCTGTGATAACTCACTTTGTTTATCCTGAGAATATTTAAGATCATTAGAAATCTTGGAATTATTATCAATCTTAATGTGCATTGTGGCACGTGGGCATTCATTTGGCATGGGTGAAGGGGAAATTCTATCATTTGAGATACTTAAGGTATCATGTTTTTGTTTCTTAGCCGGTGGTTTAGCCGACCGACTGCGTACCGTCTGATCACGTTTAGAATAGAATTCTTCATCTGAGCTAGTCTCCTGATCAAGCGCAGTCTCTTTTTCAGAACTCGTTTGTTCACTATGAATTATTAAGGGACTACGAGATCGTTCATTATCACTATTTTTGTCCGCATTTTTTGTTTTTGTAGTTTTCGTTTCATCATTTGTTTTGCTATCTCTATCAGCTATGTAACCATTTATGCAAGTGAGCATTTGTACATAAAATTTGTAGTCACGTTCCTGCTCGTAAGTGAGCGCGCCTGCATCACAACGTTTGAGTTCAAGTTCCTCAATGAGCTGCTCAAACACTAGGCTAACTCTGTCCATGATCAGTCAAAAATCCAAAACGCAGCGCCCAATAACGCAGAAAAAACCCGCGCCCTGGAACCGGGCTCGCACGACGGCGTCCCGGCAGACAGATGAGCGGGTGGAAACTTGCAAGGCTCCAGTCAATCACCTGACAGCGAAAGCTTGGGAGTAACTATGCAAGTACGAAAATCCAGCGCAAAAAACTCTAGAAAATTATTAAATAGTTAGTTAATAATAACTAATTAAAATACTAACCAATAACGTGAAGCAATCAGGCATATGGCAATAATAGGCGTGATAAGCAATGGCACAATCGTAGTCCAAGAGATCGTACTCTGCATTAGCACGTGGTCGTGCTCGTCGAAGCGTATGATCGTTGAACCGGATATGGCGGAGCTCCTCACAATTACGTCCTTCGCAAGCGAAGGCAACCCCCAGAATGTCTAGTCTAGTCGGGAACGCTATCGCCGGGATACCTCATAATATGAGGTTTATCCGGCTCGTTAAAAATCCGCAGAGATCTGCACCAAACATAAAGTTTCCTGACAGGGGCTTAGAATAATATGAGATGGTGAAACAACTTAGAAGCAGAACCAAACGGGGGTACCAGACACCGCAAGTAAGAAAACCAACGAAAAGACGATGGAGAGGTATTCCTAATCATTTTCACATAGAAGTTAGATTTAACTAATAGGTGCATAATAGAAACATAAGAAAATACATAGTACAAAAACATATACAGAAAAAAGAGCATAAAACAAAATGAAACAAGACATGTAAATACAAGTTATCTAACAACTAAAAATACACTATTTACACTATATACATGCTGCTGCAGTTTAAGTCGGTAAATTTAAATCCCTCGTTAAATGAGCTGCAAAAGGCCTAAGATTATAATCTTCTTCTAAGGCAACATAGTCGAAAACTTTAAATATATTCAAATGGTCACATAGTAAGGCTTTCTTGAAAAAATTTGTGTTTAATCTATGCAGATGATGATTGAGATATTCCAATGAAAGATCTTTATGTAAAGTCTCATTTGAGACAAAGTAATGGGCATTGGTAATTAATCGTAATGCTTTATTTTGGAAGACTTGAAGTTTTTGCACATCTTTTTTAGTATACGTCGCCCATGCCGGGGAAGCATAGGTTAGTATTGGTCTGATTACAGCAATGTATAAGTGTCTCTTCTTAACAAGATCTAAATTCGAATTCGATCCAAGAAGTGGTACTAAACTTGTGAGAGCCGCAATGGCTTTTCCTTTTATGGTGTTAATATGATTTTTCCATGTTAGTTTTTCATTGAGTACGATTCCTAGATAGGATGCATGTTTTACAATCGGTACTTCAGTTCCAAAAAGAATAAGTTTGGCATTAATTTCTCTCCTAGTATGGGTCCGCCTGACTATTAGTAATTTTGATTTAGAGGCATTAATGGATATTCTCCATCTAATACACCAGTTTTCAATGTTTGGCATGAGCTCTTGTAAGTGCATGATAGCTTGATCAGGCCGGATAGATTTGGCTGCTATGGCTGTATCATCAGCATAACAGCCGAGATAGTGATTTGTGGTAATTCCTTCTTTCGGGAAGTCAGCTACATATAAAACATAAAGTAAAGGTCCTAAAATGGATCCCTGAGGGACCCCTGCTGCTAATCTTTGTCTACTCGAAGTTTCTTTACCGACTGACACAAAAAAGCTTCTCTCTCTTATAAAGGAGTAAATCATCAGTACAAGTTCTTTGCTAAAGTTGAAGTGAATTAGCTTATAAATTAGCCCCTCATGCCAGACGCGGTCGAAGGCTTTCGCCACGTCTAGCATGAGTAGTGCTACAATCTGCTTAGTATGAAGAGCTTCTCCTAAGTATTCTACAAGACGAACCAATTGTTTTGTAGTTGAAAGTCCTGCACGAAAACCAAATTGTTCAGGTGGTAAAATTTTGAGATA
>KK113429.1:0-40825 GCA_000611955.2 Stegodyphus mimosarum
GTGTGCTGACCATTACACCACGAAGGCACGCTAAGAATGTGGGAGATATACCTTATACGTTAAAGAGCAAAATTTGCAGAGGTATTAATAGTTAACCTTTCGATGGTCATCAACCTGCTCAGCTTGCGTTCCAGTTACGCACCACAGTTGGCCCAAACAAACGCAGCTCCTATTACAGATTTACAACTAACAGATATCTCGCGTATTTGGGAAGAAAGAACCGCCGAAGGGACAATAGCCAATTTTAACGTATAATACATTTTTACTCAATTATTGAGAAAGTTGACTAATTTTCTATTTGTTGAGAGAAAAAACTAGAAAAACTAGTAGAAAAATCTGCGCGTAGTGCTGCAAAATTTATACCATCTAATATGGGAAATGAAATATATGGGAGAATTACTTAAGAATTGTAAGAACCATGATCTCCTACCTATTTCCATTTTATGAACTTGCAAATTTTATAAATATACATTTGGAATAGAAAAGGTAAAAAAAAAGTTGAATATACAAAAACAGTGAAAAGCAAAGTTAATCCTTTTTATTTAAAGCTCCAAACAGAACTTATCAAGGGAAAAGTGTTCTGAAGCTTTAAACAAAGTCAATTAACTGAACAACAAAAACGAGTTTCATTCCGATCAACTCACTGAGACCTCTATCGTCAATTAGCATAATGGTTTTAAATTCTAAAAAAAAAATTTTATATACAATTCTTCAATAAACCTATACATATTTGAGGTTCTCATTGAATTAGTCTCTTTTCCCTACCCGCTTTTGTTGTCCGAATGCAAATAGAAACAAATTATACAGGAAAAAACTTACATGTAATGCCGAAATAAAACATTTATAATCAAGGGAAAAAATTGGACCAATTACAATCGAAAAAAATATTTATAAAAATAATAAAAGAATAAGACAATAATAAAACGCTGTACTAATTACAATGTAAAGCTCAAATTTTTTATCGGAAAATTTAATTGTCAAATGTAAAGGCTAAATAAGGGCCAGGTTCGAATGCGTACTTAAAATGAAAATACTTTTTGCTAAAGTAAAAGGAATGGAGAAATAAATGCGACTATTTGAGGGGAATTAAGTACAAAATTGCTACAAATGGAGGGGTTTTGCAAAAACAAATTATAATGAAAAACATTTTTACTCAAGATAGAACAGTTGATTTCACACAAAAGGAGCAGTATTTTCCCCTGTGCTTTCGTGCCTACCACTGGCCGATTAGCTCAAAATCGCCGAATACTGGTAGTTCGACTCTGGTTTCAAATCCCTGCGAATCAGCTGGCTGCGCAAGAATGTTTCTCGGTTTTTACCATATAAAATGGGAATAAGAGTCAGTTTTCGTTAGAGGGATTCTTTCTTTTAGAAAAATAGCCTTTGGGTGCTTTGCTTTAATTAGTAACACCTAACCTTTCTTCTCCTTCATTTCCACATAAAGCTGATGGTAATCTTAGCAATAAACAGTGAAAATTAATATAGGTCAGTAATTTCGTTCTGCAGTATCTCCAAGAATTTGGCATCTAAGGTATGAGACATTTTGAATTAAAAATATAGAAGTATACTAAATTTATATTTTTGCGCTGTATAAAAGTTATAAAAATTACATGTTGTATTTATAAAACCCTCCTATCTTTAGGGCTGAAACAGTTTTCATAAGCCCCTGATTTAAGAAACTTTTTTTTTATGGCCGGGCGCTTTATTTAACAGCCATTAACCTTGCGCCACTACAAGGGCCGGAAATGGGGACCATTTCATTATGCAAGCACCTAATAGGTGGCCACCGTTGCCCCCTATGAAGGGATGGACAGTTACAACCATGCCTTTCCCGGGATTCGAACCTAGGCCCATTGCTACGTTAGTCAGGGTCACTAAGCACTATACAGGTTGGACGGCGATATAAGAAGCTATGTAATTCGAAATATGTTTGAATCAATATTTAAGAAATAAATTCTGCAGCCAAATTTTTAGAACATTTTGTATGTTGAATCAATACATGCCACTGTATGATTTCTGCTGTACGCTAGGTAACTGAATATTACTTTATGTACCTGTTTTACTATCTCAAACTTGGCTGGGCTTGGTTCGTAATTTTTTTCTGCTAACGAACTACTTTAAACTAAAAACTTCCTGTGTGGCAGTTATCTGCTCATTGGCATTTTACTGCTAATTACTAACTAAAGTTGACTGATTATATAAAACATGGCAGTACCCGCCGCGTCATAGAGTTTTCTAAGGCAAGCTGGCTGCATTTACGGTAGCCATGGGTAGAAGATAAAAGTTGCTTTGGACCTATCCGTCTCATCGGGAGACGATCCCAAAATGAAATTACCACTTCAGCGGTTTATCCGAATAGACAGCTGATATTCTTTTACAGAGCTGCTAAAGATGTAACGATGAGTTACAATCTCTGTTCATGTTTTACAGTCTTCATCCATCAAGAACGTGTATCAGCATTTTCTGTAGTGAGATATAATTCGACGTCCTGATTTTGAACAATTTTAAAGGTATACGTAGTCCTTTATTTACGGTCCGATTTTCGACGATTCGTTTTTACGACGGCCAAAAATTATGCTTTTTGTTTTCTGTAATTTAAGTTCACCGTCACTATATGCGTACAGCATTATTTTTGTGCATACAGAGCGGCTTGATCATTAAAACTTTTGCACACCTGTAAAATGAGCTGTCGAAAATATGGATCAAAGCACAGATAGTTTCGAGGAAGTTTTTTTTTTTACCAATGGCGGGCTCTCACCGACTTCGGCTTGACCACTGCTAAGGCCAGAAGTGGTGGTTACTTTATTATGGGGGGCACCTAATAGATGGGCCACCTTCGCCTCCTATAAAGAGACGGACATTTACAACCATGCCTTTTCCGGGATTCGAACCCGGGCCCTTTGGTATCGCAGTTGACTCCCCTAACCACTATACCGTCTGGGCGGCTGTTTCTTTGAAGTTGAAATGCAGATTCGGGAAGCAGTCGGATGTTGTTGCGAAATTTATGAAAGGGGAAGAATTAGCGAATTTTGTGATTAAAGAACCAAAATCTTTTCCCCGGTTGCCTTCAATTATCCTAAAGAGTAACAATTACTCGCCCCTTTCTTTAATGAAACACATCTTTTTTATTTTTTTGTTCATCTGAGCTAGTTTAGAGTTAATTTATGAAATGTGCGTATACGTAGTGCACATATATTTGTATACAAATCAGTTGTTTATAAATGTTACGATGTAATGCTTATCCATTCTTAAACTCATTCTATGCTAAGTAAAGCCTAATTTATAACAATATTATCAAAGATATCAATAATAAAATAAGTTTCCGACTTAGACTGAAACAGCTGACGACCGAATCGCAAGCTTAAGTCTTTAACTTCAGCAGCAGTCTTAAGTCAAGGATCATCAGTAAATGGAATCATAGCTGGGGTGTCGTAAATATAAGTGCATTTAGTTTTTAACAAAAATCCAACTTTTCTTGTATTTCTATGGGTATCCTATATTCTAAAGGACAACAAAATAGCACTGTTCTAGATATGTTCTTGATTTCGATTGATCAAATATCCGCATACATGGCCCAGTGTGTATAACATTTTTGGTGGAAGTAGAGGTGATTATATTTTCATATTCATTGTGTTATTTAGAATTCATGTGTTAACTTTGAAATCTATCATTTAGCCGTCTTGGAAGTAGAAAAGACTGAATTATTAGTCTTATCTAGAACTATAAAAGGATTTTGTAAAGGAAATTGTTCAAAGCAAATTTGAGAAAATTTGCATTTTTTTTCGTTTGTCTATGTTTGTGAAAATAAAAAGAATTTTCATATGAAATTTTTAAATCTATCATATTTTAGAGCCTCTTTTTCGTATAGAGCGTTAAAATAAAAGGTACTTACCATACTATTTTCGTGACCTTTTTCATAAATACCTTCTCACGGCTATCTTTTTCGTGTACTAGTTTGCCTGTTTCTGGAATTTAAATTTCGAATCTGAAAGCAATGCTATATATTTGTGCATGAACCTCTTTATGTATATTCTTCCTGTTTTCATATGTATGCAACTTTGGGTTTCAGAACTAAGTTTATTTATGCATTATCTTTCATATTTATTTCATTATTTATGCATTATCTTTGGTATATTTGCATTTTTCTATTGTTTTTATTTTTTAACTCTAATAGATTTTTCCAGTTCAGTTTATGGACAACCAGTACATTCAGATAGAAGCTCAAATTATCTGATTTTTTTTTGGGGGGGGGAGAGAAGGTTAAAGATTTATCCTAGAATGTCAGATAAAATATTATGGACAGAACTGAAAAAAAGCAGACTAAAATATTGTTGCAAGAATTGTATTTTTGTTTTGTTTTTATAGCTTACATGTATAGACACACTTATGCTGTCAAAGAACTAGAATGAGAGTCAGCTGCCCGCTACACTAACTTTCTAATTCAGGTATAAATGAAAACAAAGGGAACGGAAAATTGAACTAGATTAAATTTAATTTCTTCTAATCTCACTGTTTTGCTCTTTGGGAAGATGGTTGTGCTTTTAGACTAAACCTCAGTCGGGGCTTAAATTCAGTTGAAGCCCAGCTCTGGTACTCAGCTTTTATGTGAAATCGTTAATTCCAACTAGAGCCTCAAGGACTATAAGATCTGGTGTTTAATTTAACCTACAAAAATTTATATTTTATTTCATTTATTAATAATTAGTTATTTATTTGTGTTACCCTCTCATCTTCCATTGGGATCCGGCAGTTTCAATTTTAGAAGTTAAGCCCTGACCGTATTTATTCCTTCCAATAAAAGCCATATTTTAATATTCACATTGTTTGGCATCGATTCTTAGAGTAACAGGTTAGGTTAGCTTATTTGATTACGGCAAAATACACGAGGCTATCTGCCTTGGAAAAAGGGATACGTTCGTGGGACGTTTAAAGGGAAAATGGCTCATATTCAGACACACGTGGAGAAACCAACTATGCTTCCCGTTCGTCTAGAGTCGAACCCGAGTCATACTCTCAGTATTCAAAGGTCTTAACCACTCATCTACTGGTGGGACTTCTACTGTTTTACCGATCTGTGTTTTAGGTAAAAAAAGTCTTAAATATATTTTCGAGTTCCATAATAATTTTAAACTAATATTAATGTATAAGTTTGGTAGACCATCGGCAATAACACTGCCTCTTCAGCGTTAATGTAATGAAAAGGAGTTATGTAAACAATAAATTATATACATAATGCGTTGTTTTAATGAAACATGGTTTTAAAGTTATTCTGAAGCAAAAGTACAAAAATTCGAGGGAAAAGGACACAGAAGTAAATTTTATTGCTTTTTAGTTAATTTTGATTTTAATTTAAAATTTTCAATGTGGTAAATTTAATACGGTATATGGTAAATTTTAAGTTTTGCTACATGTTGGAAAAAAAACTAATTATCATAGCATTCAAACGAAAGAACTAGAGTTCTGAAGTAAATATATTTCTTATTTATCTCTTGTGTGAATCACTTCATTAAATTTGTCAGATAATTCTTCACATAAGAATGCTTTATGAACTTTATATTACTAATTAACGTGTAAATGCTTTCACGCGTCATTAATACTAATTAATTGTCAGCAGTAACTTGTTTTGGCTGAAGGATTATCTTCCTTTTATTTCTTTTGAGTTTTTATTCTTATATTCGGATATTGTTAAAACCAGTTGGTGTAAGTTGATATCGCAAGTAGTTTTTTTCTTCAAGCTCTCTCGTAGATTGGCTTCCCTGCTTTCTCCTACGTTAATGCAGTGTATTTGCTTGAAATTAAATTTGTTTTTTGGTGTAAGGTTGTGGGGCTAATACTGAATTAATAGAAGTCGAGAAACTTACTTCATGTATTTAAATCATTTGTTATTATCATAGGCTACTTTAATTGAAAGCTCCTAAATGTATAATAACCTCTGTCTGCTATATCTAAATTAGCGTAGAATTGTATTGTTTATCTTTTAGCGGAACATATCAAGGGCTTCCTAAGAGGAAGAATGCCTTCGTGGACGATTGCTTAAGGTAAATTGGCTCATTTTCATGCTATATGAAATAGAAAACCACGAAAATTCTCATGCAGCGAGCCTGTTCGCCCAGATTTGAGCCCGGCCAAACTGGCAGTAATTACAGGTTTCACCGCTCGACCACTGGTGGGCTTTCTAAGTTAGCGCAATGGTATAGTCGAATAACAAAATCATTTATTTAAACTTGAAATTTTTAATAGTTGAGTAGTATAAATTCATTGAAGTAAAATAATTTTGTAGGTTGTCAAATGATACTCAGAAGAAAATTTTCCGAAATATAAATTGTATCTAGTCATTGAATTTTCTGTTAATTTTTAGCGTTCTGTCCTCAAATTATGTATTTTATGATATGCTTCTTTTAAGGTAAGTAAGTTCTGCATTTAAATTTGTTATACTTCTAGTATAATAAAATTTCTTTGTAAACTACATGTAGGAGATATATAGCCATTTGTTGCATTCTTTTGCACGCGTTTTAAAAATCTAAACATCTATCCGATGTACATGATTTAAAATTATTATTCAATATCCATATTATTGTAATATATTTAAATCTCCTGCTTCAAAGAGAAATCCTTACCTGTTACTCTAAGCATGTACAAAATTAGTGATCCTGTATTCACCAATCGCGTGATCTTTTCTTCAACTTTTCAACCAATATATAATATTGAGCCATTTAGTAACGTAATGGAAAAGCTAAAAGTAATTCGTTACGGCTGCACTGAGTGACCGTCGACGGGTTCAATACTTGTAGTGACCAGTAGCAAACCTAAAGCTATCGAGGCTCGGCAGAGCTCTCCCTCGGCCCTGCCCCTCCATTATTGGGATGATCACCATACAAAATGTCAGCACAAATATATAACTAATATTAATTTGATTAAAATTATATGATTAGTATTTGGAAACGAAAATATCTTATGAAAAAACAACTTGCATCTAGCAGACAAACATATAATTAAAAAAAACTTGCTAATCTGTCATTTTTAAATTTAAAAAAATAATTTTAAAAATGTTTTGAAATTTTCGGTCGTTAGAAAAAGCTAAAACTGTTTTTTAAGAGTTTCGATATCTGAAATTTTTTATAGATTTATCAAAATTATTCTTTTAGCTATCGCATTTTTAATGGAAAGGACTTCAAACCATTAACTCTTACTTGGCACATTGTTGATCGAAGATAGCTTTTAATCAACTTCAAATTTGAAAAGCGTCCCCTGCAAGAAGCAGCTAAAGTCTTCACTGACAAAATAGTATAAGTTAGAGACTGATTCTTGGAAATCCATTTCCACGATAACTTTAACATGCAGATCACTTTTCGGCTTTGTTCTTTTTTTGTATTCCTTCACATAGGTAAGTATAGTACTTAAAAACTTAAAAGTTCTTCAAGGCCTTCCCGTTAAGAAGGCCAAGGCGGTCCGCCCACCCTCCGCGCGCCCCACCTCAATAAGCCCCTGTTAGTGGCCGCTGGCTCAGAGCTGGCAATGTAAATCAGTCCTGACTTAAGAGTACCCAGATCACCGTAAATTAGATAAGGCTGTATCCTCCATTTATCATAGAAAAGGTTTGATAATTGTAAAATCGATCTGTTTGCAAAATAGGTTCCAGACATACAACTAGCGTCATGCGAAAGAACCGACTCTCAAGTAATTAAAAACAACGGGAATAGAAGATTGCCTCTTAAAAAATGAATAATATATTTTAATAAGTTGGTTATGCTAGATTAATTTTGTCAGAGCACACGAGAGGTATATGCCGACAAAGAAGTCGTCAAGGTCTTCTTAATGGAAACCAGGTCGTATTTAATGCACGTATAGGGAAATCATCCGCGTGACCTTTGCCCATTCTGACAGAAATAACAGAAATATCGGATTAAGCTATCAGTGTTCTGAGGCTTTAGCCATTCATCACTACTGAGCTTGTTTTAGAGAGCATAAAATATTTGGAATGGTAAATTAACACGTAATTCCCATTTAAATTCCAGCAACTTACTTCTGTGGAATGTAGAAGACAAAGAGCTACAGAAGTAAGAAAACTTTTCAAAAGAAGGGGAGGATGAAAGAAAATTTATTGGCTCTGCTGAAAATGGTTTAAAATTTCTTTTTCTTCCTCCGAATGGAGGCATTTCCTATAAGGCAGGTAGTCGTCTAGAGGTGTACTTAAAAAAATATACGAAGGCATGCAGTAGATTTCCTCTAAAAAAGGATTTTGTAAGAAAAATTGGCTTGCCATTCTATGAAATATTTCTAAACCATTGCCATTTTTGTGTGCATAAAAGTTCATGCATTATATTAAAATTCTTAGCAGTTTCTTGCTGGCTGAAGTAGATCATGCGTCTTTGAAATTTAACACATTTCTTATACTCTTTAAATTTCTGGGTAATTGCAACACAGGTGTTTTTGCTATACTTCTCTTATTCGGTTGAAATTTACTTTTCAGTTACTTAATTTTCCCACGCTTTCCTATGCAGATCCACCAGCGACCGAGCGGTAAAGTCGCTGAACACTAGTAGTTCCGAGTTGGGTTCGATTCCAGGCGAACGGGCTGGCTGCATGGGCGCTTTTTCCCATGTGTAACGTGTATACGAGCCAGTTTCCCTTACAAACTCTCCACAAAGTCATTCCTTCCTTTAGGCAGCTAGCCCTATTGCGCTTTGCCGTAATATGAATAAAACAAACCAAACTTTTGTACTCAAAACTCTTTATTCTCATCCAAGACCTCAAAGAGAGGTCGCTCTCAGCCGTAACATCATGCTGAAGTCCTGCGTAATGATTACGTCGGAGTAATATGTCTAAAATGTTATCGTCAGATGCATTAATGATTTACTCATCTGTTGAAGCTTACGCAAGTTTATTAACACGTAATTTCATCTTTGTTGTTCCCATATCAAGACTTCCTAGTTCTGTCGGAATAAATCCCTAACCCAAGAAATTGGCAGGGATCTTGACACTCCAGAAAGCTGAATTCCCCAAAGCAGCAAAAAGAATTTTGTCTGTCATATTCCTTTTTTTTCCAAGATTCGGTAGTAGCTAAAATTCTTTTTAAGGGGGGGGAAATAATTTTTAGAAGTGTAATACTCCTTAGCACATGCTTGATCGTTAATGATTTTTGTTTTGTTAGTCATATAAAGTATGCACAGTATTTTCATCAAAATGATGCAGTTATAGAGATACATGCGATATTCCGCAGGTAATTATAAACGCTGAGGTCACCAGAACCCAGTTCGTTACCATGGTTTCACTAAAAATCAGGACCCACTAGTGACCGAGCCAATCGCTGAACTGTGGTAGATCGGTTAGGTTAGCTTATTTGATTATGGCAAAGTCGCTTAGCCGCTAGTGGGGCTTGAACAGACTTACTGTATTATTCATCATAGAGATTCGACCCTGGTTCGAATCTGTATGATGAATAATACAGTAAGTTGGGATAGGCAGCTGTTCCGCTGTGCTCTCAGCTTTTTACTACGTATCCCGTGAAAAAAATAGATTACATGACACAGATGCGAAGATTACTGTAGTATGTTAAACATAAAATCCCTTTTTATACATGTTAAATACATATTCTTTACCTTACTACTTCTTTTCCAAATTACGAGTTGCAAATTATGTAACACAATTTTTGATCACTTTTCACCCATGTGGAAAGACTACAACAGCGGAAAGATGCATAAGATGTTGCGTTTACTGTGAGCTTTGGATTCACGCTACTAATTAATTTCCTATTTTTAAAGAAATTAACTTTGCTTGTTGCAAAGGTTACTTAATATGTGGACACAAAATCAGATTGTAAATATATATTCATATTTTATGATTTCATATTCAGATTATTTAGAACAAATTTCATAACGCAGTCCCTAAACGGTTTCAAATTTAAAGAACAGAGCAGCGAAAAAGATACATAAGACATTTCGCTTACAGTTCGCTGTTAATTACAGGCATTTCGTTGTTAATTTCCGGCTTCTGATGAATTTCATATTACAGAAACATTTTTGCGTATTACAAATATTACTTAATATGACAGACCCAAAATCGTAACACTGTAAATATATATTCAAATTTTAATAATTGTTATTCAAATTATTCATTACAAATTATGTTATGTAATTTTTTTAGCATAGGTGACCAAAGGAAAAAAAGAGAGCATCGAGAAAGATACATAAGACATTCCGCTTACTCTACACCATTAATTTCTTGGCAGTTATTAATTTCTCTTTAAAAAAACTTATTTTGCGTATTACAAAGGTTATTTAATATGTCAGATACAAGATCATATGATACCCATCGTAAATACGTGTTCCATTTCTTGCTACTGATTAATTTCATGCAAAAGAAAAATATTTTGCATATTACAAATATTACCTTATATATTATATTTGCAATCTTTGTGGTACGGAACTAAATGTGAAACACAGAAAACAATACGACAAACTCAAAATTCACTAAAATTGATTCATTAGGTTAAATAAATAATAGGATTGAATGTCTCTTAAAATACTCTGTGTTGTAAGATTCTGGTTATGTGTCGTTTAGAAGGCTATTTGAGAAATGTTTCTTATATATTACCTAATATCTAGCCAATTCCACAAATTTCTAAACTAAATCAAAATTCTAGGTAAGTACGAGCTATTGTATGAGGAGTTAGGAATCGGACAAGTAAAAAAGTGAAGTTAGGAAAGATTTTGCGAGTGGATTAAGTTTAAAGGAGGCTTTTTAAATTGATCGCACTTAGAGCTTAGTTAACGGAACGGTTGTTAAGTATAAAATTGCTTCCCAATGACCAAACATATAAAACCACTGAATGTTGTTTCATGTTGGACTTCAGTATCTGGTGAAGTAAGTACGATATGTGCGTTTTTAAAAATAATTCCCTCCTTTATTAACATATTCTAACCTCTTTTACTCTGGAAGATCTTCTAAAAAGATACTTAACATGCAGTCGAATTACAGTGTACAAAGACAAACTGAAAAGTTTTGAGACTGCTTATGTTTCCGTAGGTTACAAAGCAACGCTTAAAACCTGAAGTTGGACAACTAAGGCCCTGTATTTATTCACAACGAGATATTCCTTGACTGTTAGGCAGAGAAGTAATTGAATTTTGTGTTTAAACTTGGGAACAGACATAACAAAACACTTGAAACGTTACAGTATACGTACGGTGATGAAATATTTAGCCAAGCTTTCATTCAGCATTCATACATTTAATATTTGATTGATTGAGGCATATAAAAAGGGTAATGTGCGAGTGATTGACAAAGACGTTCTCCACTGCGGTTACAGATGTCAGTATTGGCAAGACAGCAAAGAGTACCTCTGTGATGTAAACATCTCAGAAAACATTTACACATGGCTATGAATAGAAGAAAAGATAAAAAATGCTTAAACAAATAATGATTTTGCTTAGGATAATTCCTGGATGCCTGTTGCTGCTGTAGCATTGTCATCACTGTCTGAAAACGATCTGTCAACACTAGAATACTCAACATACATTCTGAAATTGTGATATTTGATTTCTGGGCGTTCGGAACATTGAAAAGACTACTACGCAGCAAAAAGTTCTCTTTAGATAAGGAAGTGAAAAACACAACATCCGCTCTGTTACATTTATAAAACGCTATGAAAAGCGTAATTCACTGTGAAGGACTCAGATCTGAAAAAGGAAATGTATATAAATAAATACACAAGGCTTTTAGAATCATCAGGTTCTAAATAAGAGAACCTGTGTCAAAACTTTTCAATCAGCCTATGTACAAACACGGATTTCACTGTGAAGGACTCAGATCTGAAAAAGGAAATGTATATAAATAAATACGCAAGGCTTTTAGAATCATCAGGTTCTAAATAAGAGAAGAGCCCACCAGCGGCCGAGCGGTAAAGACGCTGAACACTGGTAGTTCGGTCGGAGGTTCGAATCCCGCGAACGGGCTGGCTGCATGGGCGTTTTCGTGGTTTTCCCCATGTGTAACGTGTATACGAGCCAGTTTCCCTTAGAAAGTCCTCCACGAAGGCATCCCTCCCCTTAGGCAAATAGCCCTCGTGTGCTTTGCCATAATTAAATAACCTAACCTAACCTAAATAAGAGAATCTGTGACAAAACATTTCAATCAGCTATGTAGAAACACGGATCTAACGAACATCTCTATTTGGAGAATTTTATTCTGCGTTCCCAGCAAAAGGGAGGGGGAGAGCAAACAGTTTCTGTAGCAGTTACCTTTTTTTTCTCTGTTGGGTGCTTGGTTATGTCGCTGAAGATAGTGGTAATAGGGAAAGTTTTCTCGTCGTATTACGTAGGATAGTATAGAAAGACTCTGATGCTTTCCATCAGAATTTTTTTAAAACTAAAAATATCGATACTGTACAGCAATGTTTCTCAAATTTTTCTAATCACGGAACACTTATTAAGCCTTTACGTTTTTAAGGAATACTAGAGTAAATTTGAGTTTAGAGTTAAAATAAATTAAAGCTTTGATCTCTATTAGATAAAAAATACACATTTTCTTCAATATCATACGCATAAAAGAAACGTTTTTTAGTTTTTAACTTTACAAAATATGCCGCATAAATTAATAATTTTAAACAAGTTTTTAATATTTAGTTTTCAATGATTTAAATGTGTTTGAGTTTTCAAATTACAAATTCTTTTAATGTCGGGCACAATGTTAGAAATCTGAATTCTTATATTGGATGCAACATGGAGTCGGTTTCTATACCTGAATTTGTGGAAACCCTGCCTTGCGCGAATACGTTCTCAAAGGAAGTGAGTGCTCCTTTTGAAAAGTTCAAATATTCTTCTGAGAAACTTCTCCAAAATTCGTTAAACAGTAATTCTTTAAATTTTTATTTTACGCCGAAACCTGTTATCAAATCAATTAATTAGTTTCAGAATTTTTCTGGGAACACTCAGTGACTGTTTGCTTAACACAATTTAGAAAATGCTGCTATATAGCTTCTTTCCGTGGGAAGCCACCAGCGGCCGAGCGGTAAAGTCGCTATATACTGGTAATTTGGTTCTGGGTTCAGATCTCGGTGAACGATCTAACTTCATGGACATTTTCGTGGTTTTCCCCGTTTTATAGTTTTTCATGGTAACGTGCACACGAGACAGTTTCCCTTAGAAAGTCCACCACGAAGGCATCCATTCCCTTAGGCAGTTAGCCTTCAATTGCTTTGTCATAATTAAATAAGCCAAACAATCTTTTTGTGGGAAGAATATGTAAATTAATCATCAAAATTACATTTTACAGATAATTCCCTCTTCTATTACTACTTTCAAACATAGAACGAACTGATAAAACCTTCTGATATCCTGTTAATATTACTACGCTGATATTTGAAATGGTTTTATAATAAAGGTGTTTTCGAAATTTTCCCTTGAATAATCTTCAACATAAAAATAATTAAAAGTAAACCCTGCATCCTACAGCCTTTTCAAAAATCAGCAAAAAAATGGGATAAGGAGCGAATAAGATAAATTTATTGCATAGCGAAAACGCTATCATTGTTTTCCTGTTTGTGCCACTAGTAGTCGAGATAATAAGACCACCGAACACTGGTAGTTCTTTTCAGGGTTGGTTCCCGACGAAAGAGCTGGCTGCATGGCTCTCTGCTCCCAAGGAATGTGGCCTTTTTAAATGAAACTAGCTTATATTCATGTCGCACTCCTAGAGATATCCATACAGCGAATCAAAATCCATGAAATATGTATTTTACAAAATGTATTCCATGAAAATCCCATGCAGTCAGCTCTGTAGCAGAGTACCGAATCCTGGAAGAACAGCTAGCTTTCCACGGTCTTATTATTTGACCGTTAGTGAGTAAAAAATACTGTTTTCGATATTATTAAATGAAAAGCCACAAAATATTCGACAGAGAATCTAAATCATCACGGCTATTGCAATACACTTGATATAAATATAAAGGACACTTGCCGTATGAAAATGTTTCTGTTCATTTGTAACAAAAGTTTCGTGAATGTTAATGTAGTGTAAAGTGTACCAGTATATTCCTTGGTAGAAATGAAGATGTGTCATTAAAAGCTTCGATGATATCCATCTCATGCTAAAAACTGAACTTTCCGAGAAAATGTTTCTTAATTTTGACGCATTGTTCCGTTCTTTAGCTAATTATTTGGTATGAATGTTATAGTTTATAGCATTTGTAGCTTGTACTCTTATGTATGAAATTACTGAATGATTTGAGATTTACCAATTTAAAATTTTTCTCTCTATGGCCCTCTGAGTTTTGCATGAGAACATCTTCTTGGGTTTTACTGTCCGTCATTTACATAAAAAACGAAATCTGAGCTTATGTTGACCAAAAAATAGAATTTATTATGCTCTCCATTAGTAACAAAGGGGTGATTAAACTCCGTTTAATATTTAATTTCACACTTAGATTTCTTGATTCATTAAAATTTCCATAAATCTTTTCTGTGCTTCAGACAGCTTTTGAAAGATGCCAGATTGCATGTAAGGCAATTTAGAATATGTTCCCTGCTTTTTACTGTATTTCACGTTGTTGTGTTTTTAATCATTTTAATACGTATCCCTAGGACTGATGGAAAAGAAGTTGTGAAGATTCTTTTGTACAGCTCCAAACTTAAACTACAAACACAAACGTTAGGCTTATCAAATTTGTAATAAAAGTGCCTGTTTATTGTATCTAACTGTTGTTTTCTTTCAAGATGCAAAATTTTAAGTGGATGGATGGATGAATAGGAAGATAGGAACAATGGGGGGAGGGGATGGAGACATTATCTACCTGTCTTTGTTGTGTTTAGTATTTTTCAGGATTTAAGCCTGAAATGAAATGTGCAGCATGG
The DNA here is from genome assembly GCA_000611955.2 of Stegodyphus mimosarum. NCBI lineage: Eukaryota > Metazoa > Arthropoda > Arachnida > Araneae > Eresidae > Stegodyphus > Stegodyphus mimosarum. The sequence continues at coordinate 14,850 of KK113429.1, forward strand.
GATATTAATGCAGGCATGCATTCATATGAACCTACAAAGCTGTTTTTAAATTTTTTACCGAAAGAAGGGGTACTCTGTTTAAGAAAATTTATGCTTTTGCCCGGAAATCGACAGTTAACCGTCTGCAATGCAATTGCATTTATTCCTGACATTAGTAATGAATTATATACAATATTTCTTGAAAATTATAAATATTGGAGTTTAGATTAAATTTCCAATTATGATTCCCTAAACAGAAAACCTTCTGCTTAGTAGACACATTCATTTTTAAAATGTCTTTTCCTTCTCTTTTTTTTTCATGAAAAAAATACTTGGTATCCAACTTAGATCGCAATTCGCGTGGTATTTCCATAGCAACCGCACGACTTGTGAATTGTGCACCGCATTCACAATTTATATCTGGCATGATGAAACCCCATCCCATAGTTAATTACTGACGTTTTTTAAATTATAACGTAAAATAACAGTAAGCGCAGAGTTTTTTTTTCGGTTTGTGAGCGATGAAATATTACTTTCAGCGTTTCTCGATTGTAACCGTCAAAAAAAGATTCGAAGATGAGAAACTGCATTAGTTACCTTGTCGTTAGAGACGGTTTATAACCTGGCAATTTTGAGATCACCCAAAAATGATACTGTTCGTAATATAGCAGTGTTTACTATTATAGTGCTATTATATAGTATATAGTAGCTTCCGTTTTCTTGTGGGTAGAGTTTGTAGGATTATACTCTGACGCACTTTCTTCCGATTCAGAGCTTTTTTTGAGTTTAAAAGATGCATTTAAAACAGATACTTTTTTCCGTATTACATATATGTATACACGTATATTACATATATGTATACACGTATATGTATATAGATAATTACTTCCCATGTGGTTCTGAATGTTTAATATGCCGTTATTTGCTTATTATGTGTCACTTTTGAGACGTTTTAATTTTTGTGTTTCATTCTGATGTTTTAAGCCAAACTTACATCGGAGGAAAACGAACACCTTAAACACTTTTGCGTATTCTGATAACAGTTGCTTAAGCGTTTAATCTTATCAAACCCTCCAGGTGCCATAAATGTCTTTTTCCTGAGGTGATTGTAAAACTCCATAAATGTCTGGCAGCCGTAATGTTCCTTTAAATTACAATGCTAGACTTTTCCTTTCGCCTTGATTAAACTTTGAGTTCACATGTTTACTTTCATTTTTGTGTTTATATTATTTACGTATGTTCTATTTTTTTAATAATTGAATTTTTTCGATGACATCACTCTTATTGTAGTTGTATAGAATGGGATTAACTATACAAGGTAGACAAGGGGTTCTCAGCAGGGGGGATTGATCAGCCTTTAGCTGTGCAGTATTTAGTTTTTAGTTTGTGAATATAAAGAAGCTACTTTTATTCAAGCTTTGGTATTTATAATTATTTCTATACCTTTTTGTCGTTTAATTGATAAAACACGTTAATAAATAAGCTAAATCTAAATAAATTCATATGTATTCTTCAAGTTTTGGAAAGGAAGGAGGGGGAATGAACTTGCAGCAGTAGTGAAAGAGATGCATGAAGCAAAAAATTTGAGAACCCTGCTCTAGACTTTTTCACTCATAACTCCTTTTCATTCGATAAAAGTTTCTACTTCTGCTTCATTTGAGCAAATGTGTAATTTTTAAAATTTGAAATCTCAAGTTTACGTTTGTGTCTATAAAACAAAACTTCAATATAATTTTACCTAAATTTAAACTACATATTTAATTGTATGAATAGCTTTGAGAACTTTATTATAATTATCAGAAGAATTGATTAGTATTTATTTGTATAAAAACTAAATACGAAATTTGCGAAGTATGTTATATTGTTTCTGCGATCCCAGAACGTATTGTGTGACCCCCCTCGTCGGTCACAATCCCTTCAATGAGAATCATTAATATAGAATTTGCTTATTTATTATAGTTTTAAGTAAAGTTATTACTTCTTCATTTTATATAAAATTCTACTTTAATTACAAATTCTAATTTAAAATTATGAATAAAGTTCACTGTAAAACTTCAGCGCTTCATACATAATTGCATTTTCCTACTCCAACTCTGTTTGCTGTGCAAATTACGTTTTATCTAATTTTGTCTCATTTATATCTATAGCACACAAATTTTATTAAAACTTGCATACTATTATTCAGTGTTATACAAATGTTTCGAACATCGTAAAAAAAATAATAAATTTTCTACCTACTTATTTCTACCTACATATTAACTTTTTATTAGGCTAATTAAGGCAAAAATGCGAGAGTTATCTGCCTAAGGGGTGCTTTCGATGGAACGATTTCGATTTTTTCTGAAGAACGGAATTCGAGTCGACTCAAAGTACACCGTCCGCCAAAGAGTTTAAGAGCGCGACGACATTCTGAGCAAATTTGACACTGTGGCCTGGCTCGCACCTTAAAAAAATCATAAGTAACAAATCTAAAACTGAATGGCAGAACTGGTGGGACAATGCCGAACAAAGAAGAAGGACTTATCAATTGTTCCCAAAAGTAGACACTGCGCTCAGTTTAATAACAAGAGAAATAACGTGGTTCTTATCAGGGCATGGCCCTTTTCCCACGTACTTTTATACAAGGAACTTAGCTAGATCAGACCAGCGTGTATGTGGAGAAAGAGGCAGTCCCGAACATTATTTAAATGCTCCTTCACAGCTGAACATCATTTAAAAGTTCCGAATTCAGAAAGTGAAATGATTCCTTTCATAAGATATGCTACCAAGAACAACCATCTCAGAAAAAAAATCATAAATTTAATGAACTTCCTGTCCACAAGAGGCACTGAGTTTTGCAACACAGCATAGAAAAACATAACATAGCTATTACTTCATTGTATGTAAGCAGACCTGGAGCTGTCCTCCGTAGTATGTAAAAAGGCACCAATTGTGAAAACATCAATGTATATTTAATGGAAAAAGAAAGGCACTTCTTGCGGTATGGTACCAATACAAAGCATTGCAAGTGAGGTGTAATTATCTGGATAATTAGTGTGCCTGGACAATACCCACATTGCCAATAGTTAAACAATGGATGTCCACCACACTTCACCAAATCCATATCCATATATGAGGTGACCAATTAAAATTTGCGCTTCACGTTTATGCACATTAGTCATTGGTTAAAGACTATGCTTTTCTGAAGCATTTGATTAGATGACTTTAACTGCTAATAACACTTTTTTAAAAGATGGATCTATTTGGTCGCTGTTTTCTTTAGTGTTAACCATTCTGTTATTTCTCGTCCTTGACAAAACTTCAGACGAATAGGTCTGTAGTCATAGATGTGTTTCGTGCTATCACATGGTTAGTAACTAACTCTTGGACAATTATATGACATTATTAGTTCAGTACAACAGTTGGAAGGTCAATATTTTCCATAACTGTGCAGCGAAAAATGAAATGACTGTATGTTCGTGTATTATTCACTGTCTTTTATCCTTTTAAGCGTTACAGCCTGATGAACCCCTTTGAAGTGAAGTCCTCTGCATGCGAATGGGAAAGTAGCTGTGTGATGGTGAGTTAAGATTTGTGCTGGAATCCGATTATAAGCATGTGAAGATCTGGAGGGAATGAACGTGGAATAATTTCAGTAATATCACTGAAAATCAAACCTTCAAGTGTTGGCAGTGTAATGGTATATATTGACTGGATTTTCTTCGAGCTATCGCACCGACTAGCATATCTTTACAAGAGGTACTATAGCGGTTCAAAGACATCGGATGAAGTCCTTGATCCCTTGTTATACCATACAATGCAGCATTTGGTTCGGCATTTATTCTCATAGACAATAACGCTCACCTACATAGAGTAAACCTTGTGGATGAGTACCTCGAGTTGAAGATATTGCTCGCACTGTGTAGTTACCGTATTTGCCCGACTTCAGATCCATTGAAAGTTTTTTTGGGATGCTCTAGGAAGAAAGTTTTTTAGATTGTCTCTACTTCTATCCTTGCTCTAATTACTCAAAAGACTTGAAGCTGCGTTATTAATTAGGGAAATCAAGGACAATTATTGCCCACCACTTGCATTGCGGCCGAGTGGCAAACCCCTGAACAGTAATACTTCGACACGAATTCAAATCCTGGAGAATGGGCTGATTGCTTGGGAAATTTTCGGGTTTTCTCTGTGTAGCGTGAATACGAGACAGTTTTCTTTAAAAATATCTCCACGAAGGCTTCTTCTCCTCAGGAAAATAGCTCCGATGTGCTTTACCACAATCTAAGTAGTCCAATCCTACTTAAATTTATAAAGCAGTATGGTCAACAAAAACTGTGTTCAACTGTCTTACACTGACCGGCAAGGCCGAATGTAAACGACTTAGAATCTTTTTATGACGTCTTTACGAAAGTATATATACGTGCAATTTTGAAATATATTCAAGAAATTAAAGCAATAAATCAAAAGTACATAAATTCAGGCGAAACGTGCCAGCGACAGTTTGGCATTAAAATCAAGAAATTACTTTTCTTATTGCAGTTCGGAATATTTGAGCTTTCTTAGCGAAACCTCGTGCCGGTCAGAGAGTTAACCATTTGGCCATTTGTAGATTTAGTGTGAAATGTTTATTTTAGTTCATTATGAATTTCAGTAATATCTCTGAATTGTTTACCGAATTCATTGTAAAGCAACTTACTCCAGAATTATTTTTTAATAATCACGTCATGCTTTTTGCGGTCTTAATGCAGTAAGAGCACCAATCATATTGCTTTGCGCAAAAAATGCAAAATCTGCAACGAGCTGTGTAGAAAAAGATATTTCTTAACAGTTTTTCTGTTTAATGATTATTACAAAGAGATTAATAAATTTGCAAGTTAAGGCCCGAGATTTTATTTATTTTTATCTTTTTTGAGGGAAAGGAGAGTGATTTGTAGAATATTAAATCCACTCGATCCCACTCGCAAGAGAGCTCTATAGACCTTGAAATCCAGATTAATCTGAAAAACAAATACAGTTGATTTTGTACAATAAAAAAAATATGTAAAGTTATCTACTAAGCATATGTATGTATATATAATGAAGAAAACTTAAAATTTGAAGGTTTTTGATCGCCAAAAACAAACCTTTTGGGGAAAAATTGTAGAAATTTGTTCCGGAAAGTTGCCAGTAGAGAAGTGAGTTGCCAAATATGTTATGTACACGTTTTATTTATTTATTTTTCAATTATTTATTACTTTCTTCGCCATTAGGCACTGCACAGAAAGGGGGAAATGCCCCGTGGAGGACTTTTGAAGAGAAACTGGCTCATATCGACGTTACACATGGGAAAAAATACAAAAACGCCTATGCAGGCAGCGCGTTCGCCAGTACTCGAACTACCAGTATTCAACGGCTTCTACCGCTCGGTCATTTGGTGAGCCTTTATATATATACGTTTTCAACCATCATCGATTTCGTCACTGACGATATATAATGGGCAGAATCATCGCAAATTTTTTGTTTATTGTTTCTGGATTGAATCTACTTTATATTATCCAGATAATTTCTTTAATTTACCGAAATTGTCTCCTCAATATTCCCTTTACAATCTACACTATCAAATTAAGTATTGAACTATTTATTTAATAATTAAGTTAATAATTATTTGTTACTTACACATGTTTGCATAAAAGCAACTTGTTTCTGTTACTGATTTGTGTTTAGAACGTAGAATGTAGTATTTTACAATTCTCAATCTGTGTTCAGTTCTATATATATTTAGCTGTTGAAATTATGCTGTTTCGATCATTTCTTCATTATACTTCGTTTGTGCTACATATTTATTTCATAATCAGCGTACTGATTATCATAAGAAACGTACTATATCATATGCACTGAGCGAACATGAATTATAAAGCATCACCCTTCAAAAAGATAATTTTCAGTTTGCTAGTCGTGTATTTTAAATCTTAATTATCTTGCTTACCCATCAGCTTTGTTGGGTATTGATTAAAATAACATTTATCTTCTTTCATGAACTGTTAAAATGTTGACAGTCACATGAAACTTCATTAGCCTTATTGAGTTCGTTCGTATTGATTAAAATAACATTTATCTTCTTGCATGAACTGTTGTAAAAATATCGGCAAACACGGAAAACAAATATGTTGTTAACAGTAGCTAACGATTAAATATAGACGAATTAAACTGATTCCTGAACTAATGCATGCAAATAAAGGTTTTGCATGTGCTTAACTGTTTAGATAGGGAGTCTTGGCGATGTCTTGGAGCATTGATACATTACCATGGATATGTTGTCCGCTCACCTTAGCAAATATTGCCCCCCCCACTGCATGAAAAATATGGTTTTACTTCCGCCGTGCTTCGTGAAAAACTATTCCTCAGACAGTTAGTATTCGGCTAAACGCAAGATTCTTAATCAGTCTGCAATTAACATATATAGCGATTTAAAGAATTAAATGCATCTCTTAGTAGTTTTATATTTTATTTTTCGTAGTCAGACCTTTGTCAACATTAAAAAAGTTTTCCCTGCTTCTGTGGTAATTAAAAAATAAACATCTCCTCGAGGGTATATAATGTAATGTTTATTTATATTTTTCTAGCATTAAAAGTATGCTACAATCATGTGCTGTAACTTGCAAGAAATGGTCTTTCATTGTTCTCCTGTATCGCCGCCCTGACGGTTACAGAGTATACTGCGGTACCGAAGAGCACACGTTCGAATCCCGAAGAAGGCATGACTTTAACTGTTCGTCCCTTCGTAGGAGATAACGGTGGCCCACCTATTACGTGCTTCCACAATAAAGTGGCCTCCACTTTCGGCCATAGTTGTAGCCAAGCCCAAATTGGCTAAGTACCTGCCAATTAGGAAAACATTGCACTCGTGTATCCAAAATGAAACAAACAAACATATAAGAATTAGGCTGGATTGCACGCTTGTTGACTACCTGCATCAAATGATGAAAAAATCCTTCAGCTTTTTCTAGTCCGTATTTACAAGTAGCAAATTATTCCGCAGAAGTATATATCGTTTCTTGCAAAAGTGTGGCCACTTCGTTTAAAGTTACAAATAAATAAAACGATGGTTCTATTTCTTTTAATTAGGAAGGTCTGGTTTCAGAAATTACAGATGTAGATTTTATTTGCTTATATATTACAGCCATGGAAGTTTCATTTAGTGCATACCATCAAAAAAGAGTTTTGTCGAGAACTGTACTTGAGCTTTTACGAGTTTAATTTTATTATTTTCAATACTTTTATTCCGCTTTCGCATTTAGTAAATCGGTTCTGCAGCAAGGTATATGCTACAAGATTGTCCCTTCTAACATATTAATTATATTACATTGACTTCCCTGAAGTGCGCATTTTTATGTTGGTAGTTTTTCTGACAAGACGCAAAAGAGCAATTGGAAAGGGTATATACACAGTGAAACCTAGGTTTACGAGTTTAACTACTTCCTGGAGGTCGTTCGTCAACCAAAAATGTTTGTAAACTACCGCTATTTTTCACATAGGAATTAATGTAAAATGGATTAATCCGTTCAGGATCAAAGATAATTGCTTATTTAAAATATGCAACCATACTTTGTGCCCGAGTTTGATACAAAATACCAATGGAAATCATTAAACCTATGACCCAAAAAAAGGGTAAACACAATATTAAACAGATTAAAATATCGGGTATCCAAAAACAGTCGTTCCGCTAAAGAAAAAATTGTGAAATTCAAACGAAAAGTGTGGGACGGGTTGACTTCAGATGTTGACATTCCTATCAACAGTCTGTCAGTGTAGAGATGTGATACGTGTCGGCCGTGTCTAGGAATTATTACAATGCTGAAAAGAATATCTCAGTGTCGAAGGATGGACGAAATTACTGAATCGTTATTTCTCTCTGAAAACTACGCCACGAACATTTTTGGATACCTGATAAACAAAATTTTAATTTTACCGCACTCGTACAAAATCGAGTGGTCAGCTTAAATGCAAAGTGAGGAAGAAGAGAAAAGGAAGAAATGCTATTGCTTCGGACGAGAAGTTCCCTTCTCTAAAAATATCAGGTACGTAGAGATCATCAACTGGTCATCCTGTAGCGTATTCAGAATTCATAGTTTTGGTAAATCACTCGCTACCAGACTTTTTTAAGAGTTAAGCAGCGAGAAATATTAAAATGATGTTTTTAGAAATCCCTGAGTGTTAATTCTGTGTCAGAGATTATTTCAAAACACTTTGAAAGCGTTAAACGTTTCGTAACTCGAGATACCGTTTTTCATTTTAAACGTTTTTTGTTCAGTTGATTTGTTCGTGATTCGAAGTTCCATTGTGTAGAGATATACGTACTTTATCTGCAACTTACCGTTTCTTTATAATATAGTTAAATTAAGAACAATAAGGAAAGATTTTACATGATGTCAAATGAAAATATTTTGTGGTGGAAACGTAGGTACGTAAGTGACAGGAATGTGTTATTAAAGTAACGTTATTTTACTGAAGGCGTACTAAAATGATTCTGTTGCTACTGCTAAAATGACAACGATGGTCTCACTAATAGTATTATAAGTAATCCATTTAAAGATCTTGCTCCGGATGAAAAAAAATTGCATTCAGTTCATAAATATATCAGGTTAAAATATTAAAAATTTCCTGTAATAGAAACCCATCTTTATCCTAACAAAATAACGCCAAGAAGTTTACAAACTTAGGAGATATCTCTGATATGTATTAGTTATGACTGTCGAAAATGAGCTGCTTTCGATATAGTTTGCAGTGGAATTATTTTGAGATGAAATGGTAACAATAAGGGAAGTTTTTACATGAAGTCAAATGAAGATATTTTGTGGTGGAAACATAGGTACGTAAGTAACGCGGATGAAAATAGTATGTGTTACTGAAGTTGTTTTACTGAAGGCGTACTAAAATGATTCTGTTGCTACTACTAAAATAACAACGATGATCTCACTAGTAGTATTATTAGTAATCCAGGAAAATATTCTGCTCCGGATGAAAAACAAATTGCATTCAGTTCATGAATATATCGGGTCAAAATATTAAAAATTTTCTGTAACAGAAACTCATCTTTTATTCTAACAAAATGACGCAAACGAGTTTACAAGCCTAGAAGGAGATATCTCTGATATATATTAGTTATAACTGTCGAAAATAAGCTGCATTTTATATCATTTTCAGTTGAATCATTTTGAGATGAAAATTTCCCCTACCTGTTCAACCAAAAAATAAAGTAAACTCTGATAACACGGAATAATACATAAATTAGGCAAAAATGAGCCTTAGACTGGCGTTGGTTTATAGTGAAGCACCGACTTCGGGAGTTTTATGCGTTATGTCCCTTTTCTTCAAGGAACAAAACTATCCTAGACTGTGAAAGTATTCTGAAATAATTTATTGCAGGAACTTAGTACGCAGAAGAAGATGCTCCTTGTTTCGAATTAATGTAGGAAAAATGTGTCATCCGGCCTTTCTTAAATAGATAAAGATCTCCTAGTCTTTCAATTTTCATACACACTTTTGTTTCCTCAATTCATCATTTATTCCGTTTGCTCGGAAACCTAAATCTAAATAGTGTTCCGCTGCTGGCGGTAGCTGCCAGACCAAGACGACTTTAGATCTGCTCTTTATTCCCTGCAACTTATTCTTCCATTCAAGGTGACACTTGTAAATATTTATTACTAGTCACATATTTTTGTGTGCAGTACTGTGAACTGAAGTATCCGTCATATATTTTGGGGATAAACATAAGCTCCATCCTAGCAGTTTCTCGTAGTTTTAAAAAATGTTACTTACTTCATTTTAAACATCAAAGAAAACTTTTGCTTAGTTACAGAGCTGTTAACTTTGCATTCAATACAGACAGGATACTCAGTTATTTGATTTATGTTTCAAACTTATCATAATGTATATGGAATTTTCTAAATTTTGCCATGCATGCTTAATTATATGTACACAAAATGACAAATTCCATTAAACTTGAGTTCCTTAAACTCTAGATACTTTGACTCCTTTTAAAGATTAAATTTACGCACTTGTAAAGACAAAACTCAGTACGATACTTGTAAAGAAAATGATTATTTTATTTAATTTTTGCATCATTTATACTTTTAAGAACTTGGAAAATCTAGTACGATTCACACAATCAAGTATTTGATGAAGAAATTGTTGAACTTGTTTTACGTAATTAATTTCAAGCTGAATGATTATTAGTCATGTTGCGATGTTGAGCTTTGTGCACAGTGCACAAATAAGCAAGTTATGCTTCTTGTGGCTGCATAGTGTGGGTTTTAAACAAAATGTAACTGCATATTTCCATAGTAATTACGAGCTTTAGCATTTCGTGACAATTTTTTAAAAAATTTTTTAGCATTTTTATGTGTAAGATTTTGTTCTGTTATTTAGAAAAATGGCAGATAAATTATTAAATTTTTCATTCAATCGTATGAAATATTTTGTTACTGTTCTGTGGGACTAAGTTTGGCTAATTTTAAATTAGGTTTTACTTTTGTTTCCTTAGTTTACGTACAAAATTTGTAAATTGGTTTACGATTTTTTTTAATTTACGAAAGGGCTGTATTATTATTATTTAAGGGTTTATTTTAGGCACTAGAATTCAGGAACTATTAATTTGCCAAGTTCGTTTCAAACTGCAGACCTTCGGATCTTTTTAGTAAAAAAAGATGAGATTTTTTTTTTAAAATAGCCTCTAGGCATATTTTCGTTTCTCAAGCTATTTAGCCAGTTTCACTTCTTGAACTGGCCCTGCCATTTGCCGAATGGTTAAGATTATTGAGCACTTGTAGTGCGATCCGAATTCAAATCCCAGCAAATGGGTTGAATAAATTAGATTTCGTGATTTTCTCCGTTTGTAAATGCGAGTTAGTTTGCGTCGGAATGGCTTTCCCGTGGGCACTCCTGTACTTCAGCAGATAGCCTTTGTTTGCATTGCCAGAGTGAAATAATACAGGATAGTCATAAAAACCTTCCCCGATGTATAAACCCCTAGCGGTCTATCCACTTAACCATTCAAAATGAAATTCCAAATATTGTTATTTGAAGGTATGCACTCTATATTATGATGATTAAAAACAGTAAAGTTCTCACGGTTACGGTTACAGTGGAAAAATTTCGAAATTTGACGAAAACTGCTGCCGTAAAACATTTGCAAAGAAGAAGAACATTGTAAAGGACCAGTGACAACACAAGAACAGAGGAAGGAAGAAAACATTTATTGGAATTACAAGTTTTCAGCGTGCCCACGTTCGCAGATGATAAAGCCTTGCACGCGGGAAATTGTTTACAACAATGACGAGCATAATATCGCAAGAGGAATCTATATAACTTAACGATTTATGGCATCTTTCAGTTCTGACAGATCTCGTGGATTTGATGTATGTACCTTAGATTTCAGATCAACACAAAAGTCCAACGACTGAAGTCGGGGGGGGGGGGATCGCGGTGGCCAGGAAACTGAAAATTTACCTGAGATCGCTCTATCCGAAACTTTGTACACGTTGAAAACTAGTAATTCCAATAAAAGTTCCCCCATCCTCTCTTGTATTGTCATTGGTCCTTTATACTGCTTGCCCTTTTAAATGTTATACGCCGACAATTCTCGTCATACGCGTATCGTTCCAAAGCCTTTTATTGTTTTTCAATGCGCTGATCAATTTGCATATTTTCCTATGCAAATGGATGTTGCGATTTGAAAATTTCGAAATGGTACCATAACCATACCGTAAGCTCTATTGTTTTAAATCATCACGATTTCGAGAGCATACGTTCAAATAACAATATCTGAAATTTCATTTCAATTGGTTCAGGTGGATATCCCGCTAGGGGCTCATATATTGGAAAAGTTTTTCTGTGACTACGCTGTACAATCCACTTCCTGAATCGGGAAAAACCACAATTTTTCATTGCGCTAATTTGAGCTAGTAAGAAATTTTTAACTTATTTGAGTTTTTAATAAATGCCTTTAAGATTCTCTGGTTACTTTTCTAAGTTGCTCTACACAATGGGTTGAATAGATTGTAGATTTCTGGAATGTTCACTTCTTTAAAGCTGTTTCAGTAGTATTAATGTGAAAGAATGTTTTTTCCCTCGTTGACAAACTGTTTTTACAAATCGCCAGATTGTGTCTTTTTAAAGTCTGACATATGAATACGTGTAATAAAATGTGTCTTTTGATCAAATCATCTTAAGTTTGCCTCTGTATAAAGGTTTATTTGATACATATATTAATAGTCCTATTTGTGCTTTATGAAATCGCATAAACTTTATTCTCCCTGAACAAAGTTTTTCACCCCTTCCATTGTGTACGCAAGAACTAATGGGTTCTCTCCCACTATGTTCTTCTAGAGCTTGGGAAGTACTGTTGCTGATAAATGTCTATCGGAATGTTGTAAACTTCGCATTTGCCGATTAGTTGTTTTTGAAACTTCATTCTGGTGTTTTTGCTTTCTTCATATGTGTAACATTCAACCAAATATACTTAAATATGGGTAAAGAATTAGATACAGAAAAAGATTTAATCATGCATTATGTGATATTCACATACACACGCAAAAATTTTTAAACATTATTTTAATGTAAAAATTAGAGCAAGGAATATATTTGAAGGAATATATTCGAAAATGGGTTCTAGTACTGTATGCCAGAAAGTTGAAATTATATATTTCACAGACAGGCAGAGAAAGAGACAACATTCTGTATTACCGTATATTTCATCAAAATGCTCAGAATTTTTTCAGTAGAAGGAAAGGAAAAAAATTCCTTATATTTTATGGTAATCACTGTAAAACGTTTTTCCTGTTTTTGAATTAGTCAGCTATTTCTCATTAAGAGAAATCAGTTTTCTACATTCTTCAAATGAGTTCTTGATTTTAATCCTCTGGCACTGAAAACAGCATGCGTTAATTTTTGTTGAGCAATTGCTTGCAAGTAAAATTGTGTTCAAATTTATGCTGGTAGAATATGTCTACAGATCAGCAGAGAATTTGAAAATTCTGCAAGACGTAGTGTAACAAAGTTAGCGTTTTACACTAAATTCCATATTAGCGTTCTGAAAGTGTTGTATCCCCGGGATTTTTATTGGGTACCCCACACAATTTTTCTGAAAGTGTTTTTGCTCGAAAGACTACTAAATTTTCAAATGAGACGCTTGCTTGTTAGAAAAGCAGGGAAGAGCTGATATATCTATTCTGTGCTGCTTTAAAAGTAGTGACCCCGCTTTTATATTATTTCCTTCCGGAATCAAAGTGGCTCAGAAAGTGTATATATTTCATTAGCACAGGAAATTCATGACATTTATGTGTGCTTCATTTGTCACTGCTTCTCATTCTACCACCCACTTGCGTTCAGCTGTTTTTAATGTGCACGAAGAAAACTACTAACTTATTATATACGCAATGTATCATTTGCCTACCTTAGCTGGATTTACTAGTGAAAAATTCACTGTTTCGGAAGTTACAAATTTAGATTTTATCTGTGGAAGAAAAAATTTGGAACAAGAACTTGTCAGCGTATTTTTATGTTGAATTTTATCGGTAAATATCGAAGTTTCAAAATTTTAGAAGGCTCAGCTTTGATAAAAACTTTCCTGTTAGCAATCGCATGACTAAGAATATAAGGAACATCCCTATCCCCACAAAAAAAGTGCTGTCTGATGCTCGATGTACATTTCATAAATGTGTTTCTTCTTTTCTTTCTTTATCATTTAGCAATCCCCTGTGATTTGAAAAATTTATCTTGCCGGTAGTATTCATTGTCTGTTCTCATTATCATTATTTCTAATGCTATCGAAATTTTAGTTTCCATAATTCCGAAAGGGGGAAATCTGGAAAAATTATATAGAAAAATCATTTAGGAAAAGTTTCTGAATTTTTGTTTGCTTGTTTAATTATGGCAAAGTCCACAAAGGTTGTTTGCCTAAGAGAAGAATGCTTCCACGGAGAACTTTTTAAAGAAAACTGGTTCGCATTCATATTTCATGTGGGAAAAAATAAAAATGCTTTTGCCAGAATTAAAATCGTATCGTTTTTCCGGTTGCAGGCTTTATTTTTTTTAAATATAGATCCTTCGTAATATACTTCCAGTTTCTAAATTTAGTAAAATAAAGTGCAGAATTTTGTGAAAATTTCACAACACTGAGAGTACGCATCCAGCTTTTATGTAGCTACTGTGCATTGAGATTTCTAACTACTGAGGAAGTATTAATCATGATTTTTAAACGGCTATAAAACTTCTAAATTTCCCCTATTTCTTAGACTTAGGGGAGATAACCCTTTTTTAAAAAAATCACTGAAAATAAATGGGACTACCATTTAACAACTGATGCTATATTACCCCAAAGGCAACACTGATGGCAAAAAGAAGCAATTTTTTGTTTTGTAGTCGCATCTTAAATATGTCCCCAAACTATTTAACTGAAGTCGATAATAGGCATAGAAAAATGACTGACATAAATAAATTAAATCTTTGAAAATAATTAACTCGTAATATATATATATATATCTTTGAATTTTGCCTGCGAATGTGTGGAAGTTTTTCTTTTTGACAAATTAAAATATAATCAAGATTTCCTCAACTGTAATTTTTCTTGTAAATGGACAGTAAAAAAAATAGGTTTTATTTTAATAGAACCTTCTTATTCATTCTTAGGGAAACTGGTAATTTTAATAAATAAACATTTATGTAAGTAGACAAACTGAGAGCATTTTATACCGATTCTCTTATTCAGAATCGGATGACTCAATTCTATTCCGTTTTTGGTTTCAAATTTAAGTCTTTCACACTGAATTACGTTTTTTGCAATATTCCGTTACCGATTCGAAAACATATAAAATAGAATATTTTCTGACATCTTAACAGTTCGCCTGCAGTGTGTCTCATTTTCTCAGTCTGAGCTGCCCTGATCGCTATAGTGGTTAGCCCTTATCGCTGGACCCTGGTTCGAATCTCGGAGAAGGCTTTTTTATGTTTTTAAGTCTATATTGTCTATGCGACGTGGGAGTACTTTAAATATTGATGAACCGAAAGTCCTCTTGAATGATCGGGTAGAAGACCCTCAAATCCGTGGTGGAGTACCCTCAAAGTCGTCCCCCCGGGACGTTCTGCTTAAAAACTGTGACGGAACTTTCCTCTTGTCGCGAATGTATAAGCGAGCTGTCGTCCTCTGTGGTGCACCATATGCAACGTTTTCGGTGATAAGACAACTAAATAGACGATGGGTGGCCTTTCCCGGTGAAAATTTAGCTAGCAAATTGTACTGCCGTATGAAGGGAGGATTTTTTCATATGGCCTTTCAGAGGCCTTTTCTATTTTGTATAATTAACTTTTCAGTATTGATAATCACAAGTTTAGGCTAGCAGGTATTCTAATGTTAAAAAGATTTATTTTGCGTAATACGCCCAATGCCACAACAGCATTATGCAGCTGAGTATTTTTCTATACGCATATTCGGTCTTGTCTTCGTCATACTCCGATAGTTTCAAGACATCAATATTCATGTCTTCCTAGGGATCATATAGCAATTTATCCTGATACATTAGTCTTATAATAATCGTATAATATTTATTGCTTGTATCAATAACTTGTGTATTGCCATACGTCATATGTAGAATGTTTCACGATAGAGGTGCTAGCAGCAGGGTACCTGGGCCGAAGGCCCTACCCCTAATCGAAAGTTTGGCTTTTCTTAATTATAGGATATTAACAAATTTGGAAATTTTGAGCAATTAGTATGATATGTCTGAAATACTATTCAGGTACTGAATTTGGAGAGTGATCGAAAGGTAGTAATTATGAAGTTAAATGTGAAACAGGCCAACATAGACTATAATGAAAATTACCTATGAACATCTGGCTGGGAATTCGAGCTGGTGTGGGTAAACATAACATATATAAGGTAAAGCAGCAATCAAGTAGTGACACTAATCCAGAATAGATGTCAATGAACAGAAAACAGTAATACAATAAGGAGGAGTATGACGAGCCGAGGTATTTAATAAAACTGGCAAATTATTTCTAACAGCATGTTTTATGCATTATAGAGAATATAATATATACGTATTGTATGTTTACACATATTTTTGCAATTTACACAATGTAAGTAGCTACATTTCTTCACATTTCCTAATTATTATTTGGTTAGGCTGATTGGTTGTTTAACTATTTATACATTTTAATTCCCAAATAGTTCCTCAAATAAGTTGAACAATAAATTTATTGGATTTTCTGTGGCTTGTATATCAGGCATCTTTGCCGCTATTTTTTGAATTGTGTTACTGAGCGAAAGGCCTCGAAAAATGTTACTAAGTTCCTTTATAAGTTTAAAGATTTCTGCGAATGAGCCAATGTTTACATTATTATTCTCATTAGGATTTTTTGGATTTCCTGCATTGTTTTTATTTATGAATTCGTTTTGGTTTTGTTTATTACCTTGTGCTACTTGTGCATAAGTTAAACCTGCTTTTGTTCCTACATAAGAAATATTGTTTTGCTCATTTATGGTATGTTTATGTTCAGAATTTTGTTGTTTAATTGCTTTTGGGAATTTAGGGCAACCTCTAAAATTGGCAGTATGTCCTGTTTGAAGGCAGTTGGTCCTGTTTGAAGGCAGTTGTAACATTTTACAGAATCAATTCTTTTTGCAATGCATTCTGAAGTTTTGTGTTCTCCTGCGCATTTAACGCAGCGTGGTTTCAATTTGCATTGCTCTGAATTATGATGGAAGTGTTGGCAGTTATAACACTGCACAACACTTCCATTTAATTTATATTCAACAACTTCAACATGAAAAAGCATGAAAAATTTCAGCTCATAAATTTTTCCTATATCAGGAGTATGCTTTAACTGGATTTGAGAAAGGGGCATTGGGACTTTTGTTCTTAATTTATGCATTTGTGCAACTTTCCTTATTTTGTATCCTAAGTTTATTAATTCGTCCTTGATTTCTTCAGGCGAACAGTCAGTCAGGAGTCCCCTCATCACAACCTTAATAGGCTTTTGATGTTTTCCCATAATTAAGTAGTGATCAACCTGATTCATTTCTAAATATCGAGCAATTCCTCGATGATCCTCTTCCGTTTGTGGAAGGATTTTCAAGAATTCTCCTGAAACTTTACCTGCGAATTGCGGTTTTGTTTCAGCTTGCATTTTCTTGAGAAAGTCTGGATGTTTTATAGTCGGCAAAGCCATAATCGGCTTAATTTTGGGAGGGCTTGTCACTACCTCTAGAGGCAGAGAATCATTAATATCACATGTATTATTACACTGTAAACTTTCAAATTTGTTGCTTATTGGCACTTCTAAATTTGCTTTAACCTGTTTAGGGGGGCGAGCCGTTTTTTTGGGTGAAACAAACCCGTCTGAGTCCTGAGTTTGATTAATATTGCGTTTATTTGATTTTTTGAAGGCCTTTTGGGCTTACTAAAAGTATGCGTCAATTCATTTGCACTTGTTTCGTGCTTAGTATTACTAGGGATGGGCTCTTCACTAATTATCATAACGTCATCATTTTTTTTCAACAGCATATGTTTTCATTAGTATAATTAGTGGAAATGATCTCCGGTATTTCATTTACGTTGTCTTATACATGCGCGCCTGAAGCACTTATGGAGACAATGCAGCCGTGATTATTTTCACTAATAATGTAATGTAATTTTCACAGCTATAAAGACTTAGTGTAATAATATAATGTTTCCGTGTGAATAGCAAGACTTAAAGAAATCGTTTTTGCTAGGATGCCATTAATGTTTCAATTTCTTATCACATGCTTACATAAAGTATTTGAGAGAGTTCGTGGCCTACATTTTACGACTCTCTTCAAAATCAAGTGTGCCCACCGGTGATCGAGCCAATAAAGCCACTAAACCTTCGCGTAGGTTTCTCTACTCAAAAATGAGTAAATTACATAAAGTTCTCATGTTTTTCCTCGTGCGAATATAACTCAATATGTGCTCCATGAAGGCATCTCTTCTTTGACAGATAGCCTTCATGTGCTTTGCTTCAGTTAAATCATCAAAACCATGCTTAAAATTCTAAACTAGGAAACTCTTGTGTGATATTAATCTGCAGTGCTCTTGTAATATGTTAATAGCTGACTGTGTTTCAGTAATGAAATGTAAAAAAATGGATTATGTACAATTTGTAATTATTTTATGTGACGTTATTTTACGTGAATTTATTTTTTTAGACATCTTTTTTCGAAAATTTTATATAACATAATGATTTTTTCAGGTACTCAAGAATTCTTAGGAAATCTAATAAATCCAAGTAAATGATAAATCTACTTAGCCTTCGTTGAGGATTCAATAAATTGCCAACCATACTTCTAAGAAGTTTTTGCAATTCTGGTAAGTAAATTAACTTTTATGTTGATTCCTAAGTTAGACATTAAAATATTCGTATAAAACTGCTTTAAAATTTTAAAAAGGTATGGAAAAGATATCACTAACTTGTAAACAAAACTTGAATCTGACTTTTAAAAATATAGCGTATAATATAGCTTATTAAGATATGAAACCAGTGAGGTTCAGTTTAGCATACTTTTCGTTTTTTCTTGAAAAAAGCGTGAAACCTAGTCATACTTACAGTAACCACCCTTATCTTTCTAAATAAAAAGAGTAATTATTAACCCTACAGTGCATAACAATTTATTTTAGTAGCAAAAATGTATGCTTTTAAAGTGTCTTGTTAGAATCATGAGGGAGAGGTTATTTCTACAAGCATTTTTTGGTTTTATTGGGTTTACCATTCATCCGTGGGCTATATAAACTAATTTTTTATATACTGTAGCCATTTAATCAGCTATCTAGCAAGGAAGTAAGAGAAAAACAAATCGACAGGGTCCGCCGTTTTCTGCTTCATATCAAATAACAAATTTTAAATCTCTAACTTCCTATGAGCCTTTTTAATGTACTGAGAGGAGCATACATGTCCCAGGCTCCAGGAAAACATGAGTGAGTTATTTATTGGCTTGCTGCTATTTGGCAACAACATACGTTTAGTAATAATTCATCTCTCACAACTAATACTTATATAGTAAGAACTACAAACAAGGAAACGGGTTTATAATTCAGTTTTATGTGCTTTCAAAATATTATCAATAATATAAAGTTTCTTTAACTAGTATCTTACTAGGTAGACTTTCTTTCCAAGAACAGGTTGCTCCACATACATCTTCGACTTCTTCCATGATGCATCTAGTGCTACTTTAATGACCAGCGTTATACAGACCGTCCTCGAGTACCTCCAATAAGAGTTTCGCTCGAGGTTCCTACACTTTGTAATGGACATCTTGACAGTCTGCTGCATTTTCGGATGATACAGTAAGAGTCAGTTTCATTTGAAAACCCTTCTGGATAACAGCACTGATTTCAAAAGCAACACGATTTGCGATGTCATCACTGGTTTTTGTAAATTTATTTCCACTGTTATAAATGTCTTCATCAATCCCACTTTCATCTTCACTGTCACAAGACAAGTCTGTCGAAAAAAATATTCATCAAGTCTCATTAACTAATCATGCTTTTCCACGATACAAACTTTTTCACTACTTATTTTATTACTATATTAAAACTAATAAAAATGCATTAACTACA
This sequence comes from Stegodyphus mimosarum, assembly GCA_000611955.2. Taxonomy (NCBI): domain Eukaryota; kingdom Metazoa; phylum Arthropoda; class Arachnida; order Araneae; family Eresidae; genus Stegodyphus; species Stegodyphus mimosarum. The sequence continues at coordinate 34,421 of KK113429.1, forward strand.
TAAACAGCCCTAAGTACGTAAGTAATGTGCAGCTGACTGATTAATATAGGTGTATTCCCAAGCTGTGACTAAATGCATAATGTTGTTAAACAGCAAGATAGAATTTTATGTACCCAGAGAGTTGGGCATGGATAAATTTACAGCAATTAAAGCAGCAAAAATCGTGTCAGTTCTGAGATGTATTGACAATATAGTGACATAATTTAGTAATATATCGCCATTATATACATTTTTATAGAAATAAAACATCTGGTGACATCAATTAATATTACAACGAACTGCATGCTAAGATCACATATTAACACTCACTAGATGCGTAATGTTTCAATTAGAAACACGATAGGTGTCTGTGAAAAGTAATCTACGTTGACAAATAGCAACACCAGCATTAACTGATGAAAGTTATGTTAGAATAAAATGATAGAATATTTTTTCTGGAATTTATGAACAGTAAAAGTTCTGTAAATTATATTATTATAATTATAATATGATTATTTGGTGCTTTTCTGTTGAAATCCTTAGTATGATTTTATCCCCAGGTACAATGAATATTGCCAAATACGTTAGCCAACAATATTATTTAAAATTTCCCCTTTATATATTATAGGTATAAATTTATCTTTTTGAATGGGTTGAAGAAATAAGTGTGTTTGGTGGCAATATTTTAAATTTCAAGATTTAACTGTATTTCAAGATTTAACTCTATTGTAGGTAAAAATTATAAACTTGTTGAATTATCTTATAATTTTACTTGTGTAGAATTCAACGTTTTTCGAAATGATCTTATTCTTTTTTACAGAATCCTATCTTCGAAACTTTCAACTTGGTGGAGTTCTGAACCTGCGTCCGAAGTGAAATACTGCTGATCTGGAATTTTTCAGTTACGTAATGAAGAGAATCATTAAGACCTATTAAGTTCTTCATTGTGTTGAACGAAACCAGCTTTTGACAGATATACGTGAACTTGCAAAACTCTTTGTAAAAAAAATATGAAGATGTAATCGAAAATTCTTATCGTTTGTGAGCCATGAATTTATTTAAATTTATTATAACTGTAGTTTAGTTATCCACGTCATGAGTAGAGTGAAACCAGAGAGTAACACTGAGACCGTGTCTTATACTCCCTCAGTGCCGTCAATCATTCCCGTTGGGTCTTTATCGCCAGCGAATTCGTCTAATTCTGGTATTCCGAGATCACCAAGTCACGAATCTTTTGCTACAGACTTATCTCTAATGTCTTTGTCAAGCCTAGGCTCGGAAATAAATCGGATGCGGGGCTCTATTTTTCGGCCTAAATCACATTCTGGGGTTGATGGTGCTGATTCAGGAGATGAAAGACGTAGCCCTGTAATTATGGATGGAGGAGTAGGCGGTTGGGTAGCTCGAAATACAAAACTGACTAGAGGAAACAGTAGTGGTTTATTGCAGGTTCCTCCTGAGCAGTATGGTGTCAAACGAGGAGTAGCCGATGATGTTTTATACGAAGAAGAAAATGAGGCAATTCGCAACTGTGGTGCCCTATCCTCTATGTTAGGTTTAATGCGAAGCTTCAGTACTAGCGATCTGGATCAAAATATTTTGATAAATTCTGAAGGTGAAAACCCAAGATCGTCTGTATCTGAAATGGTTTTGAATAGCTGGAAACATTACGATATGCCTTATGGAAGGTTAGAATACACTTCACGCTCTTGTTCAACATGGGTTGCTGTTGGTGATATTTCAACTACATCTCAACTGCCATCTCCCCAAACTCTGACGGGATATGCAGCAGAACATCCGGAGATGACGGCCATCGATTTCGTCCGTGCCATCAACAAAAAAGTCCGCCAGATGTATATCCGTAGGCGTCTGGAGTCCACTTACAAGGCGCTAGAACGACTCACCCGGAGTGAACTTAGCTTGGATCTGCCCTCGATTGCTGTTCCTGTTCCAGCAGCTTCCAACAGCGGTGCTCTGGGCTCACTTGATGATTCGTCCAACTACCTGGCTACAGATACCCTACGCTCACATGCCCCATTGCCACAGTTTCACATTTCCACTGAGCTCGATCGATCCATTAGACATGAGCTCCAGATTTCTTCTGTTGGTTTCCATGGAGCTAATAAGACTTTAAGCCTAACTGTTAAAGATATCGAGCGAGATAAGGGAAAGCCGCTTTCAAAATACGAAAGGAATATGATGATTTTCAACTGGTTACAGAGCTTAGATGAAAATGCTTTCGATCAGCTGGCATGAGTCTTCTTTTTAAAAAGGAGAAACTCAAAAAGCGAAGCCAAAATATTATCGCGTATAAAAATAATAATTCGATGAATCAGTTTATTTCTACTTTTTTTATTCTAAGCCTTAACCTTAATCATCAGAAAATTAGTTTTTCATTCTCTTCACCGGCAGTTGTCAAAATATAAATTAAAGATCAATTTTTATATTAATTTTGATAAGAATGTATTATGAAATTGTATGTGCCTACAAATTTAAATGCAATAATAAAATTATCTAAAAAATGTTATAAAATTAGTTTAGAAAACCGTTATTGTCAAGTATTGAGCATTTTCTGTAACTAAAAAATATATATTGTTCGTTAATGGTTACTTCTCGATTTTATTCATGTCACCTGTTTTTGCAATGTAGTTGAATTTCTTATCAAGAGTAAAATTTTCTGCAGATCTGCGAGCAGTAACTTTATATGTAAATTAATGAAAATATTCAGTTTGTGATAAATATAATTGTGCAGTTTCGTGTTATAAGTTATCTTAATCAATCAGAATGTGTCATAAGCTATTATGTATCATTATTTACATATATGAGTGGTATGTTAAATTTTGGTGGCATAGCTGATGATATATGAATTTTTCTGCGTTGTAACATCATATATTCTTATAAACGTTAAGCGTATCATACTGTGAAGTATGTGTTTCCTTGAGGAGAACATTTTATCACCATTTTATCATGAATTTATCTGTGAAATCCTTTCCACTAGACATTGAAGTGCTGTATAATTTTAAATGCTTATTATTAGAAAATAGTTTTATGTGCTTGATACATTTAGTACTGGACATACTTAAACCAGTGTTTTTCGTGTTTTCTGGGTAATCAGTAAGTAATCGTCCATCATTTTTTAATGGAAATATTGCATCTCTAACACCAATTGCATGTAAGAATTATTTCTATCGTATTTTACGATTTTCAGAAAAAGTTGCATTGCTATGAGACTTAGGTAGTTTTATTATATCATTTCCTTCCTTTGCGTAAGATGACAGAACACTTGGCCTTCTGGGCAAGTTTCTCGTAATTTCCAAACTCTAGAGTCTTATGATCTAAATTAGGATAATCTTAAGGCATTCTTTAATGAAAATTAAATTTTTCTTCTAAAAAATAAAAAAAAATGAAATAACGTTATCATTAAGATTGAGAAAAGGAAATAAATACCTCAGAAAAATGCGGAGTTTTTTTAAAGGATACATCGAGATTTAAATTTTATTTAGGAATACCCCCAAAAACTGAAAGCTGATACTAAAATGTATTAAACGTTATATGGTTACAATTATTATAATATATTATTCTATTATACTCTGTCAAAAGTTTCTAAAATTCCATATGCTTGAAGCTCAATGGAAGGATATTTTCTTCATTAATACATTAAGTCCAAATTTCTTCTTTAAATTAATTCCTCAAAATATTTCTTTTTTATTTAAATTAATTGACGTTATTAGCAGCAGTTTTTCAACTTGAAAATTATCTCGTTAAAAAATTGAACTGACCCTTACTTTTCAAAAAGCACAATATCAATAAGAACAGTCAACTTTACCTGTAGATGAACTAATAAGAAACTTGTGTTTTGTCTTTTCCTGTTGCAGAATTTAAGAATGTAGTATGTTAACGTACGATTTTATTACACTCGCATATTTAACACTGCAATGATACTCCTGTGAATTGCATGTAATGGTAACAGTAGAGAGTTCTGTTTCATATATCTGGTTATTCATGTAAAAGAATTTTATATAAATCTGTAATAACTGTAGATTTTAATAAAAGAATTGTGAAAAGTGCTGACCCGTTGCAAGGTGTTACGATAGGTTTTTAAAATATTCCGGTGATTAATTTGTGTTAGTGTTTATCATATTTCTTTATACTTTTATTACTTGGTGCAGAAATGTACGACGTAATAATATTTCTAAATTGTCTTAAAAAATGTTATATACCAAACCGATTTTTCCGGAACTGTAATTTCAATAAAGCAAAATTAATTCCAAAAATTCAACTCGTGATTTAGAGCTTTATATTTTAATGGTATTTAAAATTTTCGTCCAACTTCGTGAGAGATGTTTTGAAAACATCTCTTATTTTTACTCTCTGAGAGACCATATATGTGATCGTGATGTTAAATAATGCGTTGAAACTACTATGTTTGTTAAACCTTCTTACTGGGTAGAGAGCGTTTATTTTTAATAATTATGTACTGAAAATAAGAAATATCTAATGATATATAGTCCCATGATTCAAATATGGCCTTATGGGCACTGTATCGTATTTGCTGCATTTACTTTATAAATTTGATTAACTGCTATTTTTTTTTCATTTCAAAACACATTAATTTATAATGAAAGGTACTTACTTCCTCTTACTTTTTTAAGATATCGCGTTTTTGCATTCGTTGAGTGTTTCTTCAAAGTTTCAGCTTTAATATTTACACTTATTTTAAAATGATTTCTCTGAAAAGATTTTAATCGTGGTTGTATCAATTATTCCTTGAAATTGTTGCGTCCTATGCAAACGACGCACCTTACTAAAGACTAAAGACATGCTAATATGTTGTGATTTACACAGTCCAGTCACATTAATGTGACCATCTGTCAAAAGCCAGAATAACCACCTTTCGCAGAGCGGACTGCTGCGAGACGTGCAGGAAGAGAGTCACATAGGTCCCTGAAGGTGTTCTCTGGGATGTTGAGCCATGCCGACCCTAATGCCGTGGCCAGCTACGCTAGATTACGCGGTTGAGGATCCATGGCGCGAACAACTCGATCGAGATGGTCCCACAGATGCTCGATTGGGTTTAAGTCAGGTGAGTTTGCTGGCCAGGGGAGGACGGTAAACTCATCCTGGTGCTCTTCGAACCACGCACGTACACTGGCAGCTGTATGGCACCTCGCATTGTCCTGCTGGAAGATGCCATCATCCTGAGGAAAAACAATGCGCATGTAGGGGTGAACATGGTCCGCAAGGACAGATGCGTACTTGTATTGATCCATTGTGCCTTCCACAATGATCAGTGAACCTAGAGAATGCCAGGAAAACATTCCCCAGACCATAATGCTCCCGCCTCCAGCTTGGACCGTTCCGGCAATGGTTGCAGGGTGGTTCCTTTCAGAGGTTTCACGCCTTATACGCCAACGTCCATCTGTCCGATGGAGCATAAAACGCGATTCATCCGAAAACGCAACCTGTCGCCACTCAGTGGACGTCCAGCTGCTGTACTGGCGTGCAAATTCTAGCCTTCGCCGTCGATGAACAGCAGTCAGCATAGGTGCACGAACCAGGCGTCTGCTTCGGAGGCCCAGACGCAGCAATGTTCGCTGAATAGTACTTTGGGAGACACTTTTGGTAGCCCCTTGGTTCATTTTGGTGGTCAGTTGCTCAACGGTAGCCCGTCTATCTGCCCGAACGCATCTCCGCAACCGTCGTTCGCCTCTGTCATCTATGGCCCGTGGTGCACCACATTTGCCACGTCGCTGATTTTGGACAGTCCCATTTTGCCATGCACGGTACACTTTTACCACGGCGGCACGCGAACAGTTCACAAACTCAGCCGTTTCGGAAATGCTTCCACCCTTGGCCCGAAAGCCAATGATCATGCCCTTTTGGAAGTCGGATAAATCGCTTCGTTTCTGCATTACGCCAACGATTGAAATGTTTTCCGAAGCCCTCACACACCCTTTATATACGCTCAACTGCACTGTGCTGCCACCTGCCTTCTGTGATTGGTTATTTAACTCTGACATGGAAAGTACGTGGTGGTCACATTAATGTGACTGGACTGTGTATAAGTGGTAGTTAAACAACTGTCGTGGTAGCAGCACTTATGAAACTATAGTCTTTTTGTTTTTAAGAACTAAGTGACACATTCAGCATTTAAAGAAATTTAATCTTAAAACATTAGATTCTAATTTATGCTTAATGATTTTTATTCATTTCTAAATTAATTTAATTCAAATTTATTTCAATTATTTCAAATTAATTTTTAAATTCATTTAAATGAAAGTATTTCAAAGAACTAAAATTTTGATGTGACTCTTTTAAACTGTTTTGAATTATTTCGAAAATAGAAAATACTGCTGCTGATCAGAGCATTTACATTTGAAACTTTTGAAAGCTATCGGAAAGAAACTGATTTTAAATCTATGTAAT
>KK113429.1:40929-54244 GCA_000611955.2 Stegodyphus mimosarum
TTTTCTTTATATATATATATATATTCATTAATTTTTTATCAAATATTTTTTCCATTAATTTGGAAATTTGTAAATATTAAGACTCTGATCTACAAAAAATAAAGAAAAAAATTATAACTCTTTTAATACTTACAACAAAAATATTTATTTCATCCGTAATGCTTGTTGCTATTTCTTTCATATAAACCTCGGGTTTTATTATGTATGTTAGTTCCCCCCCCCAAAAAAAAGGAAAAGAAAAGGAAGGGCAATCCGTAAGGTAATTACTTGCTATTTAAAAAGATAATTTCTGCTCTGCATATAGTAGCATTTTCCTATATATTTCTAAATTTGAGATATTTACATATATTAGTTTTGTAATTAAAAATTTTTATATAAAAGGGCAATTAACAATGCGTTGCATAGAACATGCCAGTGCCTGTCTTGTGCCAGTGCAATAAATTACATTAAGTTATTTTATATCGGCTATTTAAAAAAAGGCGTTAAAATATAAATTAAGAAAACAATGTAATTTTTGAAATGCTGTACTGGAAAGGGCAAGTTAGGTTTTGTAATACTATGGCTTGCAGTTTTGATTTGCTGAATTTAATGAGCGGGAATAACTTAATATGTGTGTTAGAGAAAGAACTTACTTCAGTCCCTCATGTATTTCATGCACAGAATTTATAGAACTTGAATGTTGCATAAAACGATCATAACGTTAAAATAATTTATTATGTTTTATAGCGTACCTCAATAAATTCGCAAAATATTTTCGTACTGCATTTGTTAACTGCACATAAAGATTGTTAAAAACTAAAAGTTGGTATATTTTTATTTTTAAATTTAAAAAAATGTTTCTACTACATCATTGTTAGGCCATATTTATTATTCATTTCTACTTTTTTTATGTATGCTTCATAAGCAAATATTTTAACTTCTATTCAAGCTTTTTTTACCTCTATTTTTAAAGAAATCTTTCCTAAAATCAGAGAGGCTATTTTGAGATGTCTTTGAAACTTTCAAATGGTTTATGAAATGTAGATAAGTAGTATTATAGTAAAGATATATGCAGCTGAGAACAAATATTTCTATGCTCAAGGCTATTGAATTAGTAGAGATTTAAAAACGAATTTTTCAGTGTTATTGAATGGTTGAATTTTACCAGTCTGCTCAAATTTAGATAATATCAATTTGCTAAACCTAATATTACCTTACGGTAAAATAAATATCAAAAATAAAGATAATTTAAGTCTAGATAATCATTTGTATATAATATCTTAATAAATTAATTTATTATGAGCAATTGTGTATACAATTTTGGTCCTTTCTAAAAGTTTATGCAGTTTTGTTTTCAAAATATAGATATTCAATGGCTGGTATCATTGTAAAAAATAACTAACATTATTAAAAAAATATTTGATTTATTCGAATGAAAAATCATTGCATGAGTGCTTAGAGATTTTATTTTACTATTAATTATTTTCTTTAATGTTCGTTTTAAATATCATTTACTGTAACATTAACTAAAGCAAATCTAATAGTCCCTTGGTTCCATCTGCAGTTTTTTCATCGCATGTTAACTATGTTTATACTGGTAATTAATTTTGCTTCAAATCTAACAATTAAATCCAAAGCAGCATCTTTCTGTAATGCTACTCATATACTGAATGAATAATATTGCAGAAACAAACAGTTTGCTGAATACGTAATTGGTATTAAAATGTAAATTTATTTCAATTCATGCATTTTGCTAAATTTCTAAGTTGCTTGCCTTGAAAAATTACTTTTTTTTGTATGGACATGCCTGAATGCATTCCATAGCTGGAGAGCTTAATATACACGTGCTTTAAAAGCCTTGTTAAACTCTTGGACTTGCTGCTGTCGTGTTGTATAGAATTATAGCCCAATAGGTTCGCTTTTACGTTTTGTTCTGATCCATTACTATTTTTAATATGTATTTTTTATTTAAGTTTATGAAAAATTCCTTAAAAACCTTACTTTGGTACTTTACTTTAGTATCAATTGGATTATATGAAACTGTACCTTGGAAGTGTTTTAACGAATGCTTCAAAAATAAATATTGTGTAGAATACTTTGGTGACAGTGTGGATTTCAAAGCTTGCATAAATCCGCTGAGAATGGAAAAAAATAATTTTTATTGAAAGTCATCTACTGAATAATAAATCTTAAGTTGTCTTAATACCTTACTATTTAAAATACTTAACAGGGTGAAAACCCTTAAAGCAGCTAAATATTTTGAATTACTTTTCTATTTATTACGTCTTAAAAAGTCAATGAAATGTAAAAAAAGTCATTTCAACGAATATACAGGGTGTTTATAAAGTCCCGGACCCGTTTTTATGCTTAATAACTCATAAAATAATAAAGATAGATTAAAATTAATAACATAAATGGTTAGATAGACTCAAAAAGTTTCATGACCCTTGTCAATGAACTTCCACGTGTGCCCCCCTTCGTCGCACGGAGAATATCAAGTCGATATTCAATTTCACGCCAGGTACCGGCAAGCATGTCGGCATCCACAGAGGCTATTGCGGTTGTAATTTTGGCTTTTAGGTTATCCATGTTCGACACTCTCCTCCTGTAAACGTTGTCCTTTACAAATCCCCAAAAGAAAAAGTCCAGCGGCGTTATATCAGGTGATCTGGGTGGCCAAGGAATTGGACCTCCTCGCCCAATCCATCTTCCTGTAAAATGGTCATTCAAAGAACTACGAACGATGGTACCCCAATGAGGTGGTGCACCATCTTGTTGCAAAAAGACATGTGGCTGAAGCTCTTTTAGTTGTGGAAATACGAAGTTTTGCAACATGTCTAAGTATACGACTGATGAGACCGTCTTTTCTGTAAAAAAGAAAGGCCCAATGACTCGGTCGTGCATCAGTCCACACCACACATTAACTTTTGGGGAATCCCTTTGTGCCTCACGGTATTAATGGGGGTTTTCGGATCCCCATATGCGCACATGATGGCGATTAACAATGCCAGAAAGATGAAAGGATGCTTCGTCGGAGAACATTATGCGCTTCAGAAATTAACCACACTCGCAGACGATATTTACAAAAGTAAAGATATTCAAACCTGAAAAGGAAAATATATAAGTTATTCCATCAATAAATGCCATAAGTTTGTTTATATCTTCATTATTTTATGAGTTATTAAACATCAAAATGGGTCCGGGACTTTATAAACACCCTGTACATTGTTAGAAAACCGGGGGGAAGAATCTTTTAATAATTTCATAGTTTTAACTATACCACTTCTTTTATTTCTTGTGCAATACCAGAAAAAAACAAAAGGTAATTTACAGTTGTGTGAATTTGAATTCCATTGTGTCACTGTAACTTGCTGAAATACATCTATCCATATCTTTAACCTATGTCATGTACTGGCATGAAGTATGTATGCATCTATCTCTTGTTTCAAAATATTGTTTTAAAAATGAAAGCTTTCGTGTCAAAGGTGCTGAAAAGTGTGTGTATCATTATTCAGTTGATTCCAGATGAATTTTATATTCTGTAATCTAAATGTACAAAATAAAATGTTTATGAATGGTATTTTTTATTATTATTATTTTCAAGTTGCCCATGCACCAGTCTGAAGATACAGACATCTCGAAGTGAAGTCCCGAAAACCTCTTTCAATGACTGTAAATTGTTTAGGCCAATTGTTATGCTGTAAAGTATAACCAGCACTAATATAGCATACGACGATAAGAAGTCAGTATAATAAAAATTCTTTTACTTTAGTCTAATTTCTTTTTCTGATAGTTTAAAGAAATAATCTTTTAATAATAATGCATTTTCAAAATTATCAAATATATTTATGAGACTGAATGTTGTAGCATTGTAGAGTTGAAAAACCAACTCTGCCCATGTCCAGAATCAAACTCTCGAATTACTGGATCATTATTGCAGATCTTCGTTCCACAAGAGGTCATCGGTGGATGGATTTTAATTCTATAGAAATTTTACATAATTTGAGGTGAATGTCTCTAGTACAATTTGGTGGATGACATATGAAAGCTATAAAAAATATATACACGCCAAATAATTTTTTTATATCTCAGTTTTATTTTGTTTGAAACCAGTGTAAGTTTATTGGAACAAAAAGTAGTTTTCATTGAATAAGAAATCCAAGAAAAGGTTGTAAGGTTTCTCCTTCAATCTCTTGACTCTTTTCGTTAGCATAAACTGTGAAACCTTATGTGGAGGACAGTGAGCAAATCTAGGCTATGTCCTTTAGTGTTGCAGAAACTACAAAGTCAGAAGGAGGGTTTAAAAGTGACCCTTTAATTCAAATATTTACAACTCTTCTAATTGAGAGTAAGCCACTACTTGGGCTGAACTAAAATAATATAAAAATAAAGTGTGTTAACAAATTCAATTCCCTAACTTAATTCTACGTAGGACGGCGAGGGAAGCTTACTCTTAGTGAAATGCAACAATGCGAATTTCACTAGCAAACACTAGTAATTGCAAATGCCTATAAAGGCGAACTTTCAGTAGACAGAGGAAATCTTGGCGCGCACAGCCTTACGGCGATAAATCCAAGGCACTGTCTTTCCCCTCGTTAACTCCTGCCTTTTAACTGCTAACAGATATATGCGATTTGCATAAATATCTCACTCGCGCTAAATTCGGGCAGCAACTGAAACTTTGAGAATTCGATAGGAAAGTTCAAACTAAAAATAATTTGGTTAATTAAAATAATGAATGCTACAAAGTTGCTCCCAGAATTTAGTAGTCTGAAACTAAGTAGCCTAAAATCGGCTTTTAGTGAAGATGCTAAATTCTAAATCTAAATTTTCCTTCCTATTCGCCATCCTTTACAATTGTAAGTTTTAAATTTAGTTTAACTCTCTGTTTGTGTCTTAGATATTTTAACATAGAATATCTTTTTCCGTCTTCACATCAAAAAGATCCATCAGGAATTTGGCTGGATTCTATCTGGTTCCTTCCAATCTGGAAGGAAATAAATTTTAATTTCATGTTATAAGTACATTTCACCTGAAAAGTACAACATTCCCTTCCTCTGATGCTTTCCGTAATGACTTTTTATTCGCGCTTTAGGTATTCGCGTTTTTTAATTTCTATTAGCGCTTTTCGCCAAACGCATTCATTTTACACTCATTCATTTTTAAAACTTCCCCCTTGTTCTCTGGCCAAATGTGGTGTTTGTGAAAAACACGCAGTTTTACTTTGTCAAGTGTTCACAACTACCACCTGACTTCAATTCTATTGGGGTTAATTCTTCGACTTTCAAGACCTCAGACCTCCCCTAAAACAAATCTGAAATGCCCTGAGGTTCTAACATGAAATGAACTTTAAACTTTTGTGTGAAACCAGAGAACACTACGTACAACATTCAAACATTTCAATTGCATTTCATACATATAATTCATTCTTTCAATCTTCAATTCAAATTTTCTTTAAATGCTCATTGCGTTAAATAACACTTATATATTCACTTTCTAATTTAGCGCGCTTTACGCTTTTACATTACATTTTAATTTTAACTTGCGTATCCTTTACGCTTTTCCAAAATATTCGATATAAACAAAACCAGTGCTTAAGGCTTACAACAAATCATGCATTACATAGAAAACAGTTTTACATTAAATGCATTCATTATTTATACATAGAAAAATATAATACAACAGTTTTGCTATACAACTTACGTACTAGTTGCTTTTAATTAACACAATTCAATTTCCTATTTACAGAGAGTCTTTTGACTAAAATCGATGAATCCCATGTTCTGGATTACAAAGAACATTTCACGAAGTCTCACAGTTTTTCAACTGAACTCTCGAATTTCTTCCGCTGCATAATTAAGTTGTTCCTTCAAGCGTGTCCTTTACGCTTTCGGCAACCGGCTTTTGACTCGGGTAACTTCCCTTTTAAATCTGCAACTTGCACTTAAATCAGAAACATAACTGTGTGAATTTTAAAAGAAAATAAAGAATCTACTTATCTTTCTGCCAGTCTTTTAGGCGTTTTTTTGTCCATTCCTGAAAGGTTGGATATACTGTGGCTTGGGCTATTCTTTGCTTGTTACTCCTAGATTGAAACTCTGGGGCCGCCTTTCGTTTTGTCGATCTTCTTTCCTCCAGAAACACCTTGTTGGGACGAATGGTGGGTGGCGCTTTCCGTTTGTGCTGAAGTCTTTGCTCCCTCTCCAGACTGGCTCGTTCCTTCTCCTGCACTCGTAGGCTCCTTCGTTGTGGGTTGGCACCTTCGGCGGCTCGCTTCTCGCCGTTCTGTTCCCTCCGTAGTGGTGGAGCTTTCATAGTGTTTTCATTTGGACGTTCCTTCCTTAGACGCTTTGGTCGCTGAGACTGTTGCTTAGCGTTTGTCCTTTTTTCTTTTTGGGGTGGTCTTTTCTTTGGCTGCGGCTTCCTCTCTTCTGGTAACCTCCTTTTCAAACTGGGTTCTCTTGTTTTTGAGGGACCTGGTTGGGGCTCTTGAATCTTAGAAAAATTCTGTGAGGCTGGACCCTGCAACATGTCTTTCAAAATATTATTATTAGCTCTTCGATAATAATGTTTAATTTGATCGAAATTTGCCACAGTCTCTTCGCCCTTCTCATTCTTTAAATATGCACGGCATTCAACTATTCTTGTAATTTCAAAAGGACCATGCCATCTTGGGCAAAATTTTGCGACCTTATCTTTTGCTGCGCATGAAAGTGCGTGGGCTTGTTTCAACACCTCCTCCCCCACTTTATATTCTACGGTTCTTCTTTTTGAATCGTAGTAAATCTTTTGTTTCTTTTGCGCTTCCCGGGAGCACTTTTCTGCCTCCTTCAACATTTTTTCTATTTCACCCATTTGAAATTCCGGCGCTCTATCTTTCACATAAAATAATTTATCTAAGGGGGTCATTATCTTCCTGCCCAAAAACAATTCGGCGGGGGATTTCTTCGTTGTCTCGTGCTTAGCCGTTCTGAGGGCGAATGCAAATTCTTCGACGCAGTCATCCCAGTTAGAATGGTGCTTTTGCACATAATTTCTAATCAATTTTACAATATTCTTATTTACCCGTTCCGCTATATTTGATTGTGGGCGGTAGGGTACCATTTTCATATGCTTAATGCCCAACTTGTCACACATCATTTTAAATGTACTGCTTACAAACTGGGGACCATTATCGCTAATCACCCTCGCTGGACATCCATATCTTAAAATATATTTGTTCAAAAACGAATCTGCAACGACTTTTGCTGAAGCCCGCTTAAGTGGTATCAACTCAACCCATTTACTGAAATGATCCACAATGACTAATAAAAATCGTGCCTTATTTACATGACTCCTGGGGTAGGGGCCTAAGAGGTCAATACCAATTATTTCATTGGGGAACCTAGACTCAATACTAGTTAATAACCCGGCCGGGCGGAAATTTACGTCATTATTTATCTGACACGTGTGACAAGTCTGGCAGTAATTTTTAACTATCTTTTGTAATTGCGGAAAATATACCGCCTCGCGTACGCGTTGTATTGTTTTTCTAATTCCAAAATGGCCCGAGACAGGCGAATCGTGGAGCTCTTGCAAGATACTTAAAATTAATTTGGCCGGGATGACTGGTCTGTATTCACTATTTTGATTCGTAACTTTAGTATAAAATAAGAGACCATCAATGATTTCATAGTTCTGTGCTCTGCTTCGTATTGCATTAATGTCTATATGCTGGAAGTTATCTGGGTCTTTTAAATAATTATAAATATTTCCGAATTCGGGATCCCTAGCAATTTCTTCTATTACAGTCTCTCGAGAGTCAATGACCTTTGCCTGAAGCATCGCTATTTTTACTTTCTCGCCGTTCTCGTCTAACTTTATTCTAGATAATGCGTCGGCCACTACATTGTCTTTTCCCGGTGTGTGTTTGATAATGAGATTAAATTCTTGCAACTTTAGGGTCCACCGAATTAAGCGTGGCGAAAGATTCTTTCCTGAAAATAATCTGGTAACTGCCGCATGATCTGAATATACTGTTACGGGAGAACTCCCAAAATATACACAAAATTTTTGAACAGCTGCGAGCACTGCTAAAGTTTCACGCTCCGTTGCCGAATAATTTCTTTGCGTATCATTCAATGTACGACTAAAAAAGGCAATCGCTTTTCTATTTTGTGTTAACACGGCTCCGATTGCGTAATCTGATGCGTCTGCATAAATTTCTAGACCCTTGTCTTTCTCTGGGAACTTTAGAACCGGTGCATTAATTAAAGATTCTTTTAACTTCTCAAACGCGGCGTTTGCTTCTGAAGACCACGCAAAACGAACTCTTTTCCTTCTCAACTTTAACAATGGTTCAGCAATTTCTGCGAAATTTTTAATAAAAATTCTATAATATGAGCACATACCCAAGAAAGTCGCTAACTTTTTGGCTGTATTCGGAATTGGGTAATTTTTCACTGCTATAACTTTAGATTTATCTGTTTCGATCCCCCTTTGAGAAATTTTGTACCCTAAATATTTGAGTTCTTTTGCCGCGAATTTACATTTCTTAATGTTCACTTTAAGTCCTGCATCTTTCAAAAGAGTAAAGACTTCTCGAAGGTCTTTAATATGTTCTTCCAGCGACTCTGAAGTAACAATTATATCGTCAAGATAAATAAATGTACTTTTTCCTATTACCGGCCTTAAAATTTTGTCCATGCACCTCTGAAACGTGGCCGGGGCTCCCGACAATCCAAAAGGCATACGCAAAAAGCCATATGTACCGTATTTTGTTATGAATGCTGTTTTGTGAACATCTTCCGGCTTTATGCTTATCTGAAAATATCCGGATGTCAAATCTAGCGTGGTTATGTATTTTGTTGATTTAATACTTCTTAGAATTTCATCAATTACCGGAAGTGGGTAAGTTGGAAATTTTGTTATACTATTAAGCTTTCTGTAGTCAATAGCGAACCTGTACCTTAATGGATCAGTTAACGGCAAATCATTATTTTTCTTACATAAAACCACCGGACTCGCATATGCACTAGAAATAGGAGTTATTATTTTGTTTCTTAACATTTCATCAATATGGTATTTTATTATTTCCTCCTTAACTTTGTCGTACTTGTAAGGACGCTGACGTATAGGTTCATCCGTAGTTAATTTAATTTCGTGTGCTACGATCTGGGTGAATCCTGGAATATCATCAAATAAATCAGCGAAATTACTTACCAATTCCCGAAACTTGTCCTGTTCTTCGGGCGTTAGATGGCTTAAATCCACTTCAGGGGGAGGTGTTGATTTCTTTTTAACTGGGTCCATGGTTACTTGCAAGGTGGAGTTTTCAAAATCGATTTTCGCATCCACAGCTGCAAAGAAATCTGTTCCTAAAATAACCGATGCTTGGAGGTTCTTCACTACAAGAAACATAATTTTTTTTTGTTCTTCGCCGATTTTGATGTACAGCTCGATTTTTCCCATGCATTGACACGTTTTTCCTTGGGCTGCTACCACCTTCATTCCTTCCACGCTATGCAGACGATATCTACGAAAGTGCTTCTTAAAAAATTCTTCTGCCAAACAGCTTCCTTGAGCGCCGGTATCCAACAGAGCTGTAGCGGGTACGTTGTTAATTAGTAACTGCAGTCTCGGTAATTCAATGTTTCTCACCATGACCGTATTTAGCTGTACTTCAGAGGGATTTTTCTTCTCCTCGGAACATTGCACCCCCTTCCCCGCAATATTCCTTAGTAGTTTAAATGCTTTGCGGGTGTTTTCTTCTGTTGCTGGCTTCTGCCTGGGGAGAATGATTTTCTTCCGTAGTTGGAATTATTTTGTTGGCGCTGTACTTGGCGCGGTTGACCGCTCGCATTTTGACTGGTACCAGTAGTTCTCGGCCATCGTCTGTTTCTTCCTTCGGCATTCTGGTTCCCCTGCAGCCGCTGTTCATACGATTGTCTCCGTTGATTTTCGGCCGCTCGCCGGCTCTCGAATTGTACGGCGAGTTCAAACAGCTTGTCCAGCGTCACGGGATTTCTTAGCTCCATGAAATCTTGTATAGATGGTAACAATCTGGGCAGGATTATCTGGATAATCTCCGGGTCCGGCCTCGTGCCATACAATAATTTAAAGACTTGTATTTTTCTCAAAATAAATTCCGATAGTTCATCCACCCGCTGTTGATACTTGCTAAACAATTCAGCTTCGAGTTTCGCACGGTCTTTAACCACAGGAAACGCTCTCAAAATTGCTAGTTTAAAATTCTCGTACGTGTAAGTCGGCGTTCCTGGTTCTCCCAGCAGACATTTTCCGATGCACTTATACCAGGTCGCTGCTTGGCCCCTCAATGCTCCTGTCGCTAATATGACCTTCTGATGTTCCGGAACTGGATACAGCAAAAAATGCGCTTCTAACTTTTCCAGGAATGTGTTCACAGGTCCTCTGGCATCAAAAACTACTGCCGGCTTCATGGCTGCTCTGATGGTTTCCACTATGAATCCAAATCCATCAGGCATTGCAGCTGTATTCTGGGATGTAGTAGGCATATTCCAACTTCCTTCCATCCTTTTAGTTGTTCGGGCGCCAGTGTAAGGTTTCTCCTTCAATCTCTTGACTCTTTTCGTGAGCATAAACTGTGAAACCTTATGTGGAGGACAGTGAGCAGATCTAGGCTATGTCCTTTAGTGTTGAAAAACTACAAAGTCAGAAGGAGGGTTTAAAAGTGACCCTTTAATTCAAATATTTACAACTCTTCAAATTGAGAGTAAGCCACTACTTGGGCTGAACTAAAATAATATAAAAATAAAGTGTGTTAACAAATTCAATTCCCTAACTTAATTCTACGTAGGACGGCGAGGGAAGCTTACTCTTAGTGAAATGCAACAATGCGAATTTCACTAGCAAACACTAGTAATTGCAAATGCCTATAAAGGCGAACTTTCAGTAGATAGAGGAAATCTTGGCGCGCACAGCCTTACGGCGATAAATCCAAGGCACTGTTTTTCCCTTCGTTAACTCCTGCCTTTTAACTGCTAACAGATATATGCGATTTGCATAAATATCTCACTCGCGCTAAACTCGGGCAGCAACTGAAACTTTGAGAATTCGATAGGAAAGTTCAAACTAAAAATAATTTGGTTAATTAAAATAATGAATGCTACAAGGTTTTTAAATGAGAAACATAAGAATTGAAAAAAACACTAGGGAGAAAATAGTTGTATTCAAATATTATGTCATACTTTAAAGATGTGATTTTAAGCAGGATTAAACATTTTAATAATTAAGCAAATCTTATCTGACTACACTCTTCTGAAAGGTTACAGATATAGAGGTTTATGATGCACGTTGTTTTAGTGTAATCTATATATAAATTTAATTATACAACTTATATCTTCCTATGAGTGGCTAAAGATCACCGGTAGTTTAGCTTAGGATTCGATTTCCAACTGTCTACTTGGTCTACACGAGAGGTTTTAAAAAGCAAGGAGTGTAGAAATATCATCAAAATAATGAATATGGTAGCAAATAATATGCACTGATTTATGTCCTACCTAACGAAGGGCACCCCATCGGACATCAGATTGCAATCAGTCCAGTAGTTTTCTCACTAGTCCTCTTCTTAAGTTTCATATGTTCACACTATGTATAAGTCGTTAACTTCCATTTTACAAATTACTGTTACATTCCAAATGTTCACGTCTTTGTGGAGGGTATGGAAATCAAACTCTGTACAATAAATAACATAAATGTTTTACTTTGCTTTACCTTACAAAATGCAAACGTAACGTAACATAACATCTTTAGAACACAATTATGATAAAAATAATCGCGTGTTGCCAGATCCCTAAAACGAAATCCTAGAAAACTTAGTTTCGTAACGTTCGTAGTTAATTTTCGTTAGTGTCGTAACACACTGGGTCCCTATGACCCCGTCATCAGCTCAAATGAAAATTAAATAAACTTTAAATATAAAACATGAAAGAAATAAATCAATCAAATTATCCACAGAAAGTTGGACCAGTTTATGGGTTGGTCTCTTCACTTCACCTGTGACAGTTTTTAAGTTGACTGCTCTTACTGTGTCATCAGTTCCCTTAAAGGTGCAAATTACTCTTTCCAGTTTTTGTTTCGGAAAACAGAGTAAAATCTGGCACAGACAACGCATTTTGTTACATCTTTGCATAATAGATATTTTGCTTCATCTCAGAGTTAACCATTTATATTTCTCCATGCATGTAATTAAGTTGATTAAATTTCACAATAATTTTGTACAAGGATGATTCTTAGGCCATATTGTCTGATGTTTCATAGGCTCGGGTAAGTTGATATTTCTTAAACATCCCCGCACAAATAGTAATCGACTGCTACGGATTTAAAGAAAGGATCTTCTTTGACATCCTCGCTTTTTCTAAAGTAGCTACTTTGTTTTTAGTCAGTTCTTTGGACTAGTTTAATTATAACACCATGCGCTTCTTTTAGTTAACTTGATTCTAAGAAAGGAGTCAAAATCTATCCACCTCGAATTTCTGATAAACCTAAAACACTACGCTACCACTCTCATCAGTTTGTTCCAAACTGAAAATTGCTGAAAAAGGCTGTTCAACTAACTCTAACTGAACAACTATGAAACTTTTAGCTGAATTCTTCCTTTGCTCTTTTAGTATTTCCGTACTGTCTACATCAGGTAATCCTCTAACCAATCATTTGGTCTACCTCTCACAACTTTTACAAAGCCAAATTGGATCTAACACAATTTTACTTTCAGTACCAACTTCTCAGCCGAGATTCCTCTAGTAATCAAATCTGCGGGACGTGTAGTAATACTAGTCAGTCGTACTCGATTTTTCCTGAACTTCCACAACTCGGTTGATAACAAACTGTTTCCACCCTTTTCCCAACACAACAATCGCAACAAAACCATATTCTTCAAATTTTAGTCTTGAAAACACTCGTAAGGTAATTTCGCACTCTAGCACCTATCACCACAAGCCAACTGCGGCAGCGTTAATTTCTTTAACGGTGACACTCTGTTTTTCGACATTATAAAAGACAATCTATAGTTCCCACTATTCTCACAATATCTAAAATAAACAACTCTTTCTTAAGCGCTTGGTGAAGCATCCCAAAACACATGCAACTTTCGCTTGCTAATCCTTTCAATCCAGAAAACAGTATCTCTGAATAGTAATATCCATTAATTTTGTGGTTTCGTTATACCGCGTAATCCGCTTTTCGCAAGTCCTGTGGGCGCTGTCTGTAAAATACATATTTTACTGTTCCGAAATGTTTTGCAGGAATCCAACAATCCCTTCACCTCCAATGTCAGCTCATCTCTATCAGGATTCCAATTCAACCCTAGCACTTTCAG
>KK113429.1:54274-135588 GCA_000611955.2 Stegodyphus mimosarum
CTATCTCACCATCACTAAGTCCATTTTCTAGCCACAGTTTCTCTAAATCTTTATTGTTTGACCTCAGTTTCCTCAAATGAAACCCACCATTCTTTAATATTGATACACCATCTGGCAACAAAACAAATGACTTTCTCAAACCATTTTTACTATAATATATATCGTCTACGTGAAGAGCTAAGTTCAACATTTCAAATGATTTAGGTTTACTTCTCTTAAATTTTTTATATGATGATTTATCGTGGCACTCAGAATTAAAGGTGAACTTTTGAAGCCAAATGGTAGCCTTAAATTTTCATAATTTTATCAACTTCACTAGGGTTATATGAATATCAAAGAAATTTTAAGAACTTTCTATCTCTATCAGAAATTCTTATCATTACAAAAACCTTCTCTAAATCACTATTGAACGCTATTTTGAAATTGCAAAAATTTAGAATTAGATCGAGAATATTTAGATTTAAATTTGGGCGTCTCCAAATTTAAATCCGAATATTCGTTCCAAATAATACTTCGATTTAAATTTGGAAATTCCAAATAATCGTTCGGAGAAATATTACCACTAAATATTGAACTACAGAAAGACCGTTCGAACTTTATTTCTTAATCTTCCCTAACAACTCCTCTATGAGACACAAAATACTCATACTCATCTCTCTTACATTCGTCAGTAATTCCAGCCTATTTTTCGATCATAAATTATTTCCTTGTGTTTATTAGCAACCCAATTCTTTTAGAAAAAACCCTTTTCTATCTCATCAAACCGCTTTTTAGCTAAAAAGTAATTGTTTCCTAATTCAACGCAAATAAACTTCCATAATAAATCAGTTTCACTTTTCTCATTTTTTCTCAAATTCGCCTATCAACACTTTATCTGCTGTATTTAATACTTCCTTTTCTTTTAATTTCTAAAGCTTCGAGCTCCCAAAATACTTGAATATCTGAAGCAGATACATAAAAATTCACTGACAGTGCATTGTTAACTTTAGGCTTATTAATATCTTGATTTCCTTATGCAGAAAACCGAAAATCGTCGGCAGGCAAGTAGTTATTTGTTTGAAGGAAGAGGCTTCAATAGTCTGCCAAAACACATCTTCTTAAATTAACATCTCAATGTTTATATCATTTTCAAAACAGTCGGCTAAAACTAATCTGTGAGACTGCATCATATTCTGTAATTTGGAACAGAAACAGGTGTCTCTGTAATGATATCGGTCACTAGCACTTCAATCTGAATAAATTGATTAGGGTTATATCTACTAGATAATTTAATTCTACTACACCATGTAATCTCCCATGAATCTCTCTCTTCATACAATCTCTTTCTCTTTAATGAGCCAATGGAAAAAAACTCACTGCATTTCATTTCTAAATGATTTTAATTGTAAGCAATGCGCGTTAATTTATTGAGATCTGTTTATCGACAAAACGTAACACGTTTAGCGTATATGCACTGCAAGTAATTAATTGTGATGGCTTATATGTTGGATTTGACCCTGACACCAAATAATAGTTTTCGTGACGTCAGCGTTATCTCTCTTCGAAAGCATTTGATTTTTCTTAGTAAAATGAATCAAATGATGATGAGCTTTCTCACAGCAACAATTTCTGACTCTACACTTTTTTACATTACACCACGAAGAAAAGCATTTGAAAGCAAGATAATTTTGTTTAATAACTTCAACTCTCTCATTTACTGAAAACCTCTTAAAATTAGGACAATATTGGAACTCGTGGTTTTGATCAGTTTTACATAAAGTGCATGTATGATTTTTTACTCCAAATTTAGGTCCGTAATCATTACAATTGAAGCATTTCGGCTCACCCTTTTCATTGCGGATACCAGAATTATATTCTCTTTTCCTTTCGTCTAGTTTATAAAATTTGTCTCCTAAATTGTATTTATTATCAAAACTGTTTTAAACCCACTTTGAAATTACTATCAGTCTTCACAGAATCGTTAACATTTCTTGATCTTAAGTACTGCTTATAGGATCCCTCATAAAATTTAGAACCAAATTTAGGCTTAAGATTGTGCTTAAAAGTTTTATTTTTCTACTTGAAGTACTTTCATTCCTGCCCGAACATATTCATATTCATCTAGTGTTTCAGCCATCTCTTCAGGATTAATGAATTTGTACCATTTGTCAATGAAATGATCTGGTGTAGCAGCGGGGACCTTTTTCTTTAATTGGTCCGCAATAATAAGCTGTTTTAAAGAGCCCAAATCTGTTACATTTAATCCAGCAAGCCACTCTTCAAAATAATTTTTTAATTCAAACGTGAAGTCCCTCCACGTATTACGCACCGTTTTAATATGATCAACGAACTTTTGCCGAAACTGTTCAGGGCTTAACTTAAATTTTCTCAATAGCAGTTGCTTAACGTGCTTATAGTCGTTAGCTTTTTCTTCTGGTTCACGGGCAATTAATGGAGTTATTTCATAAGGCAATAGACCCAACAGCTGAGAAACCCAATTTTGTTCTTCCAATTCAATACGTCGTGTCTGTCTCTCAAATAAGACTAAATAAAAACTTATATCACCTTCACTCAATTCATACTTATGCATTAATTTACTCGTCACAAAAATCACTTTTACTAACATTGGAAGGAACAGAATCATTTACATTGCTACTTCTGATTCCCGCTTCCACTTTGAACTTTTCAAGTTCAAATATTCTTTTTCTTCCTAAAATTTCCAACTTTTCCCTGTTTAAACGATCATTTATAATTCTATCTAGCATTTGTTTAGTAAATTCTTCGTTATAATTTAGCGACGGATTCCCATATTCTTACTAATCAAAATCATATCCCTTAAGCCCACAATTTTAATATCAGAAGGTATATCTACGTTACGTTCTAAGGCAAGTTCTTTTAAGTCACATTTCTTGCCCTTTATCAAATAAGCTATCTTAGACTTCGATTTTCAAATAATAATAGAAGAATTGTATTTAGTTCTTTCCGTTTAATACTTAAACATAATATAAACAGTTTATAAATGCACGTACCTTCCTATTTTCATTTTTGGCAAACTTCCAAATTTTGGCCTAACGTACATAAAGGCAATACGTTATTAAATCTTTGGTAATAATCCTTGTTAATCCCACTTCTGAGATGTTAGATACTTTCTTTAAAACTATTAAACATTCTGCACTTACGCAATAAATCTTTTATTCGCGCCTTATTTACATATCATTGAAATGGGACAACTTAAAAAATACAAGATTACTATGCGCGCTTCATAAAAATATTATCGTTCAACTCGGTTTCCATCATAATACTCTTTCGTTGCCACTCGGGGAAAAAGAAAATATTTAAAAAATCAATGCGTTGCGTTTACAACAGTTATATTCATGCTAATATTACTTGATCAATAATTAAGTGACATTGCTACAGGCTTACATAGCACGTTGTTTATTACCAACCAACATCCACTGATGATTACTTCACTTCAGTTCAACAAGCAACTAGTGTGTTGCCACATATATGTAACATCCCCCCTCTTTTGTGAGAGTCATAGTATTCACTGCATTACATAATTATCATATTTGGATGGTCGATATACATTACGACCACTTCTGGTTTTATATACACAATCACGATTAATATCATTACTATTATCTTGATGGTGAGGATCATTATGTATTTTTGGATGTTCACTACTTATATTTTCCTCATTCTCATTGCATAGATCATAATTGTCTAATGTCACTAAATTCTTCTGATTTTTAGTTTTTCTTAAATAGAATTTATTTCGTCCAGTTACCCTATTATCTTTTGTTCTAATCCAATATGATCTAGGCGTTGAATGCTTTTTTAAAATTATAGCAGGCTCCCATTTATTTTCCCTTCTCAACATTACCTTTTTCTCAGGACTAAATTCAGATCTTTCCCTTGCATGCTTATCATAATAGATTTTAGCCTGTTTCTGCTTACTCCTCACCTTTTCTGTATAGTGATCTTTTACAGTTGGTTTCAATTCTGTTTGTGTAATTGGTAATCGTGTTCTTGAATTTCTACTTAATAGCATTTGACTTGGTGATAAATTTATACCTGAAATTGGAGTATTTCTATATTCCAGTAAAGCTTCATTTAATTTCTCCAATCCTGCTTTTCTAAGTAAACTCTTAGCTATACCTACCAACTTTTCTGCAAATCCATTAGATTATGATGTCGAGGACTGCTAGTGATTATTTCAAATCCCAAATCCCTTGCGAAACTTTTCATTTTCCAACTATTAAATGGTACATTATCAAAAATTAAAGTTTTGGGTATTCCATGTGTTGCAAATATTGATTTCAATTTACTAGTAACTTCCACTGCACTTTTATTTTTTAGAGTAATTATGTCTACCAATTAGTTAAGTAACAGCCTATTATTCGATAACTTTTCCCCCCATACTCACAGATATCAGTACCAACCTTTTCATAAGGTAAACTGAGAATTTAATGAGAAACAAGAGGTTCTTTTACTGTTTGATGCCTGAACCTGTCACAAGTTAGGCATCTAGAAATCATATTCTCAATGTCACTGTTGATTACTGGCGAAAATAGTACTTGTCGAGCCCTAGCTTTTGATTTTTCAACCCCACAATGAGCTTCATGCAATAATATTAACACACACTTCCTTAATGCAATAGGTACCACAATTCGATTATTAAAAAAAATGAAGCTTCTTCAACACTCAACTCGTTTTTAAATTTAAAATAAGATCTTGCTTCTTTAGGAACTTTATCAACACTCAAAGGTCATCCATTTTAACAATATTCTTTCATCAATATTAACCCTTCATCTTGTAATGTAGCTTTCTGAAATTCTCTTTTCTTGCTTTCAGACATTTGTAGTTGTTTTGTTAGTGTATGAACAATCTCTGTCACATCCATGTTTTCATTTGCGTGTGTATCAATAAAGGAACGTGACAGTAAATCTGCAATATACATATATTTCCCAGACAAATATTTAAGTTTTAAGTTACATTTTAAGAGCTTAATTTTAATCCTCTGCAATCTATTTGATAACACATTAGCAATATTTTTGTTCGTAATTGAAACTAATGGTTTATGATCAGTAAGCACTTCTACCTCTCTACCATAAATGTAATAGTGAAATTTATTAACCGCAAATAAAATACTAAGAAATTCTTTCTCAATCTGGGCATAGTTTTTTCTGCATTATTTAAACTCCTAGACGAAAACGCAATTGGTCGCCCATTTTGCAATAAGCAGCAACCTAACCCATCTTTAGAACTATCTGTCTGTATAGTGATAGGTTTACTGCTATCAAATATTCCTAATACAGGTGCGTTGGAAATTAAATTTTTTAATTCCCTGAATGCTTTAGATTATAGCTGTAACTACTGCCATTCTACTTTGTTTTTCAAAATTCCCTTAATATGACTATTTTCTCTGAAAAATGTGGTACAAATTACCTCAAATAATTACACGTTCCCAAAACACGCTGTAATTCATGCTTATCCTGAGGTTCCTGTAACTCAGTAATGGCTTTAATTCGATCAAGATCAGGTCGCATGCCTGATGCATTAAATAAATGACCTAAATATCTAACCTCACTAACCCTGTATTGAAGTTTTTGCTCGTTGAATTTAATATTGAGTTTTTTAGCTCTGTTGATGACCTCTGTTAAAATTTTATCATGTTCTTGTACGGTGCTAGCAGCAATGAGGATGTCATCAAAATAGATCAATACTACTGGTATGTTACCAAAAGTTTCAAGATTGCGTTTCTGAAAAATTTCAGGTGTACAGGAAATACCCACTGGAAGCCTTAAGAATTTATAGCATCCGAATGGTGTGCTAAAAATACAAAGATCACTACTATCCCCATCTAACGCTATTTGAAAAAACCCATCCTTTAAGTCCAAAACAGAGTAAATTGATTTATTACATAGCTTTGGTAAAATTTCCTCAATTGTCAGAATCAACACATGTTCTCTTTTTATACCTTTGTTAAGATCTTGAGGATCAAGGCATATTCTTAGGGATCCATTAGCTTTTCGATTGTTACTAGATTGCTAACCAAGTTCACAGGTTGATCAACTTTTGCAATAATGCCCTGTCTCTCTGATTCGTTTAACTTTAATTCAAGTTTAGGTTTTAAATTAAGTGGTACTCTACGTGGTGGGCTCACTACAGGAGCTATCTGATCATCTACTGTGATTTTACACAATCCATTAATTTCCCCACACCTTCAAACACTTCAGAGTTATTAATAATAAATTGATCTTTAGATGGAGGTAAAACAATTGCATACTGATCCAACTTACTTTTATGCGATATTCCAACATTGTTTAATAAACTGAATCAAATTATGTTTAACACATGCATCAAGTCCTAATAATGGACGTATATGCTTGCTAGAAACAATTAAAAACTCTAGCATATGATCCTCACCGTTTGAGGAACACTGTAACATTGTCGACCCATCAGGTTTAACCTTGGACCCCCAAATGCTTCTAATACAATATTATACTTGTTTACAAAAGATTAGAGTTCTTAGCACTCAGGGTTTCGCAAATTTTCGCAGGCAAAACGTTCACTTCAAACCCTGTGTCCAACTTAAAGGTCACACTTGTCCCTTCAACAATCACAGTTTTAGTCCACTCTTTTGTAGACGATGTTGAGCATACACTTTTAGTTTTTTGGACAGTTATAGATCTCACGCAGAGTTCATCATCAGACTTACTATATACAGGGTGGCGCAGGGAAACGGGAAATTTCGAAATAATGTCATTTCCAGGAATAAATTCATAAAACTAGTAATTTATTAACGAAAGTGCATGTATTCAGCATGGCATTTATGTTTTTACAATCAAAATGTCCAAAAGTGTATCTTTACATTTTAAAGATGACATCGGAAAGATGTGCTCCCATTCGGCGTTCACACTCTAACAGCCTGTTATGAAAACTCTGGAATGCGCGGTGTAGCAAATCTTGGGGAATGGCAGTAATTTCTTTTCCAATGTTCTCCTTTAGTTCGTAGATCGTTGCAGGACGTGTACGGTACACCTTGCCTTTAAGATATCACCACAGGAAGAAGTCGCACACACTAAGATCAGGGGATCTCGCAGACCATTCAATGTCACCGTTACGTGAAATAATGCGTCTTCGAAACAATTGACGAACTGCTGCCATCGATTGTCGAGCAGTGTGTGACGTGGCTCCGTCCTTCTGAAACCACATGTTTTCGATGTTAAGATTAAGCTCGCACAGTCTCGGTGTAAAGAATGTTTGAAGCATTTCAACATATCGAGCGGATGTTACTGTCGCTGCACTACCATCCTCACGTGCAAAAAATAAGGGCCGATAGCATATAAGCATTCTGTACCGCGCCACGCACATAGGAAAAATTTCCTCCTCGTGATTGGATATGGCCTCCAATGACATCATTTCTTCTACGCTTGGGAACGCCTTGACTTTGCTTGGGCTCGAGGTTACACCGCCATACCGTTTGTTTACATTTTAATAGCAGCACCGAAGAGATAATTATGTGCGCTGTACTTTTCTTGCTATGGGATTACACTTTTTGCAACACCATAGCGTGGTGAATTTAATATAAAAATATAGTGGTTTTTTCCCCTAGAGACAAAAAATATTATTTCATGTTCATTATATATCCATTTTCTACAGATGCAATCTCCGTAAGCATGAAACAAATCAGTTTTCTAAAAATTACATCGGGAGCTAACATAGTACACAGTAAATTCACAATATTTATAATCGGTCAGAAAAAATAAAATTTATTTTTGATGATTACTATAGATTTGGAACAGAGAAATAGGATGCATATTTTAAACTGAATAATATTACTTTATGAATATTGCCCATTTTTTTAATGTGTACCATCTTTTGTATCTTTGCAGTAAAATAGTGTTTGTCAGAGAAAGAAGTTTCTTTTTATATACATGTGTATTATATTCAGCGGCAATACTGAATGCACATTTTTCTTTCATTTAAGGCAACAGAATATTAGAAATGACATGGACACTAACATGGAAATAACATAACATTTGCAACGGAAATATTTTCTGCAATGTGAAAGGAAAAGAATGCAATTATAATAATATACTTAATAGCAGACGATGTCTTTACAGTCGGATCGAGATCGTTGCGTTTTGGTTTTTGCTCTAAATTCACGAACTCAACTATATATATAATCTAAGGGCTTAAGATTGTTTCTGATATTAACAGCATGTTTGAAAAATTTTATAATTTTACTATTCTATGAAACAGAAAGCCATATGCAGAACGCTGTAGTTAAAGTTTTACGTTTCAAAGAACACAAACGATAATTTTCACGCATCCGTGTCTCTCGTGCGCGTCATTCAAGGAAAACAAAACGGTAAGAATTCCGCCTAAAAGTATATCCAATCACAAGTACGGATTTTTTCCTATGCGCGTGGCGCGGTACAGAATGCTTATATGCGGGCCGATAACACCATGACATGATACAGCCCACCATATTGTGACCTTGGCGCTATGTAGCGGTCGCTGGTGAAACTCACAAGGATTGTCCTGTGCCCAATAACGAAAATTATGTTTGGTCACGAATCCATTGAGGTGGAAATAGGCTTCGTCTGATATCCATATGTTACCAAGAAAATTCGCGTCCTCGTTGATTTTAGCCAATATCTGGCTACTAAACTCCATACGTGACGCTGGGTCTCGTTCATGTAAGTGTTGCACAATCTGCAACTTATAGGGAAGGAAGTCTAATTCGTGCAGTATTCTTTGAAGGCTTCGTCGCTTAATCCCTATCGAAGATGCATGCTGTCGAAAGGAGCGGCGAGGACTCCTCTCGATTTCAGCTCTAACAGCTTCAATGTTCTCTGGGGTACGTACCGTTAGAATGCCACCTGAAGGTTTCGTTTTCAAGGCAGATCCTGTTTCTTCAAAATTACGCACCCACGTTGTAATCGCATGCGCAGATGGGACACGTCAATGACGTCCAAGCTGGTAATACTGTCGAAATATTCTCTGCGCGGCAGTCGCACTATCACCATTTTTATAAAACGCTCTCACAGCTACTGCACGTTCCGCACCAGTCCAATGATCCATGATTACTAAATGGCAATGCGTTCGCAACAATTGTGCAAAGTTTGGAGCAACTGCCGGCTCTACAGTGCTGCCAACTGTAACGTTCAAAATTTCCCGTTTCCCTGCGCCACCCTGTACATCTGCGTTATCATGCTGAGATGCATTTTGGACCTGTTTCCGTCTGCACATAGTCGAAAAGTGATTTAGTTTGCCACAATTAAAGCATTTTTTCCCATGTGTCGGACATTGTCCATTAATGTGATATCTGTTACATTTTTTACACAAAAACATCTCAGTATTTGAAGCCTCATCACGCCATCCTCTGTGCTTCCTCACTGCTACGGTTGCATTGGCTCCTCCTTCCTGATGTTGCTTCACTTTCCCTCTAATTACGCTGTCAACATTGAGTTCTCTTAACGTCTGAGCGCGAGCTTTGCTCAGTTCAGCTGCTTTCCCTAACTCAATTGCTTTATCCAAACTCAGATTATTTTCTCGCAGCCTCCTCTTTTGTAAACTGGCATCGGATACTTCAAGGACAATGCGATCCCGTACGACAGAGTTACTCTGCTCACCAAATTCGCAATATTTTACCAGTTTTTTCAAGTCAGTCACAAAAGAATTAAAAAAATCCCCTTCTTCTTGTTTCCTCTTATTGAATAAAAATCTCTCCACCACGAGATTTGTTCTAGGCGTCGTGAAAGCTTCAAACCTTTCAAGCACTTTTTCATAGTTGCCCTGATCTCCTGTTGAAAGACTGAGCGTGTTAAACACCTCAACTGCTTCCTCACCAGCGGCATTTAAAAACAAGACAACTTTCACATCTGAATCTTTTTAATCATTTCCTGAAGCTTTTATATATATATCTGGAACAACTGCTTGAATCTGCGGCAGTTTTCGGCCACATTACTTCAAAACTTTGTGGTGATCGACAAAATTCCATTTTGCGTCTGCTGAGAGGAAAACAACCAAAAGGCTCAGTTCAGCTGCCTGGCAATTAGTTTTAATACTACTCCACACGACTACGCCATGTTATATTCATGTTGATATTACTTGATCAATAATAAGGGACATTACTACAGGCTTACATAGCACGTTGTTTATTACCAACCAACATGCACTGACGATTACTTCACTTCAGTTCAACAAACAACTAGCCTGTTTAGCCACATATATGTAACAACAACCGGCTGGGCAGCTTAGAGAAATATGTTGTTCCTACAATCAAGACAAAATTTTTGCTGAATCTGACTGTTTGGGAAGAAGGATTAATCACTGTTTAAAAGTGCATTCTTTCATTTAATCTCTAAAAACAGTTAAATATATAGTTTAAAGACTCATAGAAAGCCTAATCTATACCACAGTTCTGACTAATGATACTATAAAAAGGTAAATTTGCTTTAATTTAGAAATTTTGTGACATACAAAAATAAAATCTGATGTTAAATTTGTTTTTTAAACTACTGTAAGAGTTTATAAATTAATACCCCCCCCGTCAGACCTTAATTCAAGAGTAAATTATGAGTGCAAAGTGTATTATTTGAAACAGCGTCATCTGAATTTCCGTCGTACAGTCAAGAACAAGGCCATGCAAATCACTGCAATACAACATATCACTTGTCTTCTGACTTTCTACTAAACCGGATATCGGAGTTTCTGCTTCGAATTTAATATACGGCTTACCAACAGCTCAAAAATCACCCACATGAGATATTCAGAAGTAACGCTTTAGCGCGGATGCCCAGACGCCATAAACTATTCAAATCACAAGGAAGCTCTCCCAACTGACAACTCTTTTTCAAAAAATATATATTAATCTATCAAGAAATACATAATAGTTAAAGAATAAGCTGCTAGTACTGTATTTAGAAAATTCAAAATAAATTGTATATTAAAGAACTTATGATCTCTAATGGGGAACTTTCTGCCTAATTTGATAACCAATAGCGAATGTTTCGATGGAAATTAAGAATTTCATGAAATCTCCAAGGGTTGCCGAATGTAGTTAAACTTTTGCATTCTCATCCCCATTTCCATTGATTTACCAGTGAAAATTTTTAGCATTTTTTAGTTCTAAATGAGAGAAAGAGTTTGTAGCTATTATGTGTATTGCTTTGTTTCCAATAATTTCAATTGTTTTTATTGAAAACGCTTCTTTAGTCTTCCAGTAAAATTTTAATTTGCTCTTAAGTGAACTTTAAGCCAATTTGGAAAAAATTATACAATGGAATTCATGCCTTCAGGAAGAAAGCTATTGAGTGAACGTTAGCGCTTAAATTCCTGTAGACGAAATAAAATAAACAAACAAAACTCTTATAGATACCAAGAGCAAACTTTCTGCAGAGATTTACCCAGCTTTGAGAATTCTTTTGGCCAACAGTCATGGATCAAGAACTTGGCCGATAGGCGAGGATCATATTCGCACCAAGTTTTGCCTTGCGAACATTGCAGTTCATCCTTTGAATCAAATCTCGGTGCACAGTGCTGTCAATATTTTGTAAATATTTTTTCGCCAATATTGATGGTTAAAAAATGATGATGGTTAAAAAAGATGCAAGTAGCATCTTTTTTAACCACCAGTCTGCCAAAATCTAAAAATTAAAGAGACACTGAATTAAAATTTTAATCCTGAACTGTGTTTTTATTTGAAGGTATAAATACATACAATGGGATTTGGATATTACTTCAAATTATACAACCAGGTATTTGAAATTATCAGATTTTCGCGAGAAGATATTTAACTGAAAAATCTGATTTGTAAAATTTAAAAGTCCAAAAAAAATTATGGATGATGAAGTAAGTTTAAAAAAACCCCTTATTTCGTCAAATAATCAATCTGGAGGAAGGAAATCAAAGACATAATCATATACTAGCGGGTTTAAATAAAAAGAATAAAATTATGATGTAGCATAAGACGAAAACAAAATTATAGCTTACAATGTGTCTGTACCGGCGAACGGGACGTCTGTATGGGCGGTTTCGTGGTTTTTTCCATATGTAACGTGTATACGAGCCAGCTTACCTTGGAAAGCCACCACGAAGGCATCCCACCTCATAGGCAGATAGCCATCGAGGGCTGTACCATAATCAAATAAACCAACCAACCTAAATTAAATGTAGGCAGGTGAAAAATCTGCAGCATTTTTATATCTGCGGAAAAGAGCTCTTAAAGATGGAGAGGAAAATACTTTAAGAAATATTTCAATGTAAATGACTTGTATTCACGTTACGCATTAAAAAGAACCACGAAACATTTCCTTCAAGCAATTCATTCATTGTGACACACACGTATTTCGAACTGCCTTCAATGTTACTATACTATAAGGTTTGCTCTTCTCGACCAAGGTCAGCCAGCATCGTAACGTCGATTGCTTTGGCGAGCAAGATTTCTCCCACATTTATGGTTAAAGTTAAGACTAAAGGGGAGCTGAATCGTCGTCCATTTTGTAGCTAACTTGTTGCTAGACGTATTTGTTGATTGATTCCGACCTAATTTTCAGAAATATGGGTGGATGGCTGCACCAAATTGTTCGAATCAGTCCAAAAATAACTTATGGATGTTTCGTTTCCCGAGAAATGAAGAAAGACGGAGAAAATGGATAGTTAATTCTCGTCGAGATCAATGGATTCCGGGCCCAGGAGCGTGCCTTTGTGAGGTAAGTTCAGCTTCGTATTTTTCCATTGAATGTTAGAAAAATTACTCTTCGTATTTCTTCAAAATATGTATTTTCATTTAGCTGTCATTTATTGACGATCAACTGATTTTATAAGTACAAAATCAACTGTGGAATGTGTATGTGTTTGTGCAGTAAAATATCGCCAATACTGTTTGTGATTGTGTTTCTTTTATTATCGTGAATAGTTTATACTGTTTGTAAAATCTGTATCATACATTTCATGTAAACTTTGTGCTCGGTTAGGAATGTGATGTGCCTTTTTTTGATTTAATTTTACTGTACGATTGGTGATTTAAAGTAGCATTCTATGTTTTGATTCTGATATATTGTCGCCAAATCTGTTAGTTGGCGTTAATGTTAAAAAAATGGATAGTATGACCTAAATAATAAATGATTTTAGTTTTTCATTATAGTAGGATAAATAAATTCTGTATTTTTTAGGCATTGTTACTGAATGCTGGGAGTTACATCTTCTGTTCTATTCCCGAACAGGCTGACTGTATGGTTGGTTTTTTAGTGGTTTTTCCCCATGTGTAATGTGAATACAAGCCAGTTCTCCTAAGAAAGTCCTCCTCAGTAGAAGATCTCATAGTCAGCTAAATCAAATTTACTTTTGTGTGACCTTAAATCTGAGGCACTAATAGTAAATCTGTTTTGACGTATTATTAGGAATTTTAAATGAAAAATATATTGCTACTGTGAAAGAATGATCAACTGATGTTTACCTTACTAATGAATGTCTTATAGTATTGTAATGGCTTGCAGGATTTTTCATAACGTGATGTTGCATATGTTTTACTCTTCTTTGCTATCAAATAAATAGAGTATATTCCTAATCAGACATTTCTTCTTTTGTACTAGTGTTATGTATTATGATGTGATAATTTGGATTTGTTTATAGAGTACATAACAGTATTTTTTTAGATGCAAATAGAACCAGTGTATTTTATTTATTTACTTATTGCTTTAAAACAGGTTTTAAATCAAGGCTTTCTTTTTTTCCTCGAGTATGCACATAAAACTTATTTAAGTAATATTAATAATATATCAGTGAGATATATATAAATGAAATAAATCTGTTAGGTTAGCTCCTTTAATGGAAAAAGAACTAAAATAAAATGATATGCCTTGAAAACAAGAATACTATCTGAATAGTGTTGGCTAAGATTTATTCAGATGGTTTTCTCACTTAATATGACATCTCTACATACAAAGGAGAATTCAGTAAAGTAAAACTAATATAATATCATCTTATAGAAAGCTGTTTGCCGTATAATGGAAAAAATTCAATTACTGCAGTATGTTTTAATAAAATTTGAATATAGTAGAATGAATTGCACTACATTAGAAAAAAGTGTGAAATTTTTTCTATTTTTTGCTTTATTTTCACTATATGTGTTTTGCATATGTTTGGTACTAGAGGGCTTACTTTATAGATTTGAAGCTAAATAATAGTTTTATGTTTTTATTTATGCAAATTAATTAATAAAAAGAACTGCGATCTAAGTATTGTCTTTGCTGTGATAAAGATTGAATCTTATTATGTTATGGAATTATCATTTAAATATTCAGATGCGTATAATATTAAGAGCATATGTATGTAATTTCTTATAAATTTACAGTGTAACTTATAAATTATATACAGCCTGTATCTCTATACAGCCTGTATCTCTGTACAGTGTAACTTATAAATATAACGCAAATAAACGTTTTAGTAAAAGGTATCTGTAAATTCTGTAAGTAAATTTATTATTTTTATTTTTATTTATTTGTGTGTGTATTTTATTTAATACTCTTTATATCTAAATAAAGAACAAAAAAATTTTTAATGGAATTTTTATTCTACTAAATCTATATAAAAACTGTTTTTTTAAATATAAGAATCCCACAATCATCTGAGCATTGAAGTAGTTTTCATAGCATTCTGCACTTCATTCTAAAAACATTATAATTTAAAGGTGTATATCTTGAATCAGTATTTAAAATCATTAAGTCTTTAGCAGCCTTTCCCAGAAACACACACAAAATAACATTTTTAACAAATTTGCTACAATAATAGACGTTTGATTCCATGTGAGCAAACTTCAAATAACATATTAAAAATTAAAAAAAAACAAGAATTAGATGGAAGATCAAAAAAAGGAATCATGCAGACAAGCTATTAAATTTTTCAGAGGTTTAAAATGTGAACTGGCTAGATATAGTATTAAATCATCAGCATGCACTTATGTATTTACCATGTAAAATTTGTTTACAGTTTTAGAAAAGTATCTGTTGATTCAGGAAAGCTTTAGAAATTTAAAAATTACAGAAGCTGTATTCATACCATTTTGTATCCACAGCTTTAATATCCTCTAAATATTTTAATGTATAATGTAAATAAAAGTAGTATGCTTAACTCCATCAATACTGAAATGTCATAGCTGAGAAATTAAGAATTACCATACGAGTACACTACTAAGAGACTTATAATTTTTATATAACACATGAAATTACATTGAATCATAAAAGAAAAATAGTTAAATAAATATGAAAACGTGATTTCAAAACTAGTATAACCTCATCCAAAATTAAGAACATGGTTGGGGGAAATCTTTTGTCAAAAAGTACATTTTGAGATGCTTAACATTATGCGTGTATTTAAAAGTAAAAAATTGAAAATTCAATAAAGGATTTCAAAAAGAAAGTATTTTTAACTAAAAATATAAATTTGAAATATCGTATGGGAAAATGTTTTAGAAATTTTTAAAATAACTTGAATCATACGAGAAATTTGGCAATTTAAAAAAAAATACGAGAAAGAATCTGAACTGCAGACAAAAGAAGGGGGAAAAGCCACACACCTTTATATAAGGGCAAACAAAGCTGAAGTTCGGATTGTCTAGAATGTTAAATAATAAAGTTTTAGCGAACAGCGCAACAGAGCCAAAGTTGGCGGCCCAAACCTAAACTGCAACCCTAAAGCTTAGCTACAAAATAGCTGACGAGTCAGCCTGTATCTCTAGTAGCTCTAGCTAAAGTGAACGTCTCTGAGCAGATAGATAAGATACGTCAGTGTCTCGAGCGTCGGAAAGAGAAAGTTTTGACTTCGAAAAAGCCTAATCATCTGTCTACTGACCCTGCTACCAGTGATTAGCAGTTTTACAGCTCTGCCGCTGATAGCCTTGCGGTTCTGAAACATATAATTCGATTTATTTCGCTAATAGCAAATGATGTAAAACAGATTACTGCTTTGATCGTTATTTACTGCATCTCATCTGTACTATGCAATCAGTCCGCAATCAGCGTATTTATTATCATGTAAATTGTGCACTATTCTGTATTGTGCTAAAACACTTGCAACACGAGGTATCGAGCAAAATTATTTTCAATATTTCATGTATTCTGATTAAATTTTTCAAAGGTCAAATGTTTACTAGTTTTGTTTTAACTTGGAATTTTATATTACTGTGTGTTGGTAGCCAAATATATATATTTCACTTAGTATCGCTTACTTCATAATTTTATAGTTTTATCTGCAAGAGTCGATCACTTTAGCGACTTTTCAAATTTTCAAGCCTGTATTTTTGAAAATTTTCAGTATTGCCAAATAGAGCTGTATAGCCAAATCTCGTTATATTTTATAATATTTTAACTGATTATCTCTAGAATATGAGCAGTTAATTCTTTTGCTATTATGTATTTCTAAATGAGTAGATTCATATATATAGATATACATTTTTTTCCAGGAAAATTAGGAGTTCAAGGATGGAAGATGCTCCTTGTGAGTCGTCATCGAATTTAGATTATCTTCTTACATCTTTCGCTCTTCACCATCCTTCCTAAAATTTTCCCTTTTCAGTTTGAATTGAGATCTTACATATTGCGCTGTTGTAGTATATATTACATTACATATTTATCTAAATGAGGAATTTCAATGAAGATTTTATATATTGTACGATACTTAATACCCTTTTTAATATTCTGATGAAGCGTGAAATTAAAAAAAAAAAAGAATTTGAAAAGGGGAAAATAACTTGAGAGAGCAAGGATCGCTACTTCCATTTCTCAAAGCCAGCCCTAGAGTCTCCAATGAAGAATGAAGGTTGAATGCCTGTCCAAACTTCAGGGTGTGGGTAGAATCCCCTGTGAATTGTTTGCGTGGTTGTTTTCGTAAATGCTCCTTTTTCTCATGGGTATTATCGGTAAATCCTCACTTTCGCCCGGAATAACTTCTCGGTGATGATACGGCTAAATGACCAATGCATTAAAGGTGCAATTGTAGGGCCATTTGTTTTAAAAATAGCAGTATGCCCTATAAGAGTAAACAGAATGCACTGTTATGAAGCTTCTGGCAGGACTGATTTTATGAATACATTTTGTCTTAGAAAAGGGGTTTTTTTCTCCCCCTGAAAATTCCGTTTTCAGTCTTCAAAGTCTCTAAAGCTCTTAGTTTCGTTTCTAACTGATTATACAATTTTCGAAGTGAAACCTTTTGTGACTTATGTTTTAACAATACAATGGATAAAAGATCTCGAACGTAAACTTTGATAAGTAACTCCTCTTTTTCAGAGCGTAACTACAACTGTTTCACCGCCTTATTATAGTTTCCACTGCCAGGAGAAAAACTTTAAATTAACTCATCAGCGGATGAACCCTTCTCCATAGCTTGAATTTCATCTGTATATATGTAATTCTGAGTAGGTGTTAGAAATTCGTAATTAACTAATTACTTTATTGTTTCAAAATCCATATTTATAAGTCATTGTCAATTTATTAGATTATTTTATTACTGCAAATAGCAGCAGACGAATCCCAAGACCAATATAACTATGTTCGTGCGAATTTTATAATGTTCCCACTACAATATACATTTCTATCAGATTCATTACTTTATTCGCTGCAGCATTAACATATTACTATTTTTTGCTAGTTCTTAAAAAAATGTTGCAGTAAAATATTTAAGAAAAAGGAATCAAGTGGGATAATTGTTTGGAAATTCATTTAAGATAATATTTTCTGTACAAGCGATCGTCAGAACTACCTGGTATTTATAACACTGAAATAAATTCATAGTGATATATATGTATTAAAGTTTAAATACTTAAATTATACTGATATGTATTAAAGTTTAATTACATACAATTAAACTATCCAACAAAGCACTTTCAAAATTGCTTCATAGTTGTATAAAAATTTAAGTTAAAACACATTACGTCTTAAATCTCCAAAACTGTATTTAACTTGATTTTGTGATATTACTGGTGGATGATTCTTTCTAATAATCATCTGTATCTAGTTCAAAGGTAAGATTTTTCTCGGAAACTGATTATCCTTCATTGCTGTTACTAGATATTTGAAATAAGGTACTATTAGAAATACTATAGCAACAATAATAAGCTTAAGTTGCGTAAATTTGCAAGACTATAGTTTCGAAGTTTACATATTGTAGAAACGAACTCTTGCAGCCAAAGAAAATCTTCTCAAATTAGAAGAGTAAAAATAATCAGAACTACATGGACATTCTATGTACAGTTTCTGTGCTGCCTGGCCTAAAGTCGAGAGCAGAAATTTATAATATTCTGACTGATGTGAAGAACTTTAAGGCCCAACCCATTCGTGGACTTTTAAGAAGGATACATTTTTCTTACCCTACATTTCGACGCAAGCAGTCAAAACATCTTGAAAAAACTGCCTTAAATCCACATGCTACATAGCAATTAGTCATATTTTTGGACAGTCAATGCATAAAACAAACCCTGAACTTTATACTTTCCTTTTTTAACTTTCGTAAACGAGAAAATCCTTCCCAATTCTTTTGCTCACTGGAAAAAATACTAGTTTATGTTTAATTCCCTTAAATGCTAAATTTCGTAAAGCGAAAGTTCGTAAAGTGAGTGATACTTGTAAGGATAATAATATAACAAATCATAGCTACTGGAGAGCAAACATGCGCGAAACAAGTGAAAAATAGAGACTGAGAGTTTCATATTTATTGACAACTCAGTTTTGCACACTAGAGTGCATTATTCGGTGATAGATTACATTATTATTAATTTTCATATTAGTATATGCAGTAATTAGAACGGAAAGAAGAAACGTATTTATCGAGCTAATTTCGATAGTTTCGGCTTTGCAACTGCAAAGGAATAACTTTCCATTTTTTCTTAGTCTTTATCCGTGTACCCTCCATATGTGTAAAGCTGCATTCATCAAAATAGACTTTTATGTTTTGCTTCAGTCTCTGCTTCACTGGTACTTCTGGTTTGGGTACATTATATTAATAGGCATTTTGTCTCTAACATTGCCTTACATTCTACAATATAGTTGAAATTTCTAAACTGAATTACGTTTACTCAGCATTCTAATTCGCTCATCAATGCATTTGGAAATATGACGTGGTATCGGAAATAAACTTTCACAAGAGAATTCAGTTATATTGTTTCTTGGTCCTTGAAAACTACCTCTTTGTCTTCTTTAATTAATACTTTACTGTCCTATTTTGAATTACTTCGTACCAATTAAGCATTTGTGTCTAAACTAGCTATATATACATGCCCTTCTGAATAAATTTACTGCTTTACTTCAGCAAAAATCGCATGACATAAACAGTTCCCAATCTGAACAGGCTCATTTTTCTCCTTTGTAATATATTTCTGAAGATTTGCACATAAAAGAAATTCCTGAATTATCAGTGCTGAGGAGAAATAAAAAAAAGTTATTTTTTAAGCCGTCTTTAAATTAATCAAACATACAACATTAAGAAAAAGTATAAATTTTTTTCGGAACCATTTTTCTTTGCACCGTTAGAGGGCATTTAATAGAATTCATACCATTCTTAAAATTATGAAACTCAGTGTTTTAGACTAGAGTTAAGAAAGGGCTCCCAAATGGCCCGCACCTTAGTTATGTGATAGATGAGTACTCTTATTTCCCCAAGTTAAATGAGACTGTTTAACCCAAGTTAATAATTCTGATTTGAGTATAAAACACGTCCAGTACCTGGTGCACAGAGGTGCTGAAGGAAAGAAGTTATTGAATAAATGAAATGCATGTACACAGTTATGAAACAGCTTAAATTACAAGGAATTCGTTATATATTTGCCTGAAAAATATATTATTCTAAGCCCAAAAATTTAAATTTAAGGTTGTCTTCGTCTAATTCAGGTGTACTAAAACAGCGGCTTTTTAGCTGCATGTAGTTCTTGACTCACTTTTCTGTGACTCTCGGTTCATCCCGAGAAAATAATAAAAATGTGTAGTTTTATTACATTAATAAAACAGAAATTTCACCGAATATCGAGCGTTTTATATCATTTGTAAAATCATTAGGTTTATTTCGGAGAGGGAAACACGGAAATCGACAATGCCCTTTCTGGGGCGCGAGCTGCAGACCTCCTAATTTCTAGCCGGATGTGTTTAGTTACACTAAAAGGGCATACAGAAAAGAAGGGTAAAATTCCTTACAATATTAAGATGGAGTTAACAAAAGTTCTGTGCGAGTCAGCTCTAAATTAAAAAGTCCAGCACTGGCGGAGTGGTTAAAACTGCTGAATAATGAGAGTTCGTCTGGAGTTCAATGCCAGACAAATGAGACTGCCGCATGGTTGGTTTTTGTCGTATTCCTGATGTGTAACCTGAATACGAGATAGTTTCCCTGGAAAGGTCTTCCGCTGAAATCATCCTTCCCTTTAGACAAAGTGCTTTCCTGTGCTTTGGCGTATTCATATAGACTAGCCTAACCTAAAAATAAGCAAAAATTCAGTGAATTTGATATCCCTCAATTTTACAGATAAATTGTAGATATACAAAACTAGTAGCATAGTAGAATATCTACGATGAATTGCAGATATACTACTTGTCCATGGAACTCCCGAAAACAATAACTATGTATCACTCTTGATTTCCATGTTTAGTAGTATGTATCAGTGTGAG
Organism: Stegodyphus mimosarum; assembly: GCA_000611955.2. NCBI lineage: Eukaryota > Metazoa > Arthropoda > Arachnida > Araneae > Eresidae > Stegodyphus > Stegodyphus mimosarum. The sequence goes on from KK113429.1 coordinate 74,914, forward strand.
AAACGTTTCTCATTACATATTCTCCGGGGTAAACAAACAGTCCCTAAAGAGTTCCAGGGTAATAGGCATTCATTTGACATCTGTTCTAAAAATCACTAGCTTCTGGAAAAAATGTTCAGACATTCAAAAGCTGTTTGCAAGAAAATGAAGCCAGGTGTCATGAAAGAAACAATAAATATCCATATACTACCCGGATATCTTTATCCCTACATTTTTTAGAAATACAATATTAAGTAAGATTTGATGTACTTGCACGGGATTCCCCGATTGCGGCCTGCACAGTTGTACATTGATAACTGTGTGGCCCTCCTGAGATCCTGAGTCTGATATGTTTGAGCTAATCTTACAAGACATTTTATAATTCTTACTTTAAACTGTTAACTTAGACCTAACTTTGAAAACGTGAATTGTTCTCTTGAAGTTGTGCAGTGCAAGAATAGTGCATGAAGGGTTGATTTCTCAACATTTATTGAGATAATCCTGCACAATTTAATGCATAATCTATCACAGTTTCATGCAAAATCAATCGGGTGCTGAGAATGCTGCTCAAACAGACAACACGTAGCACTGGTCAGTTTCTATAGTAGATTTCTAGTTAAATTATATTTGAAAAAAGGGAGCCTTCTATTGCTATAATTTAAGTTAAAACGAATATAATGATTAAGGAAATGCAGATAAATATGTTTAAACGATTATTTCAAAATCTATACGTAGTTATTAAGTTTGTTTCATATATAATCTTTAATTCTTTTACAATATGTTTAATAATTGTAGAAAACACATTTCTTATTTCTAATTAAATTTCTTAAAATTAATTCAAGGGAAGATTTGATCATTTCGTGCATTTTCTCAGGGAGATGCAAATGAGTAATATTTAATTTTTCTTAAATGGCATTTGTAGAAGAAGTGAGAGTGATATCATTATCGCCGTAATATTTGGGCTTGTTGTCTGCAGCCGATAAACAAACCGCCTTCTTCCTCAAATCTTAACCGGCGTTCGATTAATTGCTTTTCTTGTGCTCGTTCGCTTTCTTCACTTGTTCTTGCGAAAACTGTCAAGAAGATGGCTTCGGGAGGAGATTCGCCAAGTATGAAAATATGCATTTATTTCACATTTTTCTTAACCATTTCATATACTGAGGGAGGAGGGCCATTTAATTGCCGGCTATTTCAGAAACTCCAGTAGGCTGAAGCAAGAATATATGCATTTAAAAATATTTCCAATAGGGTTTTAATGTCATTTCGTTAAGTTTTAGTTTATACAGATTCTGTTTAGCATGTAAAGTTATGTTTAATCGTTAGTATTCTGCAGGCCCGTTGTATGAGCGTTCATATGTTAAAGGCCTATATTTATTGATTTGGCTTGGGTGTGGATGGTTACTCCTAGTTTATGCATAATGTCGCACTTCATTACTTTCAACTTACTGTATTTGTCTTATTAACACATAAATATATTTCGTAAATTGTCGATGAAAGCTATTTTGATAAATCGCACCGTAATTGTTAATGGAATAAATTTCATTTTGTAATATTTTTTTCGCTTATTCTTTAACTTTGGAAATTTTGTGAATCTTATGTACATATAATATAAAATACTGAATCAATATAAGTTTTTTTTTTTTTTTTTGTGATTTCCCCTACCTTGGAAAAAAAAATGCATATAAGTTTATGCCATTTCGGTGTTCACGTCGTTCTGAAAGATACAAAAATTTTAAATATCCGGTAGTTTAAAGTATTTCCCCGTCATTGCGATTTTAGTAATTTTTAGTATTAGTATATCGATGTTTTAGATGTTGAAAAGTGGTATTTTTGACTAAACTATCTTTTCATAAGTATATACAGCATATTGATCCTTTTTTTTTTTTTCGTATTTTTTGTATAAAATAATTTTGTCTTGGTTGGAAGTTGTTTTAAAGAACTAGCTACAGTAAAATAACAATTAGTAGCAGTAAATAATAGTTAGTTTCAAGTTCATACTTTGTGAAATTTGCTATTGAAATAATTTCTCATTATATGCAAAAATAATTGAGAAATTTCTGTTTTCCATTTCCTCCCTTCCTCTTAATTTTCCCCTTTTCTTTTTTTATACATATATTAGACATTTTTTTAACATTAATAACTTGGAGTTGAATGACATTTTGCATTTAAATTGAAACCTGTTTTAATTAATTTTGAATTTTTGTTGGTTATATATATTATGAAGACTAAATGTCAACAAATACACTCATTAAATTCCTAACAAATCGTGCAGTTGCATTATTTTGGTCTTATAATTGCAATTTAATTAAGGTTTGAAATAAAAAAAAAAGTAAAAATTCTCATGTTCTTCTTTTTAATTTTCGAGGGAAACTCTGGTTTAAAAACATATAAGCATATTTTATTCAGTGCATAATAAATCAAAAAATTTAAATAATAAAAAATTTAAATTTAATAAATTTAAACAAAAAATGTAAACTATTAGGTTATGTTAGAAAATAATATATAAAATTCACTAATATATGCAACTTTGTGAAAAGAGAGGAGGTAAAGCTTCTGTTAGTAGTATTGCCTTCGCCTTCCAATCTCTGTGTACAGAAGAAGCAATAATGTTAACTTGTTGCATTTTGTATGAATGTCGTAAAATCAAGTGCTGCTTTTTATAATGTTAGGCAGAATGTTGTTTTGCAATGGATAAATGTTATGACAGTGATAATTCAAAAGCAACTGCATATGTTAAATTTCAAGAAACAGCACCGTCTATTAGAAATTACTTAAAAAAACTAGCATAGTAACATTTCTTTTTATGTTCTGTCTCCCAGGTTTTTTTTTCTACGCAATCTTTATTGTAAATTTGCTGATAACCAAAATCTGTGTAAATTTAAAAAATCTGTATATTTTATACAAGTACAAAAAATTCTTCCATGGCATTTTTCGAAACCTATTTGCGTTAAAGGACTTTGTAAAGAAAACTGGATCATAGTCACATTGTACTTGGAGTAAACCAAACATGCGTATAACCATTTTGTTTGCCTAGGATCAAAATCAGATTGAACTATCAATATTCAGCAGTCTTAACCATTCGATTATTGGTTATTGGTAGCATTATCTAAAAAAAATGTGTGGGTCTTAAAAGGGAAGCATCCCACTTTTAAGAGTGGTTAAGACCACTGAATGTTAGGAATTTAACCTGGGTTCAATATCAGTTGAACAGGCTGGCTGTATGTTTGGTGTTTGGTTTGTTTCCATCTGTAACATGAATACCAACCAGTTTTCTTTAGAAAGTCATCTATGAAGGTATCTTTCCTTTTAGGCATATATCCATCGTATGTGTTGCCATATTTAAATAACCTAACGTAAAAGGGAAGTCTTCCTCTTTATCTTGCTATTCAATTAAATTAATAATTTAGAATATGTTGGTTAATTGAATTTGAAAATCCTTTTCAGTTATTTGGAAAATTAAGTTATGAGAAATGTCCTTGAATAATTTAAGGATGAAAGATTAATGGCTTTAAAGTACAAATGCTTAATTTAGAAACGTGGCAAAAAATTTTGTACTTTTCCATTAAAGCCATGTCCCTTGCCACTTTTTTATTTTGTCTGAAGAAAAGTGGGCAGTAATTATCTTCACAAATATTGCTCATGTAATCTCATTTTTCGCTTGTTGACTTGATACCTGTCATTTAATTTTATATTTGGTTCTTTATTAATGTGTTAATTGCTATAACTTTATATTTTAGTTTTCTGCATTTTGATCATTTAAGAAGTAATAAGGATACCTTTTTTGCTGTATTTGTTTTTATTTCATGTTTATCCTTTTTTAAAAAGGGCTGCTGAGGTTAAAGCAACATAAATCAAGAAAACTTATCAGCCTTAACTTGGTAGCAAGGAGAAAACAAAATTGGAAAAAAAGGAAAGGGGAGATGAATAGGCCAAACGTAGAGATAGATGCCAGAAAAGAAATTAATAATACTAAGAATATGTGGGTATGGCTAACTGAAAAATATAGCATTATCACTTTCAGATTTAATCTCTACTTTGGGATTGAAAATTATTTTTGCTATTGGCACAATAGTTTGTATATGCAGTGGTAAACGACTGTTGGTTAAAATGGAATTATGTCTCACTAAGGCTGTTTTAAACAAGTATCGTGCTCTGTCACTTAAATTATTTGTACTTTTATGCGAAATTCAGTAATTCTTATACTTCTTTATAAAATTGAAATTTTAATTAGCAGTATGTAACTAATAAGCATTAAAATATTCAATAATTCTAAAATTTCATACAGAGAATTTTTTAAGATTGGTATAGATTCCAGGTGTTCAAGAAGTTTTTGTGCTGCGACAAAAACATGAGCTGTTATTTTAAGATTGTGGTAATTTTATTGTTTATAGCAAAGTAGAAATATTTATGAAATCTAATTGTTTAATCTGCTGATTATTTTATTGGTTTAAAAATCACTTAGCAATTCTTATGCATTCAGTATGTATTTTTATAAACAAGTTTGTAGAGTTAATTCCTTTTTATTTCATCTAGTTGTTTTAGTTACTGGTGCTTCTGGATATGTAGCAGCCCATATTGTAAAACTGCTCCAAAGTGAAGGGTACAAAGTACGTGGAACTGTCCGAAGTTTACAGAATGAAGCAAAAGTAAAGCCTTTAATGAATCTTTGTCCCGATGCTCAGTATCCTTTAGACTTGGTAGAAGCAGATTTACTGAAAGAAGATACTTGCAAGGAGTAAGAAATTAATTTTTATAAGATTTTCTTTACTTTGTGATTAAGAACTGTAGATTTAATATGCTCTTATATATTTGAGCTTGTGAAACATTATCATATTATATCTGCAGTAAAGTTTCTATAGGAGAATGGGTTAGCATGTGAGAGATATCTGTATTGTAATTTCTAAAACTTTAATGGCTTTAAAAAATCTCAAATAATTTGTAAATATTTAATCCTATGCATAATAAAGTAATGCAGTATACATGCTTATCTTGTAAAGTACATATCAGTGGCTAACTGGATAAGGCCATTCATTAAAAATGTTAATTCATAACAAGTGTGGTTCATTGCAACTGGAAAGAATTTCGTAGGTTCATCGGTGTCTTTCATAGTTTCCCTGACTTGTTGTATAAATGTGAACCAGATTTACATTTGCGGTAAACCTGAATGAGAGTACTTATTTATTTTAAAATAATCTTACTATGATTATTGCAGTTGTCGAATAATTTTGCTATTGTAAATAAAACATAAATTAATTTCTATTACTTATTGTATTTCTTAGACTAAGACCTCATCTACTTTAGGATGCATCCTTTAACCCTTCAGTGGCTGTAAGATTGAATAATTCTTCCTCTTCTGCCTTATTTAAGGCAATATCTGTCCATTGTAAATTTATAATGCAAGCTTGGTTCATTTGTACCCACTCCTATTGGTAACTGAAATACAAGCTAAGCTCTTTGATGACCATTGAAAAGTTAATTTCATTTCTTACCAACAGAGGAAAAGGTTTGGATCTTTTGTTTCGTAGGATATGGTAATTTTTTTTTTTTCTAAATTTAAAAAAATGGCTCTAGTTTATTTCAACACAAAGAGCTGGAACAGAATGATGCTGTGTTTGAAAGAAGAACATTGTTATGAAAGATAAGAACACATTTACTTTAAAGATAACTAATAAACAGTACCAATAATGCCTGTGATCAGCTGTTTTAAAATATTATGGAGTCTCGTATGACAGTCTGTTTTGGAATAGTTTCTTATGGGGGATGCCGTTTCCCTGTAACTAAATTTGCCTACTATGATAATTTTAATTTACTCCCAAAGCTTCTATGAGAACTCTAATCTATTACCAGGCTTGATTCAAATTGTAAAAAAAGGGCAGAATTTTGAAACATTATTAATATTAGGAATGCTGCACATTTGCTAATTTATTAGTTACAAAAATATTATACAAAACAAGATGAAAAAATATGTTAAATAAATCTTTAATAGCACCTTCGATCTTATTTTTAATTTTCTGTCATAAATTTTGTAATCTGTCATTTCAAAACTGATCCAGGTCATGAATTTGGTAAAAATATATTTACGGGAGCCCCTTGCGAAATTTGGCGATTTTTGGTGGTACATGGACATACAGTTTGTGCAATTCTTTGACATTGTTATTTTGCCTTTGTGTAGCGGCGATTTTTTTTTTTATTTTTGTTGCAGCAAAAATCACTGCTACACAAAGGCAAAATAAGTCAAAGAATTGCACAAACTCGGTATCCATGTTACACATAGATAAATTTTCACTTAAAAAAAGTTGGAGAATTGCACAAACTCATCAGTGCACACTCCCTTCACTTCGTCCATACATACATTGATCTATTTTCACTTAAAAAATCAAAGGAGCACCCAATTCTACACTAGAGCCAAACAAAAAAATAAATGGTCTCTAGAAATAATATTTAAAATCAAACAGTGAAATAACATAAAGGAAATTCATCTTATATAATCTAAGCACTACACAAAGGAAATAGCCACTTATCTTATTTAGAAATTTCTTTGTCTTGAGTCTGACACACAAAATTCCTTAACAGCATTCAAAAACTTTCTTTAAACCATGTCACCTTTCTAATGGAATGCTTTATATGGTGAGCATTTGAACCTTTCTTGCGACAAACTCATTCAAAGCCATCTGAATGATCTTTATGTTCGACCATATGCATTTCCTTTGTATAAACAGGATACTTGGAATTCTGTTGAATTACATCTAACAAAGCTTTTCATCTGTCCTTAACCACTTCAAAAAAAGAAATGCCTTCTGCTCTTTTGTTCTATATCACGAAATATCCAGTTTAACACCAGCCACCATTTTATGATGCAAAGCACCCAGTACGCAATGTACTTCATAACCGACACCAACACACAAACAAGCCCTCACAAATCTCTTCCCGTCAGCCAAATTTGCTGCAGTCATGCAACCAATTATGTCATAATAGGGTTTCCATAATATTCAACTACTCAGGTTACCATAAACGAAACAGCGATAATCCAAGAGGAACCCTTATAGGCTAGCCATGAATTTTTATGCAATATTCATGATGTATGTACTTGCATAAAGTGAAAATCTTTTAACCAATAAAATGTTAAATTTTGCTAATAGAAACCTAGTTTAACCATTAAAAATAAACAATTCATATTATCTGTCATCTCTCGCTTGCTTCTATAATGTTATAGCTTCATGTCCATCCCTTTTGTTTCATTGGCAGCTGCATTTCTATGAATTGCTGAGATCTGTGTATGCTTTGCATTATCGTACCGTTATTCAACTAATCATGCTTCCGAAAAGAGGATCTGTGAAAGCTGCATCTTCACCTAGTATTTACATTGTCTGAGTAAAAAAAGTTACTTGTACCATTCAATACAATATCACTCTGCCTTTTGTACAAAAAAAACAGTAGCAAGATGTCTAGAGATTCAACAAAGTGTTAAAAAGCAATATGTTGGTATTGTTGCCTAGAATTCTGGGATTTTTTTCACAGTAAAAATTGGTTATAAAGCGTAGTGGTGAGTCTGGATACTGAAGTGAATGTTGCTGTTCATCTTAAGTCAGGGATGGGCAAACTACGGCCCGCGGGCCAAATCCGGCCCCTTGGAAGACTGTATCCGGCCCGCGGATAGAATCTTAATTTGCCGGTCCGAGGCAAATTAAAAGAAATATATATTTAAATATTATATCTCCATCTTCTTTTCTACTTTGTTTAAATATCACTTTTTTTTCTTCCATTTGTTCAAATTATTGATCTTTTTACTGTCTCTATTTTTGTTTTACAAAACATAAATCGATGGAAATAGCAAGCACAAACACCTTTCAATCGGTAAAGTGTTAAACGCGGAAGTACTTTGGTAGTTATGCTGTAGATTGGCTTAAGAATCGTTATCTGTTTTTCGGGGAGAAGTATGCGAATTCAATATAAGTGAATCAGACCTCACATTTGGCAGACTGCGCATTTTAAGCTCCAGCCAGCGGTCTTTTCTTTTGTCGCGAATTCTAGTATTATTGATTGCGTATGGAAAGATTGCGGACATATAGCATCATTGTGAATAGTGGTTTTGAAATTGTTAAAAGTATAGCTTAGCTAGTGCTTGTTTGGGTTATTCGTAAAATATTTCAACCCCAAAATGTCTACTAAAAAACGTAAAGTTGATTCAGAATGCCGTGCTTTTAATGATGAATGGACCTAGAAATATTTTTTACAGTTGTAAAAGATAAACCAGTGTGTCTCATCTGCAATGAAGCTGTAGCAGTCTTCAAAGAATATAACATCATTATCGAAAGTGAGTTTCCCGAATTTAATATCTCACGCCCAGAAAATCAGTGCTATGTTTGCTTCATCTTATATATGTGAACAAGTGTTTTCAACAATGAACCTTAGAAAGAATTATTTAAGAAGTAGAGTGACAGATGAGCAGTTAGCCTCGTTCCTTAGAATCAGTACATCTCACTTCGAACCTCAATATAAGAAACTTTTAAAAATGAAAGCGCAATTTCATTCTTCTCATTAACATATTTAAATTGTAATACTTGTATATGCTTTTAAAATTTTAGAAAAATTTACCTTGGCCCGCCGAACGTTTTTGTTTTCGATTTTTGGCCCGCGAACGAAAACGTTTGCCCATCCCTGTCTTAAGTACTGAAGAGATTTCACATCTGGGGACCTTGGAGGTCAGATAAGTATACCAGCCTTACTGCTATGTTCTTAAAACCATTCCTGCGCAGTGTATGAGTAATGGGATAGCATATTAGACTGCTTAAGAAAAAAGTCATGAAAAAGCACATCATTCTGTAAGCATAAAAGCGTGAAGGGTTGTAACCCAGAAGTTCAATATAGCCCAGGTATGATACCAGTATCTTATTGAGGACTACATAAAGATATCTCTCCAACAGTTACATCGCCATTACCAGCCAGTAAAATAGCTGTCTGACACAAGGGAGTCAGTGTTATGTGCAGGTTACTCTGTTACTCTATACATGAGTTCTGCAGTTTGCCTGCAGCAGCGGGAATCTTGATTCTTTTGACTGAATGACACATTTTCAGTAGTCTGCTGTTCGGTATGGTTGTTGATGAATCGTCCTTCTGCACTTGGCATTAAAATCTGTCGTAATATGATGCAAGGTTGTGCTTTTTGTTATGAAAGTGATACGTCTGAGTTTGCCGTTGCCTTGCATATCAGTCACTGTTAATAGCTACATATTGAATTTTTTGCTTGTATGGTACTGCTAGTACATCTATGCCACAGAACTGCATGTTGCTGTTGAGTATCTGGCCTTGCGAGTACTGGCAATTTGTTTATGAACAAACTTGCTTAGATTGCTGTTTTTATCCATGGTAATCATTGGCATGCCTGTCAAACCTCCCCTATTTATACTCCATGGTGCTGATAAGCAGGTGTTCATTAGTTCCCATTGTGCTTATTTACATGGTTGCATCACAGGTCTTTTCAGTGTATACATATTTTTTAATTCAGTTTAATCTGCCTTCTTGGTTTTCCAATGAAGATTACTCAGCTGTCGTTTACTGTATTGTACATTCTCCTTTGTCTTTGCGGAAGGTTCAGCCTTCAGGAAGTTAAAAGGTATTGTCTTTTTTACAGGATGGTCATGAAGAAATTTTTGGCATGGCATTGTCATTGAACAGATCATCCATTCCATACAATTCAGCTCATTGGGGTATTTATGCTAGACTGTGACTTGACTGTCCTCTCGCTTTTCCCCTCCTTTTTTTTTTTTTTTTTTAAAAAAGGTAAACTGGTGTAATATCTACTTTTTCAGGTCCTTGATAATAACACTTCGCAAGGATGTTTTGTGATGACTTGGAACCTCTTTAGATTTTATCTTCTTGGTCATAAAGAGCTTAGTTTTTCAGCAGTAATATTTTTTAAATATTTTACGTGTTTTGTGTGCAGTCTTTGCCGATACATAGACTCGTTTTTTGTATCAATGCACCTTGAAATGGAAAGTAAAAATATAGTTGTGAATTTAATGCAATGAAATTCATGTGCACATTCATTATGAAAGTGTTACGAATTTGTACATACATGATTTTAGTGCAATTATATGTGAAGTTGTATTTTTCTGTGTAATGCAACTTGAAAAAAATTTAGACAAGCTATGTTGTAAAAGAATACAGGGAAAGTCTATTTAACATTGAGTAACTGTGTATCTTGCTAATTTGATGTGATATCGCGAAGCAGGCGACTAGTTTCTGTCATGAAACTTGTAGACTTTGACAATCTTGGTCTTTCATTGTACTATTTCGTAAATTTTGATCTGGTTCCTGTATCACAGTAATAGATATTGTAATTGAATAAATTCAATTGATCACAATGTTAGCTGTAACCGTAATTCGACCCTTGTATTTCTTTGCAGTAATTTCGAGAAGCAGAAATTATTAGAAATATCTTGGCAGCTGGGTGAAAACTAGATAAGGCCGGAGCGTGCATCTGCTCTGCGTTGTTACAGTTCACTCGGCACAAGTTTGGAGTACTGAGATATTTCCAGGGAGCTTTCTCTTTAGCTGCGCTTTGTGCTTTGTTTAATGTTCATAGTAGTTTAAAGTGTAACTACTGATTGTAGTCTGTGATATTGTGAACAGTTGCGAGACTATTTCTGTGGAAAGTTCCAGAACTCTGAAGGGTTTCTTTTGTTGAAATAAATTTTATCAACTTATCAGTTGGACCTGTGTGCATTCAATCTATTACAAATATGTGCACATGCAACGAAAGCATTTGTTATATGAGGAAGTACTGTAATTGAAATTAATGCTTCATATAAATTGTTAAAATATTATGCCAGTCAAGTTTTAATCCTCTGACAAAAATTGCTTTAACTTAGTATCTTTGTAGTGCTTTAATCTGTTTTTGTTAGTGTAATTTATATTAGCAGATGTTAAATTTGTTAATGTCAGTACATAGTGTAAACTCGAACTGAAAAATATCTTCTGTGATGATCTTGGTCTTCCATTAAAAATTGCATGCACATACTGTCGCATATTAACATGTTAAACACAGCTAAATTCTTTACCCTCTGTATTAGCAGCAGGTAAATAACAGAAAGTTTCCCTGTATATAAATAAAAGCAATGATTAGGAGAGCGAGTAATTATTTTCCAGCCCTTAAACCTTAATGTTACATTAAAGAATTGAAAGCTGTACTTAAGCAGGAACATAAGAAAACCCAAAGAGCTTCTTGAGGATGAGAACACAATCTATACTTACTGTGACCTTCTAAGCTACCATTTAGAATCTTCCGAAGAAGTGGGAAGAGGTCCAGATCACAACCAAGCAGTGGAATCATACTTAAGCCAAGATGAAGCTTGACAGAACTGTTCAATAATAATGCCACTTTGTTTCAATACTCTCTTGAAAAGGGAGAATCTATTTTAGGTAACTTCTTGAATCCTGGACCTCTCACAGTCCCAAAATAGGCAGATGTATAAGGTTGTGAATGACAACTTTGTTTTTCACTCTAATGGAAAACTGAAGAACTTATGAAGTTTAACTGAAGCCATAAATGGTGCACGTAAATGTTTGTAAATTAGTAAATTTCTGTCATTTCTGGCAATGGTGATTTTAAATTTTCTGAAATTTTTAATAAGTGATTCAATTTAGAACCCTTTTCAGACATGAATTAAAATTATTCTCGTGATCTATGGAGAAAAGTCTCTAATTAAGGTTAATGAATTGTGTAATGAATGTTGTTTTGGAATAGATTGTGTTCATTATGTTAGGCACCCTTTTAATTAGGCTTTTATTTTTTGTTAGTTCATTAACTTTAATTATCGTTCTGTCATTCTAGCATTCTGGATAGCCCTTGGCAAAAATTGGCAGTTTTTTTTTGGGGGGGGGTGCCATTCTTGTTTACGTTCAACATCCTCCCAAGTGAAATAGCATCCAAAACATAATTAGAACATTAGAATTTTAATCTCAAACCACACTTTAAATCAAAAAATGAAATAATATAAAAATGGAAATATGGGCTATGTAATCTGCACAGTACAAAAAAGAAAGACTTATACTGAAGACACAGAAATTTCTAAAAAAGATGTCACATACAGAATTTAACAACATCCAAAAACTGTTTAAAATTATCTGAACCAGAGTCTGTATACTGTCGTCACCACAGATTCACGAAAGTGAAAATCAAAAATATCCTCTGGACTGTCGGTGGCATTTCTCTCAAATCTCATTTAATTGCACTCCATATATCTTTTATAGTGTTTATATGAGCTCCGGTTTCCAAATCTTAAATCTCTCTGCGTAATTTACTGAGAGGTGAACGAAGCCATGTAAATCTTCATTTACATACCAATAAATCAGTGTTTTCATTCCAAGGCATACAGAAACTTCAGGTTAATCATATCACCAGCAGGCATTTCAAGGTGTAAAGCACAAAATAAACAATGTACTTCCTAACCAACATCCAACGCATAAATAAGCCTTGAGATATATTTTCCCAACAGTCAAAATCGCCGCAATCATGCATTGCAACTAATTGTCATAATAGGGTTTTCATAACATTCAACGTAAAATATTCATGTTACCATAAATAAAATAACTTGGCGATCATCCAAGGGGTACCCTAAAATGTAGTCTACCCCTGTGACCTCCTTTTCAATATTGCATTTTTAGTGTCTGGTAGTACATAAAATGTTTCAATGCTTTTTTACTAAAGCTTTTTCTGCTCAAATATTTCCCTACCATTTATTGCTTTCCTTACCATTATGTTTCTTCTTTGTATGTAAATATATTAAAGTATGGTAGTTTTTTATTGACTTGATGTGTGACGAATTTTTGGTCAGTTTTATCTACAAAATTCAAATTTAATGAAAAATTATAAAGCAGGGAAGTATAAAACTTGGAATACATGACTTGTTATATGCATGATTTTCTAATCCATGCATTTGAAGGTGTATGAATTAAGTTAAAATATCATTAACTGAATCTAATGGAAAAACAATTGTCGATAGAAAAATATGTATAGATATATACACATTATATTGAAAGATGACAACTAGACAATAAAACCTTTATTGCGTCCTTTACTATTTTGCTATTATTTATTTCTGGAGGTCTTTATATCTGTATTTCATAAATTAAGGAGAAAAACAGAAATCACCTTTAATCTTGTGTCAAATTTTTGTAACATTTCAGAGAAAACTAATGAAAGCTCATTTAAAAATATATGCATACTAGACTCTTTTGAATACTGATAGATGATACACTTAATTCGAAAATAGTAGTGTTTTAGTTTTTTATCTTGGTTATTTGTTGCGTACAATGCAGCACTGAACTATTGTTTGGTGATTTTCAGCAGGTTAAAAAAAATTTCTTTTGGAAATTAACCTTTTTCTCCTTTCTCTTCCTTCATGTTTCAAATTAAATTCTTACTTATAGAAAATATCACTTGTATAGCAACCTCTGCTATATTTACAGAAGACAGAACTTCATAAATTTTCAAAATAGCAGTATGATTTGATATTCCTCGTAAGTGTACTATTTTCTTTTCCTTCTTAGGGCTGTGAAAGGTTGTACGTATGTGATTCATACAGCTTCTCCATTTCCCAGTACTACACCTTCAAATCCCGATGATGTATTAAAACCTGCTGTGAATGGTACAAGGAATATTTTGCAAGCTTGTGCTGAAGCTGGTACTGTAAAGAGGGTTGTAATTACAAGTTCTATTGCAGCTATTCATGGTTAGTTATTATGTTTTAATATTTCATAAAGTTGTATCTGCTATGTAAAGAATTGCCTGCTATATAATATTGTTTTACAGGAGAAATGGTTATGGAAGAAGGAAAAGTGTATACTGAAGGAGATTGGACAAATACAGAATCTACTTCATTGGATTTATATTCTAAAAGTAAAACATTAGCTGAGAGAGCTGCTTGGGATTTTGTGAAAGAACTTCCAGGTGAGTTCTTTTTCATTACTAGAGGTATTGTTTTTACAATTTTGACTAATACATACTCATGTATTTCTTCATTCAGAGGACAAGAAGTTTGAGTTATCAGTCATAAATCCTGGACTTGTTTTGGGGCCTGTGATAAATGGATCAATATCAACTAGTGTGGAGGTTCGTAATATATTTGTGTTATTGGTGCTGTTTATATACTTTTATGTAGTTTATTCATTTCTGAATTTTATTGTAGATTATAAAGAAACTAATGGAGCATTCTATGCCAATGGTACCGAAAGCTAATTTTTCTGTATGCGATGTCAGAGATGTAGCTACAGCACATCTGAAAGCTATGACTCTTCCTAATGCTGCTGATCACAGACATATTATCAGTACTCAGAATGTTTGGTTTAAAGACATAGCACTGGCACTATCTAAAGAATTCAAACCTCATGGTAAATTAGAATTATTGTTCCATATTAATTTTAATTTGAGTAACTGAATTCAGTGTATTTTATATATTTTATCATTTAATATGAATTTTTTCAGTTCTAAAAATTTCTAAGTAAGATATAGTTCCTTGTCCTCCTGCTGGCATATACAGTGCTGTTGCATATTCAGAAAATTGGGAATCATAAAATTTTGGCTTAAAGTTTGAAATGAAAATATGATGTCTAGTGGAACTATTTCATAGAACTAAGTTTTTAATGATTTGGAACTAGTGTAACTTTGTATACAGAACAGCAATTTGTTTAATCCTCTCAATGTTGTGGACAGAAAACTCTGTATAGAAGGCTGGCTGTCTTCATTGCACATGAAAATTTCTGCCAGCTTTTGATGTATTAGATTTTAGTTGGATGTATATTGGAAGAAAAAAAAATCAAGGTACAAAGTGGGAGTCATTTTTTAATTATAATCAAGAAAATATCATTTATTCACGACATTTTGAGGAGTTTTGAAATTTCAGGTAACGCTGGGTTAAATATGCTCTAGATATCTTTAAATATTTACTCTGATGCTATTCTGTATTTGTTAGAACAGAATGAAGTCTTGCTTTTTATATTTTTTGCATTTTAACCATCATAGAATAAGATATATTTAATTTTCATGTAATAAACTTTACAATAAAGTGACCATGGCTGCTGAACATTAACCTATGTCAACTCTTTCAAAATGCACGAAACATTTATGTTAACCTTATTTCTTAAATCAAATTTTACTTAAGTTCTCTTGCATTTACTTGATATTTTTTAAATTTGTTAAAATGGTAAACTGTAGTTAGTATATACATGGATCACTCAGAGCATCTTCTTCATTTCAGGATATAATATACCGTCCATGGTTGCACCCTATTTTGCGGTGTGGTTGAACAGCTGCTTTGATAAAATGTCACGAACTATTTTGCCACGTATAGGCCGAGAATTTAGATTTGATAATAAAAGGGTAAGATTGTAATTATTGAACTTTTCTCAAAGGTAAATAATTTAATGTCTAGTTTATTGGCTTTACAAAGTGTACTTCTTTATTGACGATTCGTGTTCTGGACTCTTTTTATACTGAATGCAAATGCAGAGTGAAGTATAGGTATTAAGGATGTCTTAAATTAGAAAAACTTACCTTCATGTTTATGGAGCTGAAGTGAAGTCATAAGAACTAACAGAATTTCCAATAAATTTTCTTTTAGAGTTTTACCGATTTCAAAAAATACTTCTGTGAATTTAGGCAGTCAACATTTTATTATTAAATATACCTAGTAATTTAAGTACGAAAAGGACAGACATTCCTCTTTTTAAAACAAAAATTAATTTGCTTGCTGTAAAAAAAAATATTAAATTTCATAGTAAAGTGTTTGTAAAATTTTCAGCATTTGCAGTCTAATAAATGTCTTCCACAAGTTTTAATAGCTCCTTGTAAAACACAAATGATTACAAAATCTCTTTTGTTAGCTATTTTTTCTCCTTTTTAATCTGTAAAACAACTATAGTATATTACAGGTAAAATTTGTACGTTAACTTTTTGTAAAGGCGAGAAATGCATGATATTCGAAGTTCTGTATTTGTTAGCTATAAAAAAATTGTACTTAATTTCAAAACAAAAATGTTGAAATAAATTTGGAAATTATGCAAGGTTCTTATGAATTGTTGCTTCTGAGTTTATCTTTCAATGTCATGGAACTTGTATGAAACAGTTTGTTATTGATGAAATTTATTTGAAGATGTGTTTCTTGTAACTTGCTCAATCAGTGTCGTCTTAAAGTAGATGGTGAATAAGTAGTTTTATGTATTTTTTCTTTCTTTGCCATAACTCTTATGAAATATTGCCAGCAAAGTCTTAATTATTAAATTTTGAAAGTAAATTTTATTTCAGCTCCACTGAAGAAAAAGCGATAAGCATACATGAGGTGTAAATTACATGATTGGTATTAATTACCGAATAAACCATTCAATTTAGAATCTTGTAACAGTGCAGTGTACACTAGTTTAAAATGTCCAAAATGTTTCCTTAACTTCTAATCATCATATCAAACGTCAATACTCAAAGTTAAATTTTTTGTATCTAAAAATACTCAATTGTTTCATGATCAGTAGGAAATGAGTCATATTTCAACTTCATTTTGCACAGCTGGAAATTACAAGACTTTATTTTCCTTGGTAATTATTTCGTATCAAAGGGGGTGAGTTCATCTCATAAAAAGGGGGTGAGTTTTTTGGAATGAAAGAAGTTTCATCAAATATGTGGGAAACTATAAGTCAGGTGGTAGGGCAGGGAAGCAATATTATCTGCCATGCTCTTGAAACTTGTTTTCTGAATTGCTTGATAGTATTTAAAATGAACCCTAGTCTGAGAAATAAAATTAATTTGGGCAATGTTAATGAGATGCGTAAAGTACAACATTCACATATAAAAAAATCTTTTGTTTTTTAAGACTTGTATTTTTAATTTCCATAAAAAGCAGTTTTTAAATAAGTATAAAAAGCCAATGATTTTTTAGAATACATATTGATGCTAAGTTTTTATGGAATATTTAAATTTTACATTTACTAAGTTATGTTGTCTAAAATGTCCTGCAGACTTTATAAGGAAAATGCTATGTTAAAGAATTAACAACTTTTAAGGAAGTTTTCAAAACCATAAATGATTCCGTTATATCTAATATATGGCATTAGGAACATCTTTCATTAATATCGTCCAATGTTATAAATTGTTAAATTATATAAATTAGATATAAAGGAAAATTATGGAGAAAATGTATTGCTTTTAAATTGCTGAGTTTAAGCCATTAATTGCAAGTTAAGGATCTTTTGGACCATTCATTGACAGCACTCTGAGAACTGGCTCTTTGCCAACCATGAGATTTAAAAATTCTGTATCTCTTGCATTGATAACATTTGCTATGATTGTATATTTAAGTATCTGATTGTGTAATGCGGCATGTTAGCCCAAAATTTTTTCAACTTTTCTGTAAATGTTGTGTCACATTTTCTTACTGTGATAACAAGAGGTCTGCCATTTATCAGTGGTTTGGGGGGAGTTCTGTTAATTTGGCCTCCATTCATAATTTTCACAATCCTAAATACAAATGTTATTGTAAGTAACTTTTACCCGACTTAAAACTCTATCCTGCGCAAATGTCAAGCATTTGCATTAAATTTCGTATTAAATTTACATGAAACTGGAGCCTGAAATAAAATATTTCATTTTTAATTTCACATGATAAATCATTTGTAAATCTTTTCTGTACGAAATCTTCATAGATTGCACAAAAGTTTGTGTGTAATAACTTAGTAAGAATTTTATAAGCATGTTAAGATCTTACTTGGATGTTGATTAACAAATGCATTAATAAATACATATTGCAGTTCCATTTGCAAATTTTTCTGAATTTGCCTCACATTGGCGATTTCTGTATAATAAATTTCTACAAATTTCCCATTCACCTTTATTGATCTGGGATTAAGTCATATGCATGTATATGTGCTCAATAAAGTGTACTACTGGCAAAAGTAGTCTTATTTCGTTATTAACTTCAAAATCTGGAGTAATGTGTATTTATAATGTGAATTATTTCATTTTAGAGCTTTATAAAATTTCGTGTTCATATATGGTCTTTTGTATACAGATGCGAGAAGAACTTGGGATCTCACCCATCGAGTTAAATCAGACTTTGATAGACACTGCTTATAGTTTAATTGAGAATGGCTTTGTAAAGAAATCTAAAAAGTATAAGCAGAGCAGAAAGGACTCAGTTGATCAGCCAGCTTCAGGTGAGTTGATCTTAAGTACCTTTAATCTTCAAAGCTTCCTTGTGGTTTATAGCTGAGAAATGAATTTAATAATGAAAATTTACGTATGTTATTGCATATATCTATGGTTTAAAAATACAAAATAAAAATTACTAAACTCTCTGTTGTAGTTTTACTGTAATTATCAGTTAAAGTGAAATTAACTCTGTATCTTGCTGTATGCCACCTGAAATGATTATAGGAGCAAGAGCTGTAAGGAAAATCATGTGCTACTAATTTTGTTGAATGTATTTTGCAAATACTGCATCTTGCATGTATGTGTGTGTAATATTCGGGGATATTCTGCCATTGTTAATGGTCATCAAATGTTTAAATCAGAGTCATCATTAGTCAGCTAGAAAAGCTATTGCCATTTTATTTCCATAAGTATCTTGTGGCCTTAGTTGTGAGTGAAAATACATAAAGCTCTGTTTAGGATCTCTGCTCATCAAAACTATATCTTATTCACAGTCCTCTTTTCTCATAAAAATGACAAATGTTGGAGTTTTTATCTCTAATTTAAAGTTTTTAATGTTCAATAACACAAAGTCAAGAATATGAATAAACAACTTTAAATCATATCACTATAATAAATACTGCAGGGGTGTAAAATTGTGTGACAGACAAGATAAAACAACATTTAGACTGTAAAACCTGTGTGCTCAAATATAACAGTAAATAGTACCAGATAATACTCCAACAGTAAAGTATTAACAATGTGTTGTGTTTAAATTTAATAACCCGTTCAAGTTTTAATTAAATTTATTGGGTCCAGTGTTCTAAGCTATAAGTGAAAACATACAAGTTAAATTAAATATTTCATTTATTAAAGGTAAACAGAACTAGTAACAATATACATTAGGTGGTGGAGGTGTGGTTCAAAATGAGAATAAAATTTTTCATACCGTTACTCTACAAGAAGGGGATCCCCAAAATCACAATTACTTAACAGCGCACATTGAAGACACATTCTGCCACTTAACAGCGTACATTGATGAAACGTTCAGCCATATTGAATCTAAAAAGGAAAGAGAATTAAGTTAATATGATGGGCAAGTAATGAAGTTATAGAGCCTTCCGTCCCTTCTATCTGGGTATTGTCCTTACTGCGTCGCTGACCATCGGTGGTTTTCTCTTCATAAATTTTTCAGCCATCTTTCCAGTATTACGTAGACCTAGTACTCGGAACGGAGCAACTGCTTTCTGGTCTGTCAACAACCTTCAGAAAAATTTTCCTTCTCCCATCTGGCCAAACGTCTCCTCTCTCGTAGATCGCTGCACGCCCTGTTTCTTCTCACCAATCACTCGTTTGGCGATCCGAGACGGTCCACAACCAGCCAAGTGCATGGTAACCCTAGGAGTGGAATCCACACTGAAAAGGTGAAGCAAGGGGTTTGGTTAGACAGAAGTTGGCAAATAATCGCCGACCCTCCAGGGTCATCAACCTGTCGAGCAGGAGCTAGCCTCGTTCAGAATCCCATTTTAGCATGGAGAACGCCTGCAAGGAAGCGAATCACCCCGACCCCTCAACCTTGGCGTGGCGTAGCTGCATACAAAACAAGCTGATTCAGCAGGGTGCAGATTTCTCACTTGACGAAAGATATTTTCCAGACCACTGTCTGACAGAGCAAGCAAACGTCAAAACAAAGTCTTAAATCTTGATTTCCCAAATGCAACGTACAAGTTTTTTTTTAAAGAATTAAGGATTTGTTTTTAAATACTAAATTAATAGAAGACCGAAGAAAATTTCTTCAATTGAAATATAAAAATCACATAGAAAAATTTTTGTTTTCTACAACACCAAACATGCCCACCAGAGTCAGAAAATATGGATTCCAGCTTACTAGAAAAGGGGGTACGTTAACAAAACTTAATTAAACCTTAACACCAACTTGTGTAAGGCAAACTTTAAGTGTTTTTTTAAAAAAATTGACTTTAAGGGTCAACTTAACAAGAAATTAAACATTAAGCAAACAAGTTAAGAATAAGTATTAATTAAACAAAAAAATTTAAATAGTTAACCAAGCTACCTTAAGGAAAAAGAAAAAAAATAAAATTACTCAAGCAACTTAAATTCAGAGTTAACCAAAACTGTCAAAAAATTAAATGAACAATTACTTTTCAACAAGGCAAAGAAATTTAAGATAAAACTACAAAATAAAAACAAATTAATAGCTATTAAGTCTGATAACAGAATTAAGATAAATCATTACAAATAAGATATTTTAATTCAACAACTGAAGTATAAGTATGTATTACATAACACAAACATGGGTTAGGATTCTATTATTGTCTCCACATAATTCCTTGAACACGTCCAGAAGTGTCATTTCAGAAATAGGCCAGACAATCTCTGAGGAAAAAATTTTTAAGAACTCGCTGAACAAAACATGTGGCGTTGTCAAATTAGAATCCATAGGGTGAACAACTTGGAACACAAAGCATATTATCAAGATGTTGAAGTTCTAATTAAGGTAGGATACTGGGATTGTCCCATCAGACCTTGCATGCTAAATCTATTACGCTGTTTTCAGTGTCGATGGTTCGGATATGCAAAGGCTGCATTGCATAATAAAAATCGCATGCTTCAATTTTTGTTCCATGCTGCAAATGGCTGGCTTGTGCTCATTGTTCTGTCACTGGTCTTGAAAGTCAGGATTGCATTGCTGATCCAAAATGTGTGAACTGTCATGCTGGCCATTCATACTCGTGAACATGTCCCAAATGGAAAGAAGAGAGAAATGCAGCATATTAAAGTTATAAAAAAGCTATCCCTAAGCTAAGAAACTTTTGCAAGGTTCATCACAGACCATACCTTTTTATTCTGAAGCCACAAAATCATATCGGTCAGTAAATACCCAAACATTTTGTAAAATACAGAAAAAACATGTGAACCAAAAATAAGTAGCAGTGAAAATTAAATCCTCATCCAAACAGGCAACAAAGAAATCTCTGAAATAAAAGCACAAAGAACGGACAGCTCAAAAAAGAAAATGGAGAGCTCCAAAAATGGAAGGCAAATCTCTGTTGGAGATCTTTTCTTTGATTTTTATTGAATCTGATGAAAATAGAGATAGGCACAGACCTTCCAAATCATATCTTACCACATAAAATAGAAACAGCATGGTAATGATAGACATTCCTAATAGCCATCCTCATATCAGGGAACCGCCATGGCTTCCACCGGTATCTCTATGGTGTTACACAGCTTATTAATTATCAACCTGTTTATGTTGCTGTTCAACAGCCATTTCTTAAACTTGATAATTTAGTGAAGCTACATAGGTATTCAGTGATAAGAAAGTACATCACTTTCAATGGATGTGCAAGTGATGATGCAGGCTTGCTTACCTCCATTAACTAACTGTCCATCCATGCTGCCCTTTTCATTACTTCTCCAAGCAGTTCCTGTATAGGTGAACATCTGGACACTGATTTCTGTCTGTAGTATCTATCGTCCCACCAGTGGCTGAGCAGTAAAATTGCTGAACAGTGGTAGTTCCAACTTGGGGTTGATTCCAGGTGAGTGGGCTAGCTGCATGGGTGTTTTGTGGTTTATTTCATGTCTCACATGTAAATGAGCCAGCTTCCCTTAGAAATTCCTCCATGAAGCCATCGTTCCCCTTAAGTAGGTAACCATCATGTGCTTTGCCATAATCAAATCAAATCAAATCAAACCAAACCTGTGGTATCTATCGTGTCCTACATAAGAGTATTGATCAGGGATTTATGATTTAATTAGTCAGCTACCAGCATCATTTATTCTGGTTGGTGATTTTAATGTACACAATTCCCTGTAGTGCAAGATAAAATCCAAAGAATTCAAATCGAATAGCAACTGCATGGTTGTGTCTATAGCCGACACAATGTAAAAAAAAGCATACGTTCATCAACTGACAAGAACCTTCCATTTGATTAGCCTAACCATTGTCTCTTTGCATCTTCTGCCATTCTACTTTATTAGTGTTGAAAATTAACCATTTAATAGACCATTTCCTAGTCATTGTAAATTTTATTGGAACTATTTTATGGCAGTTCCGTTTCCAGAATATCACTTTTTCCCCCTCAGTTATCCTGTTATTTTATTCTTGATTCTCCATTACTTGGATGACTGAATTTCTGAAAATTGTCAACTAAACTGTTTTGCTTCAACTATTGATTTGGAGCTGATAACCTGAGATGTTTGTGCCAGGAATTGAAATACAAACTGCCAAAGAATAGTCATATCATTTTTAGCAACTCTAATTTAAAAATTAAATAATAAAATATGAATGTTAATGAGGTAATTAAAGAAAGAAAATTTCGCCTCTAAATTTTTATTGGAAAATGAAACAGTATGTGTTGATCATTTGATGCCTAATAGAAACAGATCTGTGTTTGGCATATTTGTTTTTTTAATTTAATTTTTATGTCTACCATGGAAGGTTGTTTTTCTTCCCCATGTTAACAAAAGTTGGGGTGCACAAACATTATTACGGGCCTACACGCATGATACACTAAAAGAGCCTTTTTGGCTTGGGGTGTAAAAATGTTTGCCCACCTCTACTCTAGAAGATGGCGCAAAAACTTGTAAGAACATTGATTCCTTTATTGGAGTAAATGAACTTGGAAAAGTGATATGTGAAAATATCCAGGAAAATTTCAATTTAAAAGACATAAGTATTTTGTAGTGCAATAGATTTTATAAATTTTAAATGTACATTTATTCTGACATCTCTTTAAAACCTATGTAACAAATTTTCTATGTAATTATCCATTACTTTAAACTGCAAAAGTGCATTTGATTGAGGTTTCAGTAGTAACGAAATTTTTTTTAAATAAGCTTAACAGTGATCATATGTTTTTAAGATATATGTGATGTGAAAAATTAAATGAACAGTAATAAGAAACTCTTTTAACTTGAATGATTTTACAACTAAGAATATGAAACTTGCACAATAGCTTAACTTCACCATATGCGACATGCCTTCAAAATGCACAATTGCCCATTTCCCAAAAAAAGGTAGAATATAGGAAATTTGATATAAATTGAGATGGGAAACAGTGTTACGGCTTTTTAGACAAACAGAAAAAAATTAGGACATGTGGTCACTCCTTACCAAAATGTAAGCATTACAGTGAATGCTGTGCATTGCATTATCCAGGAGTTCTTGAAGTAACAATGTTTATTCATGATGAGCAATATATTGAAGCTGCAGAAGCATGCTAGATGGGAACTGCAGTGATGCAAATTGCCATCCTAGTGCAAAGTTGCCAGCTATCCTGATTTAGGTGAGACTCCAGATTACCAACTGGATTTAATACTTTGATTTCCATCAAAAGAAGTGATTTGGAGCATCTAAAAGCACTTTGTTTTTCTCTAGATTACATAAAACAAAGTAGCTTTATCAAATTTTTGCATACTTCTGCTTTATGAGTAAAAGAACATGTGCACGAAAAAGCTGTGTTCCAGTTCACCATTGAGCACAAAATGTCACTGCATGCCAATGAGCATAAGGCAAGATCGAGTTCATTTTATTCATCTTGTCAATGAGCAGCATGAGTATGTGTGCTTACAAGAAATAACTATTTAGTTAATTCTGTGAATAAGGTAAAATACTTATGTACACTTCAAAAATCGTCCACAGATGACTTTCCTTCTGTTATTTCTTCAAGGAAATGTAAAACATTTGCGATGTGTACAGTTTGTCATTGCATCTTTTTCAATTTCGCACGGTGGAAGGGCTGATGTTCTCAAACGTGTGTATACAGAAACTCAAGGCCAACATGACTTCTATTAAAAACATTTTTTTTTCTTTGGACACAGAGGACTCAAAAGTTTACTGCAGAATGCCTCTTCTATGCCTTTTTACTGGAACATAACCTACCATTGAATACATCTGATCATGCTGCAACTGTATTTAGCAAAATGTCTCGATAGTGAAATCGCCAAGAAATACTCAAGTGAAATGACCAAAATAGTTGCAGTTGTTAAGAAAATGGGTATGAAAAGTAAATATTCAGTTATTGATTGCATTAAAACAGTTCATTCTGCCTCTGTACGGAAGAAAGCAATATCAGTTCAAAACTGCATCCAATTGTTCCCTTTTTAATCCATTGTGTTCAGAAACTTGAGTGTAGTTTACTTTCTGCCCCCACTTCAGAAGGACATTTCACTGGCTTTAATATAGCACAGCTAATTATTAAAACGTTAAAAGAAAATGAAATTTCCCTGGATAATTGCTTAGCATTTGGTGCTGAAAATGCACCAGTAATGGTACGTGTGAAGACTGGTGTTTCAGGCATCTGAAAGGAAAATTCAGATTTGTAAATTATGAGGCATACCTGTCACCTATTAAATTTAGTAGCTGAAGGAGTTCTAAAAGGAATAAAAAAATTGAAACAATTCCAATAGCTACATAATACTGAAATAAAAATTTTGAAGCATGTATGTACACACTGGCTGTCTTTAAAGAAATCGTTATCTAGAATCCTCGACTAATGGAATCCACTTCTTGCATTTTTTAAAGAAGTAAATACTTTAAGAGTTTTAAGATAAGAGTTTCTATTGAAAGTCCTAAAATACCTGAAATAATGGAGATGTAGTTACTACTCCTACTGTTAAAAATAGGTTTGATAAAAATAATTTCTGCAGCAATGTGTAATTTAATAGGCAGTTTTCAAAATAATACTACAAAATATAAGCGTAAAGCTGATTTAAATTTCTCTGAAAGTAAAAAAAGAAATTCTCAACAAGAGATACTATTTTAGATTACTCTAAGGTTATCTTGGAATGAACTAATGTTTTTGTCTCTGGGCCTTAACAGTTTTTTTTTTTTTTTTTTGTACAATTCATTTTGCTGTCATTCGATGTTCTTAACACAATTCTACAAAGCAAAATTCTATTAATTCATGTTTTACAATCAATGATCTGTTTAAAGAAATTTTTTCAAAAGTTTGTAAAACCAGTCTTTGTCTTCTAATTCTATATGTAAAATAGAAAATCAGAAGAAAGATGAAGATTTGGTAATAGGAGATGCAACTGCAACTAACAAAGCACTAGAGGAACTTTCAGAGAAACTGTTTTATTTCCATGTTAGAAGCTACTTCTGTCGAGTATGTGATTACATACTACATAAATTTCCAATCAGTGATGAAGTCATTTTACAGTCTAAAATTGCAAATATTTTTTAATATATTTCTTTGGGAAAAGTTATAAAGTCAGCTAGGATTGAAGTTTATTTCTTGATGAAAGCAAAATCCGGCACGGTTCATAATATTTGTATGAAAACTAAAGTATTTTTGTTAAAAGATGCAAATAATGTTTTTCTACACGTATTTTTGTACTGTTTACATTTAAGAATTAGTTGCTTAGCTGTCTGATATTAACTAACTATTTAAAGTTAATTTATTATTAAGAAATATATTTGTCGTTGAGAAAAATCTTTTGATTTCTTTAAAATCCTATTTTTGAGTGTCTTAGTTTGGCAAGTGTGCTAGTGCATTCCGTAACTATTCTATCATATTAAAATCTGGAGAATATATGGAGTACTTCCGTCTGCTGGATTCCTTTGCTTTTAGGATAATTCGTCACTGGTGTAGCATGATGAGCATGCTCATTATCATTCATTAGGAGGAAATTATTACCAATTCTACCTTTAAATAACAGCAAAAGGTTTAAGAACTTTGTATATTTCAGTAGTAGTTCACCTATACAGTGATTCCACCCCCTTTGTAGTGATGCCGTTCACAGTTGTTTTCAAGCTCATTTTATGATACAGACATACAGATAGTAATACAGATAGTAATGTGTCTGGAATCTCGCTCTACACAAAATGAGTCATCTGTAAAAATTCCTCTCCATTTCCCTAGTACTCTAATCACAATCACTGCAACTGCATGCGTTTTGAAGCCTCAAATTGGTGAGATACAGTCCTCTATTATGCAACTTGTCACTCTTGGTTTATGTGGATAGTCAAGTTGCTGGAACCTCTGTGAACCCCCTTGCAGTCTGGGCTGATGTCATTTGTCTTTCTTTGAGAAATCATTGCCAAATAATCATGTTGTTGCTAGCCACGAAATATCACATTGACTTAAATGTGTTCCCGTTTCTCGTTTGGGAGCAAATGCTTTTATAGAAATCATGCTATCTGTATTTCAAACAGAGAATATCTGGCCTCGCCAAAAGCGCAATGGACTAAACTTTTTTTCTACAAATTTTTGCAGAATAAAAGTTCAGTTTTCAGATGATTTTATAGTATTCAATTTTTAACTGGATATGGTAATTGTAAGAGCTATTTAAAGCAATTATTCAAGTGCATTGTGCAGCTGTGGTAAAGACGAATGTTTAAGACATAAGATTAAGTTCTTTGTTAAGGCAACTTAAAACCTTGTTTTGGCCTTTCTACATTGTTTTTTGTTACAATTAATCCATTCTGGCGCTTTTCTAGGACCCAGTTCGCGACACATTCTTCTAGGAAAAGCCATTTTCTTACTTCTATATGCAAAGCACATTTATTCTTTTGCATATTAATTATTGTGATTTCATATTTCTTCCACCTGCATATGGAGCTTTCAACAACACCAAACATCCTTGCTACAGCACGATTTCCATTTTCTTTCGTAAAATGGCTTTCCATTTGAAACCAGCCCTGTGTTTCTTTTAGCAGAAGCCCTATATATTGCTGAAAGGAATGCTGGATCAACTGTAGTTCAACTAAAGCGAATGTGATATACTAAAGCCTTCGATTTTGACTACAGAAAGAGTAAAATCATCTAACTTCTAATTCCATGAATTCATTCAGGTTGGAGGTGCATTCTTACTCCTACTTATTCCGTACTTCACTGTTCTTTCCTCGAAACCCTGCATTAGCAATCTTTTGGGCACTTGCATTGAATGCAATGCACCCTCTTTGCAGGAATATTTACTCCTGCAAGCATTTATCCACACATTGTTCCCCTTATTACTTGTCAGTTCAGTATACCATTGTTCGAAAGGCTCGGACAAATCTTCGAATAAATGACCTCAAAAGATGAGAGTATTTCGCATGTATCTTTTTGGTTTCTTTGTGAAGAATAGGGTGCATATTATACGGTGAATATACCTAA
Organism: Stegodyphus mimosarum; assembly: GCA_000611955.2. NCBI lineage: Eukaryota > Metazoa > Arthropoda > Arachnida > Araneae > Eresidae > Stegodyphus > Stegodyphus mimosarum. The sequence goes on from KK113429.1 coordinate 102,199, forward strand.
AAATTAAAAAATGTATCTTGAAATTATAGATGGGCATTATAAACCTGTGAGTGTTACATGCCAGAAAATATGGTACTTGTACAATAAATTAGAATTTGAAGTACCTTGTTGCAGTTCTTTCCTCGTGTGCAGAAAAAATTGATGCCAAAAATTTGCACGTTTCAGTATAGTGATGGGTGAATTCTAACATTCACCTTGACTGACTGACCAACCAGCTTCCTTTTATTAGACTTAATAGAATTAACATAAACATTTTTTAGCCTCTTAATTTTTCAAAGTTGCATATTGTAAGTATAATTTACTACTGTTTAAAAAAATTTATAATTCAATGTTAACTTCTTAAACTTGTATGGAGTTAGTTTTATACTCTAACTTGTTTTATGTTAAATAGATAATGTTTTATACAATGCATCATTATTATACTTTTGTTTTATGCTTAAAATGACATTAAATGGGAAGGCAGTTGCATAAACAATTGCTTTAATTTATTCAGCTCTGTTTGCTAATATGTTCTTAAAAATCCATAATTTCCATTTAAAGATATGTGTACGAACACTGTCTCATGAAGTTTTATTAGTTTAGAATCATAATCAGGTAATCATATAAAAAAATTCATTAAATTACAAATGCAAGATTCTGTCAAGGTCTCCATTCAATAAATATACACTGTGTGCAAAACTTATGGCAAAAAAACCCTGCTGTTGCTTAACTCCATGAGAAATCAACTGACAGACATGAAAGGCAGATATGAAAAAGAGTATTATGTACGTAAAGGATGACGAAAGCATCGGAGCTGAAAAAGGAATACAATGCATACGGTATGGAATCTAACAAAAACAAGCTTTATTGAACGCACAGTATCTCGAGTCATGATTGTCTACCCAAGAGGAAGAACAACAAGCAGTTGTTCCTTAATATGGAATATGCCCTCCCCTCACTGCAATGGTTGCTTCACATAGTCTCTGCTTACTCAGAACCAGCTGGTGCAACATTTCTTGAGGTAGGAGTGCCCATTCTTCAATCAGCATCTGTTTGAGTTGTTAGGTGTTCTTCGGAGGATGTAAGCATGCTGCAATGCCTCATCCCAAAGCATCCCACACATGTTCCATGGGATTTAAATCTGGGGAGTACGCTGGCCAATCCATTCGAGTGATATCTTCACTTTCCAGTAGCTCCTCAACAGCAAGAGTCCGATGTGGCCGTGCATTGTCATCCATAAAAATTAAGTCTGGCCCAATGGCACCTCAGAACAGACTCGCATAGGGAAGGAGTACCGCCTCACAATAGCGATCCCTGGTTACATATTCTCTGTCAAAAACGTGGAGCTCAGTTCGCCCATTCAGCATAATTCCTCCCCAGACAAGAACTCCAGGACTACTGTTACGGTGTCTTTCCTTGATGTTACTGGGATAAAACCGGATCCCGACCTCTCTCCAAATCAAAACGCGTTGAGAATAGATTCTGTTACTGAACCGACTCTCACATGTAAAGAGGACACAACTCTATTGATCAGTTGTCCAGTTGTTGTGCTCTCTGCACTGCTGTAAATGGTGGCATCGGTGGCCAACTTTCAACGGGAGGCAGCGTTCAGGATGGCGGGCGAATAGGTCCCCTTTGTGAAGGCGTCTGGCCGCAGTAAAACGCGACACTTGTCGCCCCATTGCTGTACAGAGTTGCTGAGCAATGATGCTTGCTGACTGCTGTCGGCCTCTTTTCGCCTTCAGGACGATATATCGGTCATCCCCTGCAGATGTCCAGGACGACCAAGCTTTCTAACAGCTGTACCTGTGGTTTGGAACGCTTTCCAAGCGCACGAAACGACACTTCTGTTGATTCTGAAATCTGCAGCTATACTGGTGACAGTACGCCCCTCTTCCAGCTTTCCAATCATTCTTCCACGTGTGAAGTCGTCCAGGTGATTTCTTCTAGTTGTATTCCACAAACCGACCCTTTTATTTTACTGTTGAGCTGCACGCGCTGACATCATGCGTTTTGTGTACGCTCACGTTGCCTCTGATGTTTCGTTCCTGATATTTGCATGCGCATGACGTTTCTACTGATTTGCGTGTTCATTGTATTTTTTTTTATTGAGCTGCACGCGCTGACATCATGCGTTTTGTGTACGCTCACGTTGCCTCTGATGTTTCGTTCCTGATATTTGCATGCGCATGACGTTTCTACTGATTTGCGTGTTCATTGTACTGATCTCCAGACCTTCTTTTCTGCAATTCCATGGCTATCTGCTAAATTTTTACATTGTTGCTTAAGTTTTGCACACCAGTGTATTCGGGCCCACCAGCTGCTGAATGGTAAAATCTCTAAATACCGTTGGTTTGGTCCAAGGTTGAAATCCCGCAAACTGGCTGGCTGCATTGGAATTTTCATGGTTTTCCCCTTATGTAATGTATATACAAGCTAGTTGCCTTTAGGAAGTCCTCTACCAATGCATCCTTCCCCTTAGGCAGATAGCCCACAAGGCTTTGCCATAATCACATAAACCAAACTAAAAATACTAATACTTTTTATAATATGCAAAGAAATAAGTGTAACTCTTTAATAAGCGTGGAAACCATTTTCTAAATTGATGTTTTATTTTTGTAACCCAGCAGCTTTCAAGTGCATGGTCATAGTAAGACAGTTCTGAAAATGGTAAGTGACAACAGTAAGAAAAATTTTGAAGAAAAGCATTTTTCGAAAAACGGTAACTACCAAAATATGTAAGAATAAACAAATGTTTTAAGTGATGTTGAAGAGGACAGACAGTGAAGGGCAAGTGTCAATGATGAAACAGATCTGAACTTTCATACAACTAGTAATTTTTTCGTGATGTAAATAATAAAATGTGAATGCATTTTAGCAATAAAGTTTTCTATTATAATACCAACACATACCCACACTGCAATGTTAGTTTTAAAGAATAAGGTGTTTAATAAGCTAGTAGCACTTAGGTTTATGGCATCTTGGTTGTTTTTAATTATGTACCCATGTAACTGTTTAACTCTTTAATGATTTAAAATTTTTTACTCGTAAAATTAAACAATAAGCTTCTGTTACGTTACTGCCTAATTATTTTTCAGGTGAGGAGAAAACGGAACAAGCTGAAAAAAATGAAACTGAAGATAATGAAGAAAAGATAAAATCAACTTCTGAAAATGAAGAAATGAAAGAGTTGGAACCTGAAGATAAACCAGAAAAACTTATCAGTGATGAGAGTGAAATCAAAGCCCAAGAAGAGTCGGCAGCACAGTAGATATTAGATATTTGCTAATGAATTTTGCATTTTGCTACCTTTTTTTTAAATTCTTTTTAAGCCTTTATTGTACTGCTGAATCTTTATTTTAATTGCTCTTTTATGAAAATTTTCATGTTTATATTGCTAATTGAAGAATTGTTACTTATGTAGTCCTGTCCTTAGGACTGAATTTTGTACCCAAGCAGCTTATTTTGTAAAACCTCAAAGCTTTAATTGTATTCTGTGATATTTTCAGTATGTATATACTCATCTTAGTAGCTGGAGAATGATATATTAATGGAAAGCTTATTAAATTTTTTGCATAATTTTTTATTGTGGATATTAAAATGGAAGCTTATATATTTTTCATTTTTTCTTTTTAAAGTTCCTATTATAAACATGATTCTTTTTAGTTTTGTTTTTAATACTATTTCTGTAAAGTTTTGCTCGTTGTCTATTTTGAACATTGTTTTTATACATTTTACAATTATATTTGCTAATAACTGTCCATATTATATCACTCTCTTTTTTACAAATGATGGTATGAAATGGCTAAAACACTTTATTACTTTTACAAGAAAAATCTAGTATTTTGCTACAAGAATCTTAGTCTATTTGCAGGTTGTATGTAAAGATCTTTTTATGCTCACATGAATTGTCTTTCTGAACTTTTATTATTTGATCTATATTCTTCTTGTATGAATTTCATGACACTTGCCCAATGTGATTTTTTTTACATTATATTTTTCTATTTTAACTGCTTCTACACTAATTTATAACATTAGGTATATTTTTTGCTTGTGCTTCCTATATTATAAAATATACAATTTTTACACATCGTATGCTGTTTTGTCACATTTTTTAACACACACACTGTGAAAAACATTAATTTTTGTGCTTGTTTCTTAGGCAGGGATAGGAGTGTGTATATGTCTATAAATGTGTTTTTATGCTTATAGATGTTCGTGTGATTTGTGCTTATAGATGTGTCTGTATGTGCAAAGCCTCTTGATGAAATTACCGCCTGTATTCCAAGTTCAGCTTGATCATTAACATTAACACATTTCATATGCTGTGCATATACCGCTAGAAAATTAGTATCATAAATACTTCGCTTTACAGTATTGTATCTTTTAAAGATTTTGATTGGAAAGTTCATGATTTCATTTTTATTTAATTTTTCATCACTCATTTTCTTACACAAAGACCTGGTCTGACCTTCATTAATAAATCATTTAAGATATTGAATTTGAGATGATTGCAATGTAGATATGCTTAATAAAGTTTTTAATTTCTGGGAAGAATGCATTAATCAAGTATCTACCAATGAAAATCGTTCATATTCTGTGTGTCATATTTAAGATGAAGGGTAAAAAGTGGTCATATTATATAATTTGCAAAAAGAAGGCTAATTAAAAATTCCAATGTGTGTTTCATTTGTTTGTGTTAAATTTTAAATAAATTTCTTTTGTTCAGTGATTTTTTTATATGAAATATATTTTTAACGTAGATGTGTATATATAATCATTACAATGATTTCATGAGCAGTTATCTATATCTATGCAAGATTGATTCCTAAAGTGCTAATCATGTTTGAAGCACATCTGTTATTAATATACACGTGATAAAATATGCAAATGAATCTGTTGAATTTTAAAATAGTCGCGTTTGTGTGTAATTACTCCTATGTGATACCTAATGAGGCTGGACTTTAAGTTTTCTTTATTCATTCTGCAATTCATTATATGAATCATTGAATGTTACCATTATTTGTCTTTCTGATTAAACTTTAAATTCTGATTTTGTTTGTTCAGATTTGCTCAATATTTATCCTAGTTGGTATTTACACTTATTGGATAAGTTTTGATCATTGCATAGTAAAATGTTAGAATGTTGCCTGATTTGGTGTGAATTTTTAAAGTTTTATTTTTCACTTTTAAAGAGTGTATTGAATGTGAAATACATAAATTTTCCTGAAATCATACCATAAAGGTGTTGAAATGCTTTTTAAACAAATATTAATTTGACAAGTATGTTTAATTGTTAATTTTATTTATCAAATACTGTTTAAAAGTTCTCCGTATGCAACTACATTACACTGGAATATGCATTAAAATTTAAAGGTTGCTGGAATTATATTCATTAAAGAATATTTACAGTTACAGTATTAAACTGGGACACATGGTGTTAAATATGTCAGGAAAGTAAAGTTAAATGGCCCATGTTGAATTATCAAAAGTAAAATGAAATAAAGTGCAGTCTCTTTCAGATAGTAAAACACTTAAAGTGGCATGGTGCTATTAATAGCTCATACTGGTGAATGAAAGATTGGTGCATCCTCTGTTTAGACTCCAAGTGGTGTCTATTGCTTCTGCTGCCAACAATTCTCATTTTGAGATCTTCCATAAAGGTCCACTGATGTCTTGTACACCAATGATTTCATTGATTGTCCTCCAGAAATCCAATGAACATGGGGGTCAGTCCAGACATCCATTGTCTAATCTCCCATTTAGGATGTGTAGCATTTGGGAAGTGTCAGTCTGCCTTTGAAAAGTGTGTTGGGGTTGTCATCATAGATAAACCGCATATTGCTCCATTTAATGAGTGAAATACTCAAAAAAACTGGAAAATGCTTATTCCAGGAAGACATGGTATTGTTAAACAAATTAATTGTGGAAATAGGTTACCTCAGTCATTCACCAAGCACGCTTACCAGTATCTTTACGTTAAATCTATTTTTGGCATAGGAATTGCTTTCAGCCTGAAAATGCTTATTGCGATTGTTGAAAATGCCTTTCCAAGTAAATGAGACCTCATAATTGAGCAACTTCAAAGCAGAAAATTGTATATTAGTACTTGTCATTTGAAGCATCCATCTCAAAAACTTTAGATGGTGGGGATGTTTATCTATTTTTTAAAGATTAAATATTCAGTAAATCACAAACTAGCGAAATCATCTACAAGCAGATTTTTTGTGAACATAGAAACAAATATAGAAATATATCCCTTTATATACAGACAGATCAAAATCCCAGGATCATGTTGGTGCCGCTTTCGTCACAGATCCGGTAGGGGTTCGATTACATCCAGCTTGTGACTCTCATTCATGTTACACATTGAAAGGAAGTCTCATGCAGTGGCGTAGCGAGTATAACTGGCGCCCCACCCGAAAATTGTAGTGAACAAATAATAAAAGTATTCAAAAATCTGAAAGTTTCGGATTTTAAATTACGTCCAAAGGGGCGTTTCTTTAACATTTTGAGTGTTACCTTTATTTATTAGATATCGTGTTCTTCGCACTTAAACCATAAAATTCAGTTCAAGAGCAATATCGCAAAATAATATTTAAATGTGCATATCTTTAGGATTTTCGATACAGTCTCGAGCGCTGGTGATAAAAATGTTTTTTCTGTACCACGTTTCCATTGCTAGCTTTGAAGTCCTTGAGTTTGTTAATCAAAAATTCGTTAAAGTTTTACAAAATATGAAATCGATAATAAAACAAATTTCCTCGCAGGAGGAACACGTCATTCAAAATTGGATGGCTCTGGGTACAATTGTTTTATCACAATGCGAGAAACACACATACATTTATGCAGATTCTTCATTACTTAATTTCTTTAAGTATAATACAGGGCGATAATATTTGGTGGCAACAATTTAAAAAGTGAAACAACGCTTGTAATGAATCAATACAAAATGGCAAAGCGAAATTAATAGTCCTTCTGGGTAAATTGCCCCTTTGGACTAATAACAGAAATACAGTACCTATCTTAAAATATTCTAAAATATATTACGAATAGTCACTACTTAACTGCGTTTCTACAGAATACTATACTGTTTTTCGGGATACAGGCTCAGATTAGGCTTTAAATTTGAGAAAAAAATCTAGTTAAAAAATGAAGACTGGGATTGGATTCGGAAATGTGTTTGTCAGTGGAAAAGTGAACATCCGGTCACCTAGAATTAGTTAAAATGATATTATTTATCTTACATATTTATATCATTGTTTTAAAAACCGTTTTGAAACAAAGATACCGTGTATTCCGACGTATAAAGCGCACATTTAATACCCAAACTTATTTTTTGGGGGGGGGGAATTTAAATTTACGGGTGCGCGTTATGCGCCAGATATAAAAATGATAAAAAGTAAGGAAAAAATTAGATTTTTTACATGCACCAAAATGCTGTTTATTTAAAAAAAATGACATATATTATGAAATTAAGCGTTTTTATCATCGGATAATATAGAGTTCGTCTTCCGTTATGTTTTCAGGGGCATCATCGAATTTTGTTTCATCTTCACCATCATAGTTATTTTGCTCCATTAATCCGTTACATCTTTCTCCAATACCAAACATCCCTGATGCCGCACAACTTCCATTTTCTTTCGAAAATGAATGGCTTTGCATTTGAAACCAGCACTGTGTTTGCTTCTTTCTGGGTAAGCCATATTTACTACTAAAAGAAGCACTAGATCGATTGTATTTCAACTAAACCAAATGCGATTTACTAAAGCCTTCAATTTTCACTTCAAAATCACGGCTTCAAATGACTACAGAAAGAGAAAACATCTAACTCCTAATTCTAGGAATTCATTCAGATTGCGATTGCTCTACAATAGAACTCTTTTGGACACCATATATTTGGCATTAAATACAAGCCACTCTCTTTGCCGAAGTATTTACTCTCTCAAGCATTTGACGCATACACATATTGTTCCCCTTATGGCTTGTCAGTGCAGTTTACCATTGTTCGAAAGGCTAGGACAAATGTTCGAATAAGTGACCTCAAAAGATAAGAGCATTGCACATGGATCTTTAAGGTTTCTTCGTGAAGAATTGACGACGCGTTATACGGCCAATATACCTAAAAATTAAAAAAAATGTAGCTTAAAATTATAGATGCGCGTTATACTCCGGAAAATACGATAAACAGATATATTGATACTATTATTTAATATATATACACATTTTTCTTGCTTTTGATGAAGCAAATTTATCAATTACTTCATCAAAGTCGATCACTTCATATTTTTCTGTTTCCACACTTAATTGCCGGGTCACTTAGGCGATCTTGTCCTGTCGTTGATCATAGGTATGTCAAAAATAATTTTGACTTGCTGAACGAACCTTCACAGCTAGCTATTGATACTGAAATAGGAGTATTTGAACTGCCACTCTCATGTTTGGAAAAACATCTCCATGCGGGATTATAGAGGTAAGGAGCTCTAATGGAGTTTTAAGTTCAATTTCTTTTCTGCTGCGAAGTAACATCTTTCAATCACATCGACGTAAGAGTTCTTTTCCATTAAAATCTGTGTTATAAAATTACCCAAATTTTTCAATTCTTTTCAAGATCGTTATCAGCATTATCCTTATTTAATAAACTTTCAACGCTCAGTAAATACCCAAATTTGGAATTAAGATCATTTAGTTGTGTACTTATTTCCTGCTGCAGACGATCAAGAACGCTTTTCATAACGGCAGAAATTTCCCATTCTGCAGAAAGGCCAACATCTAAATATACTAAATATGTTCCCATTATTATTATGGAGTTCTGAACTTCTCTAGTTCCTCCCATATAAAAGAGCGCGTTACGAGACAGGAACTTTGCGGTTCTCAGATGCGGTAGGAAGACAAGAACTCTGCATGACATATAGCAAAGCGTAAGTCTATTACAAAAAGCCAATATTAAACGTGAAATTAAAAAGCTGGAGGGACTTTTGAACGAGAAACACTAAAATATACGGAGTCCTGCATAAAATAGCGTCAAACAAGGTATTTCGCCCCGCCTCAACATTGATCCTATGCAAGTCTACATATACTGCCTATTGGCATAATGGAGGATACTCTTCGGAAAATTCTGGATGCGGATTTTCCAAATGCAGAGCAGGAAGATGGAAATAATCCCCAGCCTTACAATCTGCAGACCAGCACTCTCAACGACGTACCATTCATGAATCAAGAGATGAGTACAGTCATAAGGACACTTCCTATTAATAAAGCACCAAACTGACTCAATTGATTATAGAATTCTGAGGGCAATGCACAGAGCACGTCCGGGTTTCCTGGCAAAATTCTTTAACAAGCTCCTAGAACTTAAATACTTCCCTCATGCTTTCAAGACAGGGCAAGTGATTCTCTTTGCTAAGGAAGGAAAGGATCAAAGTTATCCAGCGTCCTTCTGGCCAATCCGCCTCTTACCAGTGTTAGGTAAATTACAGTATGAGAAGTTCATCACTCTGAGACTAAAATACTTTCTAGCGCAAAGACAAATTCTCTCAGAAGCAGGGTTCGGCTTCCGAGAATACCGATCAACACTAAACGCTTAATGACTTAATATGCAAGCAGGTGAAAAACTTCCGTAATAACAAGCTTCATGCAGCAATCTTGACTTGCAAAGTGCATTCGATTCCCTGTGGTGAACGGCAATCATAGAGGCATTTCACAAAGCTCAAATACTTGATAACATATTCCAAATTTTCAAGAGCTATCTGAGTCATGAGACATTCATAGCAGAGCATAATGAAGGACTTGTCACCAGAAAGCAATTAAGGGTCTGTCAATCGTGTGCAGGTCTGAGTTTATGGAATATCACATTCAATTCCATTCTCAACGCAAACTGTCCAGCTCACTCAATAATAATTGCATTTGTAGACGATGCATCCATTGCAGTTAGTGGCAGGAGCAGAGACAAAAGTAATTGTAATGAGGTTATCTCCATGTTTGACAAGTTGTACCAGGAAAAAAAGTTAAAAATTTCTGAGGTTAAGTAGAAATATATGATATTTCACAAGTCGGGGCAAACAATCACACGAAATCCATGTCTCTCAATGCAGGGGAGGAAAATTAAACGTGTCAAAGAACTAAAGTTCCTTGGCATCACGTGGGATGAGGCTTTGACTTGGATCCCCTACTTATGGGCGCAACGCATAGCAAATATCCTCAGAAAAATGCAGGGATCAAATTGGGGGGTACAACCTCACGTCTTAAAATTTTCTACTCTGCAGTCGTAGAGAAGATAATTACTTATGGAGCGGCGATCACCACAAGAAAAGACAAAGTGCTAAATAGCACTCAGAGACCTTTCGTTTTTGCTATAACTAGGGCGCACCGAACGACTTCAACAGCGGCCGCATCAGTCCTAGCAAGGCTAATACCACTGCCAATTAATGCGATGCAGGAGGCTGCTGACTCGGTTTCCCTACTGCAAATGTGTAAGACTTTTCGGGAACGTCACGTGTGACTTCTGTGAATATGAGTTTAAGAGTTCCCAGCTGGAAACGCACCCTTTTTTTACTAGAAGGGAGTCGTGGTACCCAGCTTTCGCACCAAACACAAATGGCGCAGGAGTAACCATACTTTTTAAATTAGATGGAGAAGTGGACTGCGCTTTTGTAGCATATAATAAAGGACCTGTTCTAGCAATCTGGAAAGGACATATGAACCCTGTAAACACAGTGTTCCAGGCGGAAGTTCTGCCACTGCATAATTCAGTAAGTTGGCTAGCAGCAACTCGGCAACGTTAGGCAACAATCTTCACCGACAGCCTCTCAGCAAGTCATGCAATTAAAAACCCACGACATACAACACATCTTATAACGGGGGTGCAAAAAACGCTAAGAGAGAACACTCCCACTTTATTGATCCGCATATCCTGGCTAAAGGCACAAGCTGGAACTCAGGGTATTGAGGAAACAGATAAAATGCCAAAGAAAGAAGCCCAAAATCAGGAAGCAGAAGTATCAATTTTGCTGCCAAAATCGCACCTAAAATGGAAAGCGTGGAAAACAGCCCTAAGCCTATGGCAGGAGGAATGGGATACTATCCAAGAAGGCCGGAGGACTCATGACTTCATACGTAGAGTGACGACAGACCGGGTTATCTCCGATCCCTACCTCACCGCGTTTTATTAACGGGTCATGGACCCTTCCCGTCTTATTTCAAAGACAGAGGCATTTCTACGAAATTTAAATCTACGAGTTCTTTATATCTGCCTTAGAGCAGGAGTGCCTTCGTGCAGGATTTTCTAAAGGGAACTGCCACGCATACTCGTTACACATGGGGAAAACCTCGAAAATGCCCATGCAGGTGGCCAATTCGCCGGGATTCGAACCCAGTGTTGAGCCAGTGTTTAGCCACTCTGTTCACTGTTTAGTGACTTCACCACTCGGCTGCTGCTGAGCCACAGACTTAAGGAGACAGAAAAATACTTTTAAGTAATCTATGCTGAGCATTATCTGTAATTAACTGTTTGATTACATTACGTGTAATTTTGTGCATTTGTTTACTTATATACTGGTAAAATTACAAGTATTTTGCAAATTTAATTTTGTTTATACATGCAGTATTTTATGATAAAATGTAATAAGTTGCTATTATTGTATTATAATATATGTTATTATAATATGTTATTATATATGTTATTATATATATGTTATTATAATACATATAAACAGAAAGTAAGAAATTTTGAACCAATTTTACGCAAAGACCCAAAAGAAGTGAAATTCAGTACCAATAAATTTCAAAATACCCTATAAATATAAAAAAAAGAAAGAAAAGAAAAAAAAGAATTAAAGAAATGTGAAACTAAAACCTAAAAGTTATAAAAACCTGCAAAAAATACCAAATTTGATGTAACGTTATCAACAGGAGGATGCATCAGATTTAATTACAATCTTTCCTCCACTTGAAAACCACTGCGTTTCCGTACCCAAAATTAGCTGGTGAACTACACTGGTGTGCAAAAATTAAGGACGAAGTCGAAAAATTAGCATATCAGCTGAACGGAGGCAGAACGGACAGAAAGACCAATCAGGAGATTAAGTAAGGTGATGTACGGTAGCACATGCACAGATATGCAGGTAGAGGTAATGGGAGAGTGTCTGAGTAGTATAAAGCATGGTGTCGGTGTAAGATCAGTATTTCTGGCAAAGAGATTGCACGCCGTATAGCAGTTAAAATCACACCGAGTTGCTGCCTCAGCGAGAAATGGCGAATAATCAATCTGTTAGACGACATCTGGATGCTTTTACCCGAGGTCGAATCATTGGGAAGCTGGAGGAAGGCCGCAGTGTGACAAGTGTGGCTGCAGAGTTCGGAATTGCTCACAGCATCGTTTCACGACTTTGGAGACAATTTCAAACTACAGGAACAGCTATCCGGGGGTTTATTAGTGGTCGTATTATTTGTGGTCGTTCACGAGGAACCACACCCGCAGATGCCTTACAGGCCAGAAGAAACAGGCGGCAGACAGCGGGAGAAATCGCTAGACACAGGCGACTGGACGACCGATATCGCGTTTTACCGTGGCCAGAAGACTGCATGGTGGTGGTCTGTTTGCACGACGCCCTGTACGGTGTGTACCTCTAACGCCTGCCCATCGGAGAAATCGTTCTCTGTGGTGCAGAGAACACCAGAATTGGAGAGACAATGAATGGGGACGAGTACTCTTTACAGATGAGAGCAGATTTAGTCTGAGTTGCGATTCTAGACACATACACATCTGGACAGAGCGGGGAACACGCAATAACCCCTTCAACATCATCAAAAGGGACTGTTTTGGAGGTCGCGGAGTTCTCGTTCGAGCAGACATAATGCTTGGTAGCCGGACCGACCTTCATATCTCCCAAGGAGGTTCGTCACCTGGGACTGCTATTGTAACGAGGTTCTTCTTCCTTACATGCGTCTTTTCACAAGGGCTATGGGTCCTCAGTTCCTCTTCATGGACGACAACGCTCCACCTCATCGCACAGTTACTGTCGAAGAGCTGTTGGAGAGTGAAGATATTGAACACATGGATTGGTCGGCAAGGTCTCTGGATCTAAATCCCGTCAAGCATGTACGGAACTTACTAGGGAGACCCGTGGCAGCACGTAACTTATCGCCAGTAACGATTCCGAAACTGCGATTGGTGCTACAAGAGGAACGAGCAGCAGTGTCTCAACAGCTCATTAACAACCACATATCCAGCATGCACAAATGATGTGAAACCTGCCTAGCAGTCAGGGGAGATCATATCCCCTATTAAAGACCGGATGTTTCTTGCTGGACACCCATCACAGGGATGTTTCGGCCTTCGGTCGCATTGCCCTCCATGCTACGTTTTCAATAAAGCTTGTTTTTATCCCTCTGATTTCTCTTTTAGTAAGTGTTGCTTACATTACTCATGTCCTTACGTATTGGGGATCTTACGGTATTAAATGTGTTGATTTGGAAAGCTTTTGTACAAAGTTATATTGAAAAAACCGTCTCGTCCTTAATTTTTGCACACCAGTGTATTCTGTATTTAATTATAACAGTCATCTGAAAATTTTGGAAGTCCTCCCTGACGCAGGGTAAAAATTCCAATGTTAATTCAAGTAAAAGAATTAAATTAGACATTTTTTCACTGAATTTAAAACTGACATAAAGTGGAAATACAAAAGTGGAAAATACAAATACAAAAATAAACTGAGAGCATGAATTTAAAACTTACTCAGAGGACGAAGAAGCAATCCGGTAGTGAAACATATTAAACGCACTTCCAAATGAAAAAAATTCCTTTACATAATGTAAGATCAAAATTGAAAAAAAAAATGAAATTAAAATGTAGAAATGCAAAATCTACTGTAAATTAACAGGGAAATCTGTAATCAAACTACAAATTTCGAAACAAAGAACAGAAACATTAAATTCAAAACTGAGGCTAAGGGCTAAGTTTGACTACATTGGCGAAACAAATTAGCAAGAGGGAGATAAATTCCTAAAAGGTGAATTTAATGCCCGTAAGAATATTTTTAATTTTTTTTTATAAAAGTAATGTGTAAAAGAAAGAAGGAAGAGAAACAAAGGTTAGAAAAGTAAAAAGTCTTCAAGTCATGGGCTTATCATGACGACTGGGATATAGTAGGCCTGCTGTTAATAACAGCAAAGTCAAGAAAATACACATAAATAAAGAAAATACATAAAATGAAAATTATAAAACCTTCTAATATATCCTCCTGTACCCTTCTCTATTTCAGCTGTCAGATAAGAAATTCATATTTTTGAAAACTTTTATAAGGTGTAGATTATTCCAGCTTTTTTAAAAGACTGTTGAGGAAGTCCAGAGTAGCAGAACTGAGAGTCTCCCACCCCTCTTACCCTACCATCAACATCTCGAGAGGACTTTCGGCTCGCCGCATTTTTAGTATGCCCGCATGCTGCACAGACACTATACATTTACAAACATCCATGCCTTTTCCGGGATTCGAACCCGGGCCTTTCGGTACGACAGCCAGCGTCGTTAACCACTATCCCAGTTGCGCGGTAATTATAATTCTTATAACCATTCGTATGGTAATAAATGCTTATTATAGTTATTTACTTACTTATACCATAATAAATAATAATTATGTCTGTTTCTGGTATTTTCGGTAAGAGTTACAGGCATTATTATAAGTATTATTGGAGAAAACAAAATTTCTATAAACAAGGTATTCTGTAATATATATATATCTATATATATATATAAGACCACAATATTCGCAAATGGCACGTTAAAATCAAATACGATCCATATGAAACTCATAAATTATGAAAAAGCTTTCAACATTCTTGGTTTCCAGGCCGCGAACTGCGAAATATGAATGAAAAGAGCGAAGACAATGACAGGATTACCCTATGACACGGAGACTTTCCCTCCCTCGGTAGAATAAATTCTCCTTTCGAGCAAAGAGAACTCTCATGTGACCCCTCACCCTATTCCCTGGAATTAACACCCATTCTCCATGACTAATATGTGTTTTGAAAAAATTGCCAAACGAGATTGCGTTTGCGACGGTCGAAATATATCAGTGTTTAGTGATTTTACCGCTTTGCTGCCAGAGGGCCATAAGCAGGGTATATCGTAAAATCTCTTTAAAGTGTGTTGAATTTATTCCTTCCAGGAAGCGCTACGTCTATAATTAAGGAATGCATGGCTCGTGAAATGAGTCCTTGAATCCTTCATGATACGGAAGATATGAATGCAAGTACAAATGAGCAAGGAAAACGAACCTTCTTGATAACCTGCATCTGCTGAACATATCAGATAATGCATATCATAAAGACCGTAAAAACCACTTTCAAATAAAAATGCAACAACCTTCAACTAATATCAGTTATGTGGAATTTGAAATTCGGTGAATGATTGATAATAAAGGGAATACATCACCAATTGCTTGTGCAGACACAGAATGTGAGGAACTTTCTGAAGAAGAAGGTAAATATGTAAAATTAAAAACGCTAAGATAATAAACAAAATTCGTTCTTACGCTGCCGTAGAAAATTGCTATACTATGAGGAGCTGAAGTATATCTAAAGTTGAGTACACATTCACTGCGTAGGCGGTTTAATGCGAATAGAAATACTGTGCACGTGATATTACGGCCAACAAGGCTATACTCATTTCACTACACAGCCATTTGAAGGTCTGCGTCCAGATGCTTTTCAGCTACGCCTGGACTTCTATGAATGGTAATAATATGAAGCCAACAATAATTTCATTGCACTTATTTTGCGGGCGGATTAAGCATGCTTCACGCCTGAAAGGCTCTTAAACAGTTATAACAGCTATCTGTGGTCACAATCCAGTTTTGATGCAATTCGCCTGCATAATCAGGTAGGCTATGCGTAATGTGCGGGCCAGCATAATGAGCAATCGCACTAATTCCAGCTCCCTGAACGGCTCACCGGGCATTCATACTTGATATTTCTCCGAAATGCGCTAAATGATTTCTTCGATAGCATACTCTTAGCGGCGCTACAGAGCGCATAGTTTCAAGATGACGGAGCACTAGAATAGCTTAGCTCTCCTGTACTTCGATTCCTAATACACAAGCCAGTGAATTGGTCGCGGAAGTTCGATTATGTGACCGCCCTAACAGGCAGGCTTGAATTTTTGGATTTCTTTCTATGGGGACTTCTGAAAGAACTGTGAATCCCACATACTACAGAGATTTTGTTGCTTGTCTTCACGTTGCGATCACTTCTGTAACCTCGACTCTGCTGGATTGTATTCAGTCAGCTATTCTTCGGTGCAGCTTGCCTTGATATGGGCAGGGGTCATTTTAAAAATCTTCTCATCTAAACATAAAATTCCAACGTTTTGTTGTTGTTATTTTTATATTTTAATCGAGAGATGCTCTGATTAATGTTGCTTTTCGCTTCTGCGAGTCTACTCAGAGCTCCGTATGTGTGGGTGTATGCTTTTGGCTGTCCGCTCGCTCCAGCTCTAAACGCTTCACAATGTAATATTTATCTTAATAAACGCTATATTTTATGTCACTTTACATGAGTTTATGCTTCACATGTTTCCATTGAAGTTTACTTTCCGTACGCCAGAAGTTCTCCATTTTTTCGCTTTTTCTTTCGCGTTTTTCTCGAAAACTATGAATGGTAGAGCTGCAGCTCTTGTATAATTTTTTATGTACTTCGGCCACAGAAAATTTCCTTGCAGAATTTATATGTTCTTGAAGGTACACCCTACATATTCATACACTACGGGACAATTACTGAGAACGGACAACACTATCGCTCATAGCAACCACAAAATGAAAGGAAGCAAAATGAGAAAAGTTAGTATAATTGCGGGATACAGTAAGAAGTTAGTTTCATTCATTCCTTCAGTAAGTAAAGTTTCATTTCCTGCGATAAAATTGCTAGAAGATTTAAAAGTATTTGACACGTAGGGCAATCTTGGTACCAAGTGAAAATTTAGAACGGTTGAGAGAATCAGGGCTGCTTATGGGGTTTTATGGAAATGGTGTATAATAATATATTTGAAAGTATCTTTAAAATTTGACTATATGTAGCGATCTGCTTGTGAATATAAGTATCAAAACCTTTTGTGAACTGAGGACTTATTCGCAGTCTTGACTTAACGGGACATTTTAACATTTTTAACGGGGAAGATTTAATTAGTTAATGAACTTGAAAGTTTCGGTACATCTTCCTGACATTACGTAGATGATTTTAAATTGGAAAGATCGAAAACTAACAGATGTTGCCAGGGACACCCAGACTGCCCACAAAGTTGTTTCGCGGCTGTGAAAAGCATTTGAAAAACCGGATTGTGTGTCCAGCGTCACGGGGAGAGTTGTTTTAGATGTGCAACTTCTACAAGAGATAGGTACATTATCCTATCGACAAAACGAAACCGTTGCACCTCAACTCAGCAGATGGCGAATGATTTTCTCACTGTCACAGGACAGTGGATCTCCCGAGAAACTATAGCCAGACGTTTAGGAGAATGAGGACTATATGCCTTCAGACCTGTTGTGCACGCCCCATTGCCCAGATAGCACCGTATCTCCCGCTTGCAATGGGGTCGCGAGCGTTAAACAAAAGTGGGCTTGTTTATTATTCTCAGATGATAGTAAGTTAAGTCTGTCATCGGATTGTAGACACCAGCTGATCTGGCGTGAGAGTGATATTGCTTATGGTTCAGAAAATAACTGAGAAAAGGGCAATTATCCGATATGTAGTATCCTGGTATGAACTGGCATCATAATCAATGGCCGCCAACCTTACATGTGAGCGTAACTTGGACTATAACAGGTCAACGCTACGTTGATGAAGTTCTACTGCCTTTCCCGTGGTGCATTCCGTGATAAATGTTTTTCATGGAGGACAACGCACCATGCCGTCGAACATTCGCCGTTCAGGATTGTCTACACAGCGAGAATATTCATCGCCTGGTGTGGCTAGGACGTTCTCTAAATCTAAACCGTGGCCTTCGATGGCTGAGTCTAAACCCCATTCAAAATGTTTGGGATACTCCGGAGAGGGACTTGCTGGTCGAAAATAGACTCGTACGAACAAGAACACCCTCACCGCTGCATTGACAGATGAGTGGGACCAATTGCCTTAACAGCTGCTGGATAATAGTGTACAAGGCATAACACAACGTGTATAAATTTGCATCACACCACCGTAAACATATTCCGTACTGACATGTTTCTCAAAGGTGCCTGCTATCATTTATATGCATTTTTCCATTTCTTCGTACACAGCATTCAAGAGAACTTTTTTTTTTTTACTTTTAGATGTTTCAAAACCTTTTATATTCTCTTGAACAATAAACGTCTTTTATTCTAATGTCCGAACAGTGTAGCAACAATATTTTATTTTGCTTAGCCTCCACCACCGCTTAATGTTATACTACAATACTGTATTGCAATTTGAAATTCAGTATTAACAATTGTCCAGAAGTGTACTTCTTAAAGTCCGTAGCCGTAAAGCCGACCAATATAGTAATCATAAATGTAGTATAATAAATAAATGTAATATAGTCAAGAATGCGAATAAGTCCTCAGTTCACAAAGGGTTTTGATACTTATGTTCACAAAAGAATTGCTACATATAGTCAAATTTTAAAGATACTTTCAAATATATTATTATACATCATTTCCATAAAATCTTATAAGCAGCCCTTATTCTCTCAACCGTTGGTCATAGGCATGTACGTCTAAGTAGAATAAAAAAGCTTTAAATGACGCCAATATTCATATTATGATATTTTGAAATTAAAAAAATTAATTTTGCTGAAAATACGAAAACCTAACCTTTCTTTATGGTATCCTTGCCTGTATAGTTAGTTACATGTAACAAAAATTTATACTCAATCTTGAAAAATAAAACAAAAACGTGTGATTTTGCATGGTAAAAACTAATAGAAATATTTCAAGTTTTTTTCATATTTTAATTTCTATCACTTTCCTTGAAGAACAGATTAAAAAATAAATTAAGATTATTCGATGTGGATTTTTTCTCCTTCGTTTAATGCCATTCGGTGATATTCCTCTGCAATTTACTCGCGAGCAATATTGTCTAATTTATAATTTTGCTGCATTTGGTAAGCTTAAAACATTTTCACATAAGTAATTTGTAAGCTTTCAGATGCTAAAAATATTCACATGCAGTTTTATTACTTTAGGAAAATAATTTAATAGTCATTCTAAAAAATTCATTGAATTAAAAATATTTTAGATTTTTAATTTTTGCAAAAAAGAAGGAGACAAAAAAAGAAATGTTATAAGTCGACTATTTGCCAATACTTGAAGACTGACAGTGTTTTCTAGAACAGAGGTCTCCAAACTACGGCCCGAGGGCCGAATTTGGCCCGCAAGCGCTAATTATCCGGCCCGCCAGGGGTTTCAAAATAATTTTATAAAATTTAAAGTAACAAATAACATACGCATTAAATATTTTATATATAAACCAACCTAGAAATGCGTTGCTTATCATGCACGTTCTTTATAAAACTTACCATTATTATAACCATTATATAACTGTTTCTAAATTCACAATGAGCGAAATATATAAAATACACTATATATAAAATCTCATGTGGACACATGACTTCCTGATACGTCATATTAAATGGCACACATTTTTTGCCCCACTATTTCCTCAAATTTCATCAAAAATGTATTTCTCATTCAATCAATTCAGTTCTCACTTCACGGCAAGGCATAAATACACAAAAACGCAAAACATCTTTAAACAAAAAATAGTTTAAATGTAAACAAATGGCGTCTTCGTTTGGCTTAGAAGCACTTAAACAACTTTTAAATTATTGATAATTCTCCAAATATTGCATGCAGATTAACTAAAGTCATAAAAACCTTAATCGGAATATAAGAACAACATAAGTCAGTCACATAGTTTTTCACAGCCGATTGCAACCAAAAAGGGAGGTGCACAACTACATGTTATAGCAGTCCCATATACAAAATTTCAACGTTTTGAAGCTACTCGTTTTTGAGTAATGCGAGATGCATACATACGTACGTAGAGACGTCAAGGAAAAATCTCTCCTGAATCCCTTTTTCAATCCGTTTTGGGAAAAAGAGTCCTTTATACTTGCGCAACATAAAATTCAACAGAAAAATCCCAACATTGTCTGTACGTACAGATGTTACCAAAAAAAAAAAGAAAAGACACTTTCAAATGGATTCAAGAGCAGTCAAATTTTTTGTTTAAATCTGCTATCTGAAGTTTTTCGCGATTACAGTAGTGCCTCTACGTCGCACAAGGAAGTAAAAAATTCTCATTGTATTTTTTACAAGAATAAAGATTTCGTGTGTTATCTTTCCTACTTTTATAGTAGTTTGATTCATAGAACTTTCAGTAGTGATTTCATTTAAATCTTAATTTTTGTTTTGTAATGTTGTTTTTGTTGTAATTGATTTTAATTTTGAAGGTGTTTTTTTCGCACAAAACTTGCTCAAAATATTATATACTTCCGAGCGAAAGTTTGCCCCTGATCAAAATGTAAACAAAATGCGTCGATAAACTGTGACAAAAAGGAGGTAAATCCACTGAAAAATACATACTGAACTGAAGAAATCTCTAATATTCTGAGATAAAAATATATTTTTACCAAAGTTGAAAAACAGCTTTCAGAAATTTTGTTAGGTGAAACTGCATGAAAGTCTAAAAAACAAGGCTCTTCGTAAGATTATAGCGTATATATCCAATCACAAAAATCTCCCTGCCTCGTTTAAAAACGCGTATGCTCTTCATCATAATTGCATCGCCGTGGTATGATGAATTAACTGAATCTTGTCCCTCGGAGCTTCGTGAAAGAGCCAATGTGTCTCGCGCACTAAAACGTTTGCAGACCTCTGTTCTAGAACATCAATTCAATAAGACCTTCTGTCCGAAAAAAAAAAAAAAAAAAAAAAAAAAAAAAAGAAGAAGAAGAAAAAAAAAATATCCCCCCCCCAAAAAAAATAACTTCATAAAATCTTTTCGTGATAGTTAGCAAATCAAGGCTCGGTTATTAATCTATTAACACCAGAAACCTTTTTCTAAACTGAAATTTCTTTTTAAATTTCTATTATTTTCATTTTTGGTTACATACAGTTTAAATATTTCCCTCTTCAGTTCGCAAACAATTCCTGAATATTTAGAAAATACGATCTAAAACTTTAAAGCTAAATATCTCGCTGAATTGTTCCGTTACGAAAGTCAAATATTTTGTGTTTTATTTTTTAGAATGAATATAAACTTTTGATTAAACATAACTATAGGTCCAGAAGACTGTATAAAAATTTAGATTTCATAATTTTTACAAAACTGACTTTTAATTTTAAAAATGCCCAAAACAGGAATATTTTCCTTAGTTAAAGCATTCTTATAACTGAAAGTATATGTGTAAGATCAGTGGTTGCGAAAATAAACGCCGCGAAATGACTTCTAAACTTTTCGCTGCCAGGAAACGACAGAAATCAGTTGTGCTCTTCCCGGATTCGAACCACGGATCTTTTAGTTGATAGCAGGTCATGTTAACCAGTTACACAGTGAAAGAGTCCAAGGGGGAAATGCGATAATTCCTTACGATGCTATGCCGCTGCATTACAACACGAGTCTATAAGACGGGGCAAGGCAGCCCTAGTTATTGAGAAATGAGAACTAGTAGGATGAGGTTGTATGTATGTTGTTTTGTACTGTGTCCAGAATAAGAAGAATTATATTGGCGTGTCAGGAAAAAAGCGGAGTTTAACACAAAAGTACATAGTAATAGTAATATATCATTATTAAATTAATTACATTGTAGGGATTTATATTTATTTTAAATAACCAGTTAATTTTAATTTTAAGTTACTTTCCTATAAGCCTTCATTCCCCTAATTGTCAGTGCCGGAATATTTAAATTTGGTAGCGCGCGTAAGAAATGCAAATTCTACCAATGGGAGAATAAGTTAAATATCAACGTTCCAGTAGAGGAAGGGAGAGTCCGGGAAATTGCCGTGCGTGCTTATACGCAAATTTCTGTTTAGCAATTACTGTTGGTTTTGACAGGGCTTAGGTGCTATTATCTTGCTGCCACTAGACTCATTTACGCGCTGTAGGCTACAGGATTATATGAGCCCTGTAGAGTAATTCTACTATTTGTGAACATGTTAAATTCTTAAGTTTGATTCTACTGTTTAAGTTACCGCCCAAGTTGAGGTATAGTATGTTAGCGTCAGGTTGACGCATTGTAAATAAGTTAAAGAGTTTAATAAAGGGCAGTTTTAACCCTTCCTCAGTGCAATCACTATCTCTCAAGGTTCTACACAACAGCAGGAGAGTAGAACGTTATAACATATACTATAAGTAATCTTTGCAATACGAATAAAAATGGATGATGAAACTCTTCAGTAGCAGCTACATAAGTTGACGCTACCACATTTGCGGTGTGAATTAATGTAGCAAATACTAAAAGAAATATATTCCTTAATTCTTATTAAAAAATATTCTTACCACCGCTATGTTGATTCCTTCAGGAAATTGAGAGATTTTCTGCTGTTTTACCTAGATATTAAAAAAATAAATAAATATAAAAATTAATAGTGATTGCACAAATTTCGAAACGTAAATCTCAGACATGAAACAGGAACAAACTCACTCTTACAGTTTATTTTCAGGTGCCTTTATTGTACATCCTTGCAGTGTGTTATAATTATTATCTGAAGTGAATGTGGCGATCGGAACGTCATTTCATTCAACGCAAATGATGAAATGAGTCACGATTTTTTGTCCTAAAGAATACGTTTAGTATGGTATAATGATTCGGAAATCCTCATACTTAATATTTCATTCAGTTGAATACAAAATAAAATAATAGAGACGCTTAGTTTCCAGTTAAACGGTTATTAGTTCATTGTTTAGGCGACTGCATTCTGCTTTTGAAAACATTTTAGCAATATCTGTCCGGCGCATTATGATGATTAAATTCCTTTTTCAATTTCCTTATTACATCTGTCACCAGTAAAACTGTATATAAACTGCACTGTATAAAGGGCATCTTCTAATTGCGGATTTTGTAAAAGAGGAATATGATCGCCCTTTACATATTACCAACTTTGGTTATTCTCTCTTCAGTTGTGATGTGTGCGCCTATGCATGAAAGAATGGGTAAGTTAAAACACTACTTACTTAACAAGATTTCTTAATTTCAAGAGCGACCCCTTTCGAAAATGCAATGAATGATGTTTAAATAAAACTTATTACACAAAAAGAAAATAATTTATTCTAGCACTGCATATATATTTTCCTTAAATAACATGGGAAGTACTCAAGGTAAGTTTCCGATATCTTTTCGCTTTTTGACGAATATTCTAGTATGTTTCGCGACAAAACTTTTCAAAGTCGAAACACTTTTCGTCAGACGAACGAAGACTATTCAAGCGATTCTAAATTATAAACTGAAATCTATTCCAAAAACCATGGAGTGATTATAAGAGTGAAAATTAACTGTAATTGAAATAAAACAAGCTAAGTGCCTTAATTCTGCTTTCTCAGTGTAGCCTAGTAATTCTCATTTTCAACATCTTCAAATTTTTCTCATCAGAAAGTTCTTATAAGATGTTTACTCTTCTTATGAATATTTTGGCTGACTGATTTGCTTATTTACTTTCTTACGTTTCATGACTGCCTGAGAGAATTTTATAATTTAATTCCCATTTCAGCCTGAGAATGCCTTATTAAATTATACCTATCACAGCCGTTATTTAGAAAGCTTTTCAAAAGCTGTTATTTTCAAAGTTTAATAAACTTATATTATCAAAAAAAATCTCACTCAGCTTTCATTTCATTCCACTGCTTATACTTAATTTAAATAACAACCACGCCTACGCTTAGGTTTATGATTGTCTTAATTTTACTAACTATATGTATATAACGAATTTTAGAACCACTTTTTCACAAAGACGAAAACTGAAATTTTGTTTAAAAAAATGTTTTCTAATTATATAGATATACATATATATGTGTATGTGTATAATTAAACTAAAATAATGTAGTTCTAAAAGTGACTGCAAACCTTTAAAATCAAGCGCTAAAGCTGCTTAAAATTTAATTAATCAAAAACGTAAATTAATAATTTAGTAGAAGTAGATTAAATCATCCGAGTAAAGTTCTGAAATTGTACTCAAATAAATCTATTGAATTTTAAAAACATAAAGTAAAAGTTAAGACAATTCCATACTATTTTGGGAAAATAAATTAATTTATTTAAAGTGAACGTATAAATAAACCATAGTAAAATTATAAAAACACATTTTAGATTATTCATATTTTCATGCTACAAGACGACTTCTCAGGGGGTATTAATCTGAAACTTGAACATACCTAGAGAACTGAAACACGTTTAGTTCCTTACACGTTATTCCGCATGAATTTTTAATGTTTCAGAGTATTACCGCTTAACAAGTCTGTCTGGAGCATAAAAATACAAATAATCTAAAATGTATTCTATAATTTTAATATGATTTATAAGGTTACTTTAAATAAATAATTTATTTTTCCAAAGTAGTATGGAATCGTCTTAACTTTTTAACTTATGACTGCAGAAACATTGAAACCTAAATAATCCTAGAGTATTGAATCACATTTCGTTCTGCATGAATAGCTTGGTCTTGAAAAAACTTCACCGATATATGAACCCTTAGCGATCTATCAGCTCAACCAATCGAAATGAAATTTCAGATATTGTTATTTGAAGGTTTGCGCTTCAGATTTTGATGATATAAATCAATAGAGTTCTCACGATTACAGTTACAGTGAAAAAATTTCGAAATTTTCGAATCGCAAAACTTACTTTTTCCTGAACAAATTAATTAGCGTATTGAAAAACCATAAATGGTTTTGGAACGATACACGTCTGACGAAAACTGCCAGTTTAAATCATTTGCAAAGAAGGGCATTGTGAAGGATCAATGATAACACAAGACAGGAGAGGGAAAAAATTTTTGCAGAAATTTTATCTTCGTGATAAGTTAGAATTTTATTTATGACTAAGGCAGGCAATCTGCAAAATGTTTATTAACCATTGGATTGAACAAATAATCAACGATCCACACCAGCGGCAGAATGGCAAAACTGCCGAACGCTGGTAGCTCAACCAAGATACAAATTTCTGTAAATAGGATAGCTGTATGGGATTGTTTGCGATTTTTCCTTTGTGTAACGTGAATATGAGGCAATTTCCTTAAAAATTCCACCATGAAAGAATCTCTTCTCTTAGACAGATAACCCTTGTGTGCATTGCCATAATCTAAGTAATTATTATAAAAAAATAAAAAAATCTTGTCAATCATAAGCCTTTTGACAGCCAGCATACTTCAGTGTGAAGGAGTAATCGATGAAGGTTCTGGTCGTTTTCTTTATGTAATTGCCCAGATAACCCGGAATTCAACGCCTTACTTCAAATTTTATTTACTGCCTTTAGGACGAATTTAAGATATTGTTGCAAGTCTGTCATTTAGATGTTCAGCAACTAAATGTTGTCGATGGATGCTTCTGTGAATTGCAAATACCTTGG
Source organism: Stegodyphus mimosarum (assembly GCA_000611955.2). Lineage (NCBI taxonomy): Eukaryota > Metazoa > Arthropoda > Arachnida > Araneae > Eresidae > Stegodyphus > Stegodyphus mimosarum. The sequence goes on from KK113429.1 coordinate 127,751, forward strand.
GTACATTTTGTTTAAATCACGACAGCAGCGAAACTTGGTAGGTGCTCCATTTGCTGCTGCTGACATTATATTTGATGACGGGATTGCTTTTTCCATGAAATAATAGCTCAAAACATTGAATATAGATTCGCTTTTAGTGTTTGTTTTCAGAGTTCTCACGAAGAGCAGTTCTTGGATTTCTTGGTTCGTAACGTAACGAACATATGCTTCATTAACAGGTAATGTTGACTCGTCCAAATGAATGGAGAAACGGGTCGTTTGCAGATAATTGCGCAAGAGGCTTTTAATATCATCATTCATTTCATCAATACGTCTTTGAACTGTGTTGTTGCTCAAACGAATTCTTTTGAGTATATCATATTCAGGTTTGTGTACAGTTTTTAAAACCTCTCCAAAGGCTGGCAAAATTAGGTGTTTTCCGATAATATGCTGCTTTACTGATTTTGCTGTAACTAATGAGCTATTGTAAGACACTTGAAAACCATCATCGTCTCTTTTTGACATAGAAGCGAGCACACTGTCCACCGTAGAGTTTTTCTTTCAATGCTTGAAAGTATTCCAAATCTTTAACTGCTTTTTCAGAGTGACACCTCAGATGATCCTCCAGCTCGGATGCTTTCATAGAGTCATTGCTTAAAGCATTGTCTCATAAAAGGCGAATGGACAGGTGTTTGTCCGAATGAAGGGTGTAATGAAGCGGAACTTAAAATATTCAACTCTATACTGCCTACGTTTCTTTTTAAATTCAGTCATGTTTAATAGCAGTTATCTGTGAACAAAAATTAAGTTATTTAAATATGATAAAATATAGCAATTCAAAACTGATTCCCTTAAACTTATTTTTACCTTAAAAAAACCTTATTTTTACCAGGTTTTAGTACTCAGTAAAATTACTGTGCAAAATTTGGCTTGAACAAAAGTATTAAAAAAATTTTAAATCCCACGTTATATCCACCACAAAATGTTTTAATCCGTTTAAAAGCAAAACGTAACTACTTTCTTGATCTAAAATTAGGTTATACTCGTTATAACGCAAAATATTGTATCGGTTTATAAAAAAAGATATTTATTTGCAGCAACAGTTCGCAGAATTGCCTTTGTTTTTAGAAGCGCTCACTTTGAATTTTAGAAATTACGCGACATTTTATACATGATCGGCATCTGTACGCAAAATGAGCTATAAAAAGAATATTATATTAAAAGAAGTATTACTTATTTTTCGAAAAGTTCAAAGAAGATGACTTTGATTCATTTTCGTAACTACCTAATTATATTCTGGAAAATATTTGCTTATCTCTTGTCTTCTCAAAATTCAGAAAACAAATGTAGTGTTTGCCTCTGACACTCGTATTTCTAATTGATGAATTAAACAAGTCGGTGCAAGCACAACTGGTGCACGTCTGCGTCGTCTTTGCAAAGCTCTGGTACACCTTGAACAAAAAACAAAAAAAAAAGGGGGGGCAATTCTATATCTTCCGTTCTACTGGACCGATTGCCAAAATTTTCCATGTCTCGAAAGCGCGACTTAAGGATATATATTAGATTTATATATAGAATCTTTCTAACGTAGGTATTTTGACACATAATCGGACCTTTTCTGAAAAAAACATACGAATTTTTTTTTCATATTTCGATTCTACAACACAAATTATTCTAAAGTGCCAATTTTTATAAAAATCGCGTAAAAGTCGAGGAGTTTTTAAAAAATTAGCTCTCAAAATTTCAACTCCTCCATGTTAATTGAATTTGGTATATATTTATTAATATCTCTTTTTTTTATTAAACTTATTTGATTCTTCCTTTCCCATTTCGAAATTTAGGTTCATTTCAAATAAAATTTACCCATGTTTTATCATTTATTTTAAAAATTTTTACTTTTAAATAATTTTTATAAAGTTTTTGAAAAAGAATTTTGAATTATAACCTATAAAATTTTTACCATCGTCTTAAAGTAGATGTGTTTCTAAGCGTACCTGCAAAAAATTAGAGTTTTTTTATTCAAAATTTTCTAAAATATACGTGAATTTACGTTTTGGTGCATTTTGAAGTTTGGCGTATTTATTATAAGCGATAATAACGAAAATATGGTTTACGGACTCTGTTAAAACTATTTGAAAGTATGAATGATGACTTTTTTCCACTCGCGGGCAATGAAAAAGAGAAAAGAAAAATAGGTTGCTATAAATTAAGTATTTCGTTAAGTTATTCTTGGCGCAAACTGAAAAAAATGCTTTAAGATAAATTTTTAAAGTTCTCCATCAATTTCTCATCAAAAAGTATAAAATTTAATATAAAGGCATAATCTGAGTGGTAGAATTGAAATATGGAAAAAAAAAATAGTATGTTATTTCAGAAAAAATTCGATTTTGTGTTAAAATACCTATGTGAGAATACTGCTATATATAAATTTAATATACGTCCTAAGTCCCTCTTTCGAGGCAGGGAAAACGTAAGTTAAATTTCGACAATCGGTCCAGTAGAACGGGAGATATAGAACAGTCCCTCCCTTTTTTTAGTGCATTAGACAAATGTTGCTACTAAGCGCATGCGCACACTGCGTTGCTATTGGTATCAAATGTGAAAGTTTGTACGAGTTATAAGTACTATGACCATAAAACGAATAGGTACCTACTTACGCAGGTTTATGAAACATGCTTCATTAATGGATAATCAGTTCATTTATATGCCTATTATATAAGTAAGTATTAGATAAATACAGATGGTGTTTACACATTTTTAAAACGATTTCCGAGCCGTTTAATTAATGTTTGAAATGTGAAGAGTATATTTTTAAATGTTCGGTCTGGTAGCCTTTTTTTTTTTTTTCTGGACTGTACAACTACACAGTGTTTTCGTGATAAACGGAAGGGCTTCTCGTAAAATTTCCACGTTATTGATTTCCATTCCTCATCCACTACTTTCCAGAGCCCATGAATCGTGGTGTGAATGCGCTTACAAAGAGCTCTTTTCAAGAGATCAGAGGCATAGAAGTCCACAAGCAAAATGTAAGGGATCTTTGTAGGAATAATGTTGAAGAGATACATGTTCAATACCTAAATAAACCTTCACTTTTTTTTTTCAAGGAATGTCGTGGTACTTTTCGAAGTATGATTTGTTGCTATGCCTTGACGAAGTTTAACTCTTCGAAATACATTAGGATAAAGAATGGAATGTATTCTGTAAATATCGGACGTAAAACTTTCTTTTGATAGTATGTTGAGTTGATTTTAACATTTCCCCCCCACACACACACACTTACACTCTTCTTCTTTTTAATTTCCCGTTGTAAGGGAATCTGCGACAATCATAAACTCATTACTGAAATTTCCTCTGCATTAAGGGAACTAAGTCTGTACGTTTTTTTCTCTTCGTCTTTGATAATACACAGATCTTTCTTTGTTGAGTCATTTAGCTGAAACCCGGTTTCATCAAGGGTCACAATGTTATTTCCGTTTATTTCCTGTTAAATAGTTCTCATGCAGGTTCTAAAAATTGTTCTTCGTTGAGCCATATATCTTGGAAAAAGCTGGTGAACATTATGTTTTTTAGCTTTTTTAATTTGTAAATCTCGGTTTACTACTTTATTTATTATTGCTACAGATGTATTTAAAGACTTTAAGGATATTTAAAGACTATTTTATTTATTATTGCTACAGATGTATTTAAAGACTTTAAGGATATTTAAAGACTATTTTATTTATTATTGCCACAGATGTATTTATTAAAGGCAATTGATTTGTTGCCAAAGATTTAGCTTTAGAACCATTAGAAATAGTACGCATTAGAGACAGCCGGGTATCGTTTGGAGTCTTTTTTTTCCACGCAAAAGTAACGATTGACGGTTTTCCCTTTTCCGATTAATAATGTTTCTCATCTGGCACTTAGAAGTTTTAGTACCACGCATTTCAAGTGGTTTTAGATTATGGAAGATGAATATTTCTATTCAGAAAGCGCGAAAAGATATCCTACACGCCACAGCTTGTTTAGATGCGACATTTCGAAAGAAGAATAAATTTAAAAAGGAGACGACGATATTTTTCATTTCAAATATATTGCCAGAAATTCTTTCCCGAAACATTTGCTTTTTTTTTTTTTTTTCGTTTCGGGGGGGATCTGTGACATAGCCAATCATTGTTCATTCGGTGGTGACGGTAAAAGCCATTAATGCCGTTCACATCTGTAGAACGGGGTTTAAGTCGCAGCCAATCAGGGAAGTTGTTGCGCATGCATGAATGTGTAGCTCATTCAGCGAAATTGCCGGCGGAATGTCAATTCGTGTTTCTTTCTCTGTAACTGTTCGATCCTTATACCAGGCTGGCAAACATTTGAATAGTTAGAACATTTAGACAAAATGCTTATAGCAGATTCTGTAATGTAGCAAGGCCTAGTTGCCGAACAACAGAGTTCGGCTTCAGCCACTGGTGATCGCAAAGCCCTCGCACAAACGCTCCGTAGTATTTCAATTGCTTTATTACCACTGTTCCTAAATTTAAAGCAAAATTTAGTAATACCTCTGCAGCATTTTCACAGAGGCATTTTCCTCATTCGTCACAATAAAACGTACTAGTTTCACTTTCTGTGATCAAATACTTAAGCCCTCGACTATCACACGGCAGTTTAAAACACGCCGATATATTACCTTATATATGAAATGTTTTTGAAGCGCACTCCTAATGGCATAGTAGCAGGCGAGGATTACGATCAGGTGACACCGACACAAAAACGAATTAGATGAATTCACAATATTTATTTCCTCGCACATAAAATCATCTCCGTAGATATTTATCAAATCATAATGGAATCCGATACATTTCTATGATTCAATCATAATGAAATATGATAAATTTCTATGTACATGGGCGTTTAAAAGAAATGACGCAGACATTTAAGCAAAGGTAAGTCGACGCGGTGTTGACAGAGCAGCAGTTAGGGAAGGGAAGAAGAAGAATGACGCAATTAAACTCGCCAGCGGTATTTATACTAAGTCTGATGTAATTGTAGAGGCAAGCTATGATTGGTTAATATGAGTTTTATTTGCCCTTTTCACGTACCATTACATAACATAGAAAGATCTCGAATTTGGGAGAACAGATGAATTCGGAGAGCACCAAATCTAGAATGTTAATATTGAGGTCGCCAGTTATTTTTTTTAAAGCAGCTGTCGTATTTTTTTATATATTACATATATATGACAAAATCTACATATTGTCCATATATGACCTACATAGATATTGCTATAAAAAGAGTTGCAATGTCTAATATCAATAAAAAATAGAGAAAGAGGCAGTCTTAAAACTTTTTAATAAGCCCTTGCACGTGGAATTCTAGCCACATTTTTTAAGTCGGTTGGGGAGGAGACAGTATGAAGGAAATTAGCTGCCTTTCTAAGATTAGAACCATCGTTTCTACGGGGGCCGTTCAGGTTCTGCAAGTACTGTTAAAAATCCTCTCAAGTCTTGATTCGGGCTGTGTGTGTTGCTATATATTAAGTAAACAAAAAGACGTCCTTTAGGGTTTCGCGTTTTTTGGAAGATTTTCGGGAACAGGCGCTACTCGTGTAGGAGCTATTCTATGGCCTTGGTCTGAGCTTTCTCAAATGATCTGTTATAGCTAGATAGAATAAACAAAGCGTGGCCATGTTTATGGTTCCTAATTCCTTACTACATATTTGTCAAATAATACCTAATGACAAGTTAATGAAGAAAGACCTTTGTGAAATTATGTGTGGTAATATTTTATTGAATTAAATGTGATGAATGTGGCGTGACACATTTACTGGCATACGGTTAATTATTTCTTTATTGTATGTATTATACATATCCATATAAATTAATAGTTTTTAAATATATAGCATACTGTTTTATCAAGAAAAATGTATAATATGCAGTTAAACCAACAAAAATTATTAAAACCCACAAATAAATTAGCATTAAGCTTAAATTTAATGAAAAATACCACCAGCGGTTTGGAAAGGTGGAACTCTACTGTACATGAAGCTCAAATATTTACAGAAGTTAAATAGATAGAAACAGTGAAGAAAATTTTCATGTATTCTAAGCAATGCGAGTGGCATTCTTGTTAAGGTCATAGTAATAATCTCAGGTTTATATTAAATATTTCCACTTATGTTTATAAAAAACGACTTTCAATAATATATATGCAGGTATGATACTCTATTACATTAAGTAAATTTATGTGTATCTAAACACATTCGTCTTATTGCATTCATATTAATGCTTAATATTTACAGAGTCATCACTGAGACCAAGATTTAGGATAGTAGAAGACCCATGGATGCTTTTAAATGAAAATTGGAAGCCTGAATTTCTACTGGAGAAATTAGTTTCACCCGCTTCAACTGAAACTACATCTACAGAGCAATTTACAACTCTAACAACATTATTCTATGGATGAGACAATAAAAATTTTGACATTTTTATGTAATTTTGAAATTTATAAGTATCTTCTCAGCATGAGATAAAAATGAACAAAAATAAAAATGCAATTAAGTATGCATCATGGCATTTTAAAATTCAAATATAATAAACAGCAAAAATGTAAAAAGTATTGTATATAAGAAACATCTTTACTTAATTCTTGTTTAAAGAAGTTTTTTAAACTTAGGAGAATGTTTTACTAAAAATTCTCCATGAACATAGACTTCAAGTAAAGCATTAATCCATGAACGTAACTGAAATATTCCGATAAAAAACAAGATACAAGAACTGCGATAGTTTAAGATTTTGCATTTAGCCGTTAAATAAACTGACAGTTACATGTCAAATGAGGAATAATATTACATTCATTAGACAAAAACTTATCCCCTGTAAGTAAATAACTAATTTTTAACTGGCAACCTCATAGCATGAATGACAGTAGTAGCTTGCTATGGCATTGAGTATATAAGTCTATGGATGCTGTTCGTATTGATATGAAGCCATTTTACCGTCAGTTACGCCCGAAATTCGGAAAATCCTTATGTTGTCTCTGGCTCCTCTTGACCATCTGTTCCAGGCGTTCATATAGGCTTTCGAAAGGACTCATGTTCGAAGAGTTCGCTGCCTAGGGAACATGCCAGTGCACTTCAGAATGCTCAGTTATAGTTAGTGAAAGTTTAGACTCAGTATACTTTACAGTTATCTTGAAAAACTAATGTTATCCGCAGTTGGGTTATCAGTAAAATAATGAAACTAGTATCAGTACATCCAAAACCTGAATACAGTTTACTGGCTTTTAAATGCACATTAACTGCAACGATAGTCCCAATTTAAACTATGTGAAACACCCTCAGAAGAACAAAGATTCCCTCTCTTCTGCTTGTACCACATGCTAAATACACAGTCCAGTCACATTAATGTGACCACTACGTACTTTCCATGTCAGAGTTAAATAACCAATCACAGAAGGCAGGTGGCAGCACAGTGCAGTTGAGCGTATATAAAGGGTGTGTGAGGGCTTCGGAAAACATTTCAATCGTTGGCGTAATGCAGAAACGAAGCGATTTATCCGGCTTCCAAAAGGGCATGATCGTTGGCTTTCGGGCCAAGGGTGGAAGCATTTCCGAAACGGCTGAGTTTGTGAACTGTTCGCGTGCCGCCGTGGTAAAAGTGTACCGTGCATGGCAAAATGGGACTGTCCAAAATCAGCGACGTGGCAAATGTGGTGCACCACGGGCCATAGATGACAGAGGCGAACGACGGTTGCGGAGATGCGTTCGGGCAGATAGACGGGCTACCGTTGAGCAACTGACCACCAAAATGAACCAAGGGGCTACCAAAAGTGTCTCCCAAAGTACTATTCAGCGAACATTGCTGCGTCTGGGCCTCCGAAGCAGACGC
>KK113429.1:148994-200264 GCA_000611955.2 Stegodyphus mimosarum
AAAAAAAAAAAACGGAAGATGTAATATTTAATAAAACTTGTAAATGGTAACATGTAATATTTAGTAACTTGTAATTGGCAACACTTTGGATACACATGTAAAATATAGAACTATGCTGGTATTGCAGTGCTCTGTGATTATACATTCTAAGATTGTAAATAAATTATTTCTAAAAGCTAAGTGGACCCTCATGATTTTATACCCGCCACTAGGGGGAAAAAGAAGAAACTTTCCCGAGAACAAGCTTGTCCGTTGCCTACGGAGGGTTCCTAAATGGAACATATCTGTTTAAAAGCTGTGCCTCACCTAGCTAGGCGGAACTTTTTGAAACTGAACTGAAAATGCTTCGTTTGGATATAACTCCCTTTCGTACGATTTCTCCAAAGAACTGGTTTTTCCATAAGTCAAGCAGTCAGATATCCGGAAAATAAAAATTCTGGAAAATATTTCTTTCGACATGCTGTTGATGCTAGTTCATACCGGTTTGAAAACTATGAAAACGTTTGGATGAAACTTATTTGTATACTGGGCCTTCGATGGAGCAAGGTACTGCAATTGATTGGAGTGCTGAAGTATCCAATCAACTGCAGTTTTATCTGTAGCAACATGCTTCCAATAAGAGGTGAGAAGTGATATCATTAAATCACTATCACGATAAGTCGCTTGTGTAGCCTTTCATTACCGTGAATGTGACCTCGAACATAAGTACAATGAATTCATTCAAATACACATAAAATGGACTGAATTTCCATCGATAGTATATCAGGTAGAAGAAAGTGAATTCGTACAAATAAGATATTTAAACATCCCATGCTTAAGACAAGAGCTTCATACCCATTTAACAGCAAGATTTAAACTCAGAAGTTCTGCATGGAAAAACAGAACATTTTCTTTACCATCTTCATAGAAAATAAACACAAAGGCAGCCCTTCCATCTAACTTGCAATCATCAGTGAAACATATAGTTCTATATTCTTGAGAAACGTTATCATCACATGTAACAACTGCCACAGGTTTTCTGTCTGAAGAGTAAGGCAAACTTGAAACAGAAAGAATCCCACTCAAGACATTGCTACCAACACTTGAAAGTCTACCTCTAACATCGAATCATTTAAAATGATTAAATCGACAGTTGAGAGACAAGAAATGACAAATGCTGCTTCATAATTAACAGTCCTGAAACCCCAAATAATGCAAAAGAGAAATCTCCTTTCGATTGTTCTAAGAAGTTTACAGTTTAATTTTCTTCCTTAAAGAATTTCCCCAAGCTCTTGAGGCACAGTAACTGAGTGGTACAATGCCTTAGTTATAAAACAGTTTGAGAACATCAGTTTTAACTCCATAAGTGTTCGTTGAAATTTGCAGTAAACCAAAAAATATTTCACTTTTACCGAATATATAAGAAATACTGTTTCCACAGTAGTTTATAGTTAATAAGTTTTATAATATGAATATTTGATGTATTGCACTTCTTCAATAGGCTCACGCCCAAATGTTTAATTAGGGTTATGAGATGTTTAATTAGTATTATGATTTTTTATGTATCATCGTAATTTTCGATTCTGAAGGATTAAACTCGAGCTCGTAGAGTTTTGACCACTCATAAAGTGTAACATATTCTGAGAAGGAACACTGGCGGCGCTAAAGTTATTACACAACAAGTAAATTACCCACAAAAGCGATCATTTCTCAAATTACAAATTCAACTTGAAGTGCAAATTTTCACCATCATTTAATTTTTCTGGTACTTGTTTTTAAATATCAGCTGACATGTCGTCTATATGGCGAGCAAAAGTATTATTTCGTAAAGGCCCTTTTGATAGCTTGCCCCTTGGCAGCCTTCCCCAACATGGATTTCACTAATTCTCTCAAGTTACCTAAAATCAAAGTTTCTGCAGCAGTATGTGGCTACATTTTCCTGGAAAATATTTCTGCTACTTTATAGATAGCTATTATTGCTTTTTCAGAAGCTTTTATTATTTTATTCATTACCTTGGCTTTTTTAATTGAGAGTAGGGTAAATAAATGAAATACACATTACCTTTCTTTTCTAAATGATTGTATTTCAAGTGCTCGTTTAGTTTGCTTGGAACTATACACTTACTGCTTAATTTTTCGCTGCATGCAAACAACACACACAAGAGGTTCCCAATTTTTAGATTCCACAAATGTAAATCCGAAACTTAAATAAGATTCTGCATAACTTTTTTACAGCATCAGATGTGGGAGTGGTTTGACAGCATTTGATCGGAACAGTTGATCATCCTCTTTTCACTAACTGCAAGTTCTTCACTGCAGCTTACTTGTGTTTAGAATTTAAAAAATAGTTTTTCCCAGCTTTATATGACACGAAATATCGTTACTATCAACAATCAATTGAACAGAGTTTTGATATGTGCAAACTGCTCCGTATCTGACTGATTACTGAATGGCAAAGTTGCTAGATGGTCTAAACAGAATAGTACCAAGTTCTCAAATTTTCGCACACAAAGTGATCACTTTCACTTTTCTTCCCAAATTTGTTCATATTTTTTCCCTTCGGTCTGTATGTAGATGTCTCCTATTGATGACCAATTTCTCTAGCAGGGCAAAGTCAATTTTCCCTGCTTTTGTCTTGAGAGAAGACAAGGTACAAGAAGTTGGAGTCGGGAACTAAGAAAGAATTAATTGATTCACTTTCTTCATTTTGAAATAGAGATCTCTTTCCGACTGAGCAAAACAAGGCAATAAAATATTAGCAGTGGAAAAAGAACTTGATACTGTTGCTGTCGAGATAAGATTAGGCAACCAAAAATGCAATCCATTTTAGCACTGCATACATTTTGACTGAAAAAAACAAACAGTAGATTAAAATTTCTATTTTTATTCAAATTACATATTACTACTATGTTCTAGAAATAATAGTCTACCAAAAATAAAACCGTCGTACAAAGCTGTGCACAACATGAGGTGCGGTCATATGATGTACAATTTGTCAAAACACTTGAAACTTCCGATAACCCTGCACCGCTGTTTCCTGACTGATTTATATACAATGTGCTAGAGCTAGAGGATGACTGACATTCCAGTGGTTTGTGTATCATCTGCTAGGGGGCTAGGGATATGCCGCTATACTCCGCACAGGGAGACAGCGTGCCGGGAACAGAAAAAGTCTGAAAAACCGTTATCTCCATTCTAAGTCAGATGTGCTGGAAACATTACTACAGTCGATATTTGCTATAACAACCATTCCATTACAATGACTGGTACAACAAGCACACAGCTGATGAGTATTGTTGAACCAGTGTTCATTACAGCAACAACTTGTTATAATGGCCTTTCTTGTAGGACATAAATAGTGATTCTAATGATCATCACTACAAGAGTGAAACAATGTTAAAAATATATTTACATCAATGGCTAATTACCTTACATATCAAATAAGATTTCAATATCCATAAAAAAAACTAGTATAAGGAGAAGAACTTTAGTTACTCTCACACATATTAAAAACAGTTTTCTATGTAAATAAATGAGCAACACAGTATTTAAAAACTAGCCAGCTCATCTAACAACTGGAAAAAAAAATTCCAAAAAAATTAGAAAACTGATTGGAAGGAATAGGAATTTCGAATAAAAATAAAAGGGGGCAGGCATTTAAAATTTTTATTCAATGTTAAACCATTGAATAAAAATAGGTAATTACCCAGTCAAGTTTTCAAGCAAGAACAGGCATGTATTGAACGATGTCACAAAGTATTAATCAGCCTTATCCTAAGTAAACTTACTTCTTTTTGTATTTATATCTGACATGCAAAAATATTCCCATCACTTGCAGATACAATGAATCAGATGGTCACATACCCTCTCCCTTCAAACCTTGTCTCCATAACATAACTTCAAAAAATTGTAAACTTGCTCACACAATAAGCCTGAAAACTAGTTCGTCACCAAAGAATATATTGATTACCAAAAGAAAGATCTTCATCACTAACGACTTAAAAGTGCTCACACAAGAAATGAAATTTAAAAAAGGCATTCTTTTTTTTTGCCTCAAGGGCCTTCTATCTGCATTATACATGTTTTCATAGATGCATAAAAATCATCTTTCTAAATTCAATGTTTAAAGGAGTAAACCTAGCATTGCATTATCCCTATAAGTCCCTTAAAGGCTTCAGACCTTTATGCAGGTATGCAAAAATAAGAACCTTGCATACTCCTATTCATGCCACTGTTTTTAGCTCTTTCCCGATCAAGTGGTTAAGACTGCTGTACACAAGTAGTTTGATCAGGGTTCAAATGAAGGCAAACATGCTAGCTGCATGGTAGGTCTTCCTGTGTGCAACCTTAATGCAAGCCAGTTTCCCTTAGAAAATCTTCCATGAAGGCATCCCTTCCTTTAGCTGATAGGCCTTCTGTGTTTAGCCAGATTCAAATAACCTTACATCAGCCGTCATCTCTTACTACAGATCTAATAAACTTGCTGCACTCCTCAAACTTAGCTTTCCAAATACCTTTATCAATCAGTTTCCACATGTTACCATTTCAATACACATATAAAGAATGAAGTTGACTCAAAAATTCTGTCAATTATCCTCAGCTTAAGAAGTATTAAATGCCAACTCAAGATATATACATCCCCTTCATTTACAAATCTAACAAATTATAAGTACCTTCTATAGAAAGTTGATTTCTCCTATGAAAACACTGCATAAAAATTTAAATATCATAAAAAAATTACTACTACTACTTGCGGGAAAAATATAGAAGATTCAATTTTATTTTATAGTTAAAGAAACAACAGTTTATTTCATCACATTTTATTTTAAAAAAGGAGTAAATATATTATAAGAAAGACTCAGGCTTATGCTATATTTTGTGAAACAGTGGTGTATTTCACAATATTTTATTTTTCAAAAAAGGTAAATAAAAAAATCTTATATACAAGCCATGAAATGCAGTCATAAAGTGAAAATTCTTCATTTTATCTTTACCTACAAGCACGCCTTTTTACAAATTCACATTATGTACATGAAAATGCTATTTCTTTAAAAAAAAATTATAGCAATTTCTTTCAAATAAAATGCACATATACTATTCAGATTAATTCTACTATATGATGACATTTCGATTTTCCAAGATTCATAATAAAAACTGGAACAGTTCAGCTGAACAAAAACAGAAACAAAGGAACACAGTACACATAATAATTTCACTTTTACATAAAAATTTCACAAATCTTGCAGTGAACTGCAAGTTATCACAGATTACTATGATAACTGGCTTTACTCAACTGTGTTGGGAATAGACATACGGGTTTAACAAAATACATGAGCAATCTGCTTTTAAATATTTTCATAGAACATGTATTTGTTCTTAAAGCTATTAAGTATAAACACTGTTTCATTAAACCCTCTTCCTATCAATAATATTTTTAAAAAACTGGCTCATTATATGCTACTTCAAATATTATTGCAAGAACATGCAACGTAAATTTCAAGCAATCATTGAATATAGTACCTTCCATGTAATACAGAACTAAATTTTAAAATACAAGATATTATTAGCATGCTGACTGATGTTTAAAATTTTAGATCATTAACATCATGAAAAACTTTAAAAATGAAATTCAATAATAATAAGAGAGTATTTCTCTACAATAGTCAAACAACAGAAATCAGCGTTATATTTGCAAATTTTTACAGGACTAGTTTCAATGGTTTTACCGAACCATCATCCTCAGCTATCAAAGTACGTATTTGCACTTTGACAGCTTTGCGCATTTGCATTTTGACAGCTGAGGATGATGGTTCGGTAAAACCATCGAAACTAGTCCTGTAAAAATTTGCAAAGATAACGCTGATATTTGTTGTTTGACTATTCTAGAAAAATACTTGTTCTGTTGTTTTACTATTCTATAGAAATACTTGTTCAGCATGTTATTCTATCTTAATAATATAGTACTCATCTAACAGTAGTCCAAAAGGCTTTATTCCTGGTCTTTAATATCTAATTCAGCTTTCATGAGTTTTTTCCTGAATATTATAATACAAATGCGCAAATTATCTTCAAAACATTTCTCAGAAAAAAATTCTAAATTGAAATATCTGTCTTTTATTAAATAAGTTATTTGCTCAAGTGTACATGGATTTTACAGAAAGATCCCTCAAAAATACTTTTTTAAAAAGGCCAAACAGATAACCTAATAACAACACATATCTGGTGACTATTTGAACTCTGGCAAACAAATATTTTTGCTAAGTTATCTTGAATTTCATGAGCATCATTTACCAAATATTTGCTGGAAGAGGGTTTGCAGCAGATGTTTCATTCAATGGTAAATATTTAAATGTCACAAGAAAATGCAAAAATAAATGCCAGATTCATCAAAAGAAATCAATATTTATCTATTCTTTCTCATAAAAAAAAGGCTCACTATCTTACTTTAGTAACATATTCTGAATATAGCAAAACTCAATAAAATATCCAGCAAATTTAAATTAATTATATGCATAAATGCCAAATTTCAATTTGTTAAATATAATAACATAAATATCAAACTCTGAATAATAAATCAACCATTTGGTATCAGCTTAAAACCAAAATGATAGATTTAGTTAAACATTAATTTCATACACATTTATATATTATGTAAACATAGATAAAAGCCAGAGGGATTTAATCCTAAGTCAGAATTATCAAATTATGATTGAAAACAAACTACAAAAGAAAAAATGTATATGATATGTAAAAATGATTTAACAAATATAGCAGCAATACAAAAATACTTTGGCATAATGATTACATTCAACACAGTTTTTCTAAAACTATCAAATTAAATAACACAACAAGAAAATGGTACTTCTATAAAATTCCACTCGAAAGCCACATATTACACAATCTAGAAAGCATATTTCAATTGCTTAAGATATTACCTGTCCCTCCAGGCTCAGACTTACAAATGAATATACACTGCATTTAAACTCCAGTCGTTTCGTAAATTTTAGTTGATATAGTCAAATTACATGACAAAATGATTTCATGAGGCAAATCCAAAACTAATATTACCATTAAATTATTAGATGCATTTTTATAGAAAAATACAAATGTACACTAAAACACATGAATTACATAAATACTTAAAAGTATGCAAATATGGGGGAGAATTCCCGAGGCACTAAGATAATTAAGTTTTATTATTTGAGAATAATTTTAATATTAAAGGAGAAATGTGCATTAAGTATGAAGAACTGCATTACAAAAAATCAAACCCTGTGATGCCCAGAATGATACAGCAAACCATTTCTATTAATCTGAAGTGCCACAAAATTTCATAATAAAAGGAAATCAGAAGATGATTCACTGCTTCACATCATTTGAATTATTAATATCAAGCTTTGGAGATGAAACTTTCAAAACTTAAAGAATTAGTAATTAAATGTAGAAGTAATTACATATATTAATCAGATGTTCATATAATTTACTCCAAAACAGATCTGCAGTTATTCACAAATTAACTTGTTATTTTAAAGTCAAGCATTTAAAGTCAGGCAATGTCACTGAACAAATGAAGGGAGTAAATGTATGACAAGCAATAAAAAACGTGCTGGTAATAACTATAAAATTTAAACGCAATTTTTTTTGGAATTTCAATAATTGACATTTGGCCTTCTGTAAAATACACTTAAGCTTTTTAATATTTAAGACAGTTCAAGCATATGATATGTAAATTTATTTAAATTCAAGTAGAGAAATAATTTATCTATACAATGATATTTATTAACAGAAAGCACAAATGAGTTTGACATACAATTTAACAAGTTTAAAAATTTTAAATTCCTCAACTGCATTAAAACCAGCATATATTTAATATGTGTGTGGCTAACCAAAACACTCACTCCTTTTTACATAACTATATATCTATGATGAACAGAAATTAAACACACAGGAATGGTTAAAGATATCAGACAAGTAAAAACATTTTACATAATACTATGCTTTAAGAAGGCATACATTTTTTATGACAGTTGACATACAAAATAAAACCATTAGTATCTATTTTCTTACTTTAAATACAAAAGCAGAAAATATGCTAATTTTCATCCAGATAGATATTTTTACTTCAATTGCAGTCATAACAATCCTATAATTTGAATTGCCCAGTTACACAAATTATGTCAAAATTTTTACACTAGAACTATCAGTTTACCAAATGACAGACTTTTCTCTAAGGTAGAAATAGGTATATATTAAACGCTGGTAGTTCTAGTGTTAAATTCTAAAACAAAAAATTTTATATATATATATATAATTTACTACCACAGCAAACATGCAGCAGCAGGTAAGTATTACATCTTGAATGAAATATTCAAATAAGAAGCAATGATGAGATTATAGCACCTTCAATTGCTATATAATAATATACTTCAATTGCTATACAAATTCAGAATAATATAATGTTTGCTATTTCGATAAATGTCATCATTTTACTAGCCCATAATTTACTCTAAATAATGCACAATCATGACAATCATCAATATTTGAATTATTAAAAGCAAGATAAATTCAGTTTCACAGAATAAAATAGTATTTTTCAGCACCATAATTATAAGATATTAATTCTTTAAGCATCTGGAGTAAAAATTTAAACTAACACAATGGATTTCAAGTCTATTCCAACACGAACAGCACTTTTAATCACATAATAAAGCAGTGACCTTTTAACAATATTCCACTGTTTACATATGACCACAACTTTATTATGCAATTTTTATTTAAAATTCACAAAAATGCTCAAGTTTGACTCACACTTCAGTAGGAACATAAAATAATTTTTACAATTCACAAGCAGTATAAAATAAATTAAGAAGGTTTCATTTGTAGCAAATAATGACAATAATATGCTAATGAAAGAATAAAGTAATATATACAAATATTATAGTCCACTCATGTCACTATAAATATTTTTGATTATAATTTAAAAGTTCTCTACTCATAATAAAAACATATATTAAAAAAACGTAGTATAATCTCATTAAAAATGAAATAAGAAAACTTATCACGGAAGCATAAAAAAAGAGAACACATTGAATCTTATTCAATTAAATTATGCAGAATTACTTTGACATCTAACAACCAATGATTCTGATCTTGTACTTCAAGAAAACAGAATGAGAGATTCAAAATAGTTGTCAATTCGCACCTGAAATCTATTTTTAAGGCTAACATAAATAGAACAGCAACTGTTAAATTACATTATCTAGTTTGTCACAGACAAATAGAAAAATTCCCCCCCCCCATCAAAAACATGAAACATGAGAGACAAAATCACAGCGATCATATACAAAAGACTAAACAATTTGGATTAATTTAATTTTCAGTTTAACATTTAGAGCACTATGTACTACAATACTTGATTATTTTTTCCTATACTGTCCATGACTGTAATTCTCAGTTCAAGTGTTGACCAAAGCAGCCAACATGATTCGTTTTCATAGTTAATATAAGAAATGCCTTTCTAAGAAATCACAGCTAAAAGCATACTCATACTTTTCAATATCCAGTAGTTCGTATTTTCACATTTTGGTATTCTTCTGTAGGCCACATAAAATAACAAAATTTTGAAGATTAATGGCTCACATATTGTAGGCTACATATATTGGATCTAGTTGATCTGCTAAAAATCCATCACGCAAGTGCATTCGCTGTTTCTCTCCTCTGGAGTTTATAGGCACAACTCCTGGATCAACTACTACAACAACACCTACAATTAATTGGTGTTCTTCCAAAACTACATTTGTGACTAGGGGTACCAGATCTAATGCTTCATTCTCATTACCATCCAATTCTACTACTACAACAAGCAGGTTCGTCCAGGTAAAAACAGCACTGAAAAATAATCATATCATATAGAAACAATAGATTGTTTAAAAAAATTAAAATTATACATTTAAATCAATAAGATCAGTATGCCTTTAGAAATTTAAAAATTCTGAGTAATTATCATAATTTTAAAAAAAAATTTAGTAGTATTTCAAAGATCTGATACTTAATATTGTTACTTAAAATTTCTGCTCAGTACATACTGAAATTTTCTTTGCTCACAGGTCCTAAAAAATTTCATGCATCACTCTAGAAATACAATTTCCTCAATGGTAAACTAAAATAAAAGCAAATTTAGTACAAACTTCCATGTAATTTGTGAAAATAATGTGGACGAACAAGACTGTTGAACAAGAATATGCATTTTGACTTTGACTTGATTAGGTTAATATAGGCATGCCACCTTCCATTCACAGCAACATAAAGAGATAAATTCGAATGAAATGCTTAAGATTAAAATGCTTGAATTTTTTCCCCCGGTTGGCACTTGACTTTTCATCATTGACCAGTCCTAAGGCTGGAAGTGGTGGCCATTTATTATGGAAGCACCTAATAATTGGCCACTGTTACCTCCTATGAAAGAACAGACAATTTACACCCATGCATGCATGTAAATTGTCTGTGCCTTGATAGGAGGTAACGGTGGCTAAATGCTTGAAAATAATACGTAAAACAAATGGTATTAATGACTATATGTCAAGCTAGCTGTTACAATGCCTGTGAGAATTATATGCTACTGTGATCTGCTTGAAAATACTATGTAAAACAGACTATCTGTCAAACTAATTACTGCAGTGCACTTGTCAATCGGATGCATGCTTTCACAGAGGAAGAAGACTTGTATTTATGATAAAATTCACACAAAGTTAATTATAACAGGCCATTTCTCACTGGAATTAAAATCAGAACAAAGGAATGCTGAATGTTTTTCAGCATTAATTACTTGACCAACGGTTAGTCCAAGTGTATTTAGAAATGTCAAAACCATATGAAAAGGCCAATATATACATTTAGTTTTAGACCAATTTTATAATGGGAGGAGACAATACTGATTTATCTCAAGAAGCTGAAGGAAAAATCTCCCCCCCCAAGCTTTTGATTTAACTCCTTGAGGGGTAGCAAAAGGCAGTTAACATTTTCAGCAAAATTCTTGCTTTATTTACTATACCAGCTGTTACAATGAAATTATTTATGACTGTTCTTACAGATTTTTTCTTGGTACTGCAGAGCGTACATCGTCATGATGTTGTTTTCGATGGCTGATGATTTTCTTGAAGATAAATTGCTGCATTAACTCTAGCTTATGTTTCTTGATTGGCATCTAGTGAGCTACAAGGGAACTTCAGAAACGGTCAGTCTTTAAAAACCACTCACATGAGTGAGTAAGATGCTCAGTAGAAAAGGTGGTTACTGAAGGTAACCACCGCCCTTCAAAGAGTTAATCGAAAAAAAAAAAAGTTTCCATAATAATTTCCACAAAGACTGCCATCAAAAACAAGTCAGAATGAAAATTAATGCATACTAAGAATATTAAAAAGACAGATAAACAGATTAATAAAAACTACCACATTAAAAACTGAGCACAAATAAAATTTTGTACATAATGAAACACTCAATTCAAACTTCAGTGAAAGGATGTTTGCCTTAAGGCAATAAATTGTATATGATGTTTACATTCTACCCCACAATAAGTAGTCTGAATTTCCTGTAATTAAAAGGTATAATTAATGGCATAAATTGGATTAATTTTCAGCCCTGCCAAACATTCCCACCCAATTTCTAGATATAACTGTAGTTCGTTAAGCGATATTTTCAATCATATGAGTCTTAATTAATATAATTATTACATATACAATATTAAAGACCTTACAGTTCTAACAATTTTAGTAAAGAGAAAGTAAACCCAAAACATTTAAACATTCGGTAAACATGAATATGTTTAATCATTCATACATATGAGTATGTTTAACTACAAGCACAATAATGCATAATGAACTAAGTACAAATATTGTATTACAGTTACGGAACACCTGATACAATACATGTTTTTGCTTAACTAAATTATGAGCAATTAAAATTACACAAGAAGCTAGATAACCTGGTCACTTCTGGAATTCAAATAAAAATATGGACATTTTCTCATGAAACTATTTAAAAGCCATATAAGTGAAAGTGAAATGTTTAGTATCCTATGATACAGAAATTAGGTATGCTTTCATAATAACCGATTAATAATAATAATAAAAACAGAATTCTAATTACTTGATAATTTGAAAATACTCACCACTCAGACACTTTTTTATGGCACCTTAAAACACTGTTTTCAATATCTATTGGATGGTATCTCATTCCTCTAAGCATAACAGTTTCATCCAAAGATCCAACAACAAAAACTGCATCATGAAGTTCTGCGAAAGGAACAGAGATTTTGATTATTAGCCTCTACAATATTAAGGAAACAAATTCTAATCTCTTTCTATTAAAAATTTATTCTTTTACACATGAAAATAGCAAGCACAAACATTCATAATAGTGACAGTTCAAGGCAAACATTTGATTATTAAAAAAATATTCTCAACTTGACTTTCTAGAAGTCATCACAAATTAGGTATTCCTCATCTAAAATGCTTGAAGTACAGAATCTTATGCATTTCCAGATTCCTATGATATTAGAATGCATTACTAAAATAAGAGCAACATTTTCTCACCAGCTATGTGCTTAAATTGCGAAAGTTGTAATGTTAAAAAGACCTGCATGACATTTTTCATGGATTTATTAAGACACATTAATTTTTTACCATGTAATGTTTGAAACCTGAAAATACCACCTTCTTATCTCTAATAACAACAACAACCTATATACACCATTCCTGCGGCCCGACGGCGCAACTATGGGAGCCCGCCACTCCAGGGGGCGGACGTCAGTATGTTCAAAACACAACTGAACTAAATGCACTAGTTCCCTTTCGGAATAAAACTTTAATCTTTATGTCTGGAGAGCCGGGTCCCACACCGGCTCCTAGCCTCAGACTAGTTATTCCATCAAAACCCCCACCGACAAGCTGGGCCCGAGGGGTCACCACTCCCTGGTCTCTGCTTTTGGTGGGGGGCGTGACCTGAACACTCGACAGTCAGACTGGTCGTCTAAATGCTCCCGCCAGTACTACGCGGGCTGCGCGTCTCATCAGGAAACATTACCCGCAAACACGATGCCCCCAAACACCTTGCTACGGATCCATCTGGGTCAACGTCTTACGCCACCCACCTTACCAGGCCAATGCGCTTGCACGCAAGGTACTATCTCCTGGGGGTGGTGGAACCGCCAAGTTCAATGTTTGTATACCCCGTGGCCGAGACTGCCTAGGTACAGATCCTAGCCAGTAGCTTCACAGAGTTCTCTGCGTCGACTCCCGGGGGAGACTTATCTCTAATAAGATAAAAATATACAGTTACACATAAGAAAAAAAAAGATCCTGTTTAAAATTTTTTATTAAAGACATCATGTGGTCTAAATGCTTCAGCAACTGGCCTAAATTAGAGTACATAATTTATATACAAAGTAACAATGAACAATATGTGCATCCTTAGAGAACTTCTTGCTCTCTTGAAAATGCACCACAGTATCCACCGTGGAGTCTGTGAAAATGAACAAGGAAGAGTTGTTAAGGACACCCCCGACTCATCTTGTAAGAGTAAAAAGCTTGCTTTTGTCCAAGAAATGCTGAGAGTAAAAGACGCATTCCAGTGTCGGGAAAGCAGTGGTCTTTCCCCTTCTGTAATAATGCTGTAATGTTAACTTATTTTAATTAACCAAGAAAGCCTACGCTAAATTTTTAAATCAATGTGAAAAGACAACCAACCTGTCTTAGTTTACCCATCCCAGCAGTTCTGTGACATTACAGCTTAAATTTATCGGTGACAACGTGAAATCCATGGCTGCAGTTTTAGTTTGACAATGAAACAAGAACTCTTGTGTTTTATTTTAGAAAAACGGTGGGTGTCAGTCTGGGTAAAGAAGAGGATTGTGAAACTCTGAAATATAGCTTGCCTTAAGTTTTGCAGGGCAGTCAGGATCTTAAAAGAAGATATTCAGCATCACTGAGTTTTGTGGAACTGCCAGTGTCCATAAATGTTTTAATGAAGAGAAGAGAACTGTCAGGTTCTGAAATTCAGGCCACCTGAAGTACTGGAGGACACTCAATGTCCCAAAACCTAACAGCATGATGTTTGAACATGGGACAAGCACTGTCAGTTTGTGTGTTGTGAAGCAAAAGTGTGCAAAGTGTGTGTTGTGAGAAGTGCTTTAAAGTATCCGGACCATCAGCACCCATAAACATTTTAAATTGAGAAATACAACATCTACAGATTCCAGGTCAACCAGAACACCAAGTCTACAAATCCAGGTAGGTCTTGGATTTTTTATATTGAGGCAGTGTGAAGAAATTTAGGTTATTTCTGTAAGTTAATTTATACAAGTAACTTCTTTAAGTCAACATATTTCCTGTAAAGCTTAACGAAATGTATTGCTTTGGTTTTGTTTCAAATAAGAAAGCATAAATATTAGAAAGCTTAATTTGTGTCAATAGACTTTTTAACACCTGAAATGTTGATGAGTTCTGCTGAAATTAAGCTTATATAATTAAATGTGTAGTGAAAGAATTATTACAATGCTGAAGGTTCTACATTTTAGCTGGTATTTTGACATATCATTTCTAATTGAGCTTGAATGTTTTAAATACTAGAATTTCATATTATGGTGTATAAAACACTAGCTTGTGTAATTCAGTTGAACATGTCAACGGAAAAGATTAGAAATTCCTTGTATCTTATGTTTAAGCTATTATTATACCGATACTTAATTATGTGCATTTACGTATATTTTTTAAAATTTACCTTTGCATGCATACTTTAATATACAGGGTGGTTATAATTAAAGTGACCCTATTCAGGCCTCTCTAGAACCCGTTCTACTTATTGAATTTTGATGAAATTTGGTATGTATGTTATATGGACCATGGGGAAACGATTTCTGCAATAAAAATTGTTCAAATTTTGACCACCAGGGGGAATTGTGGAGCCTAAAGAGAGACAAAAAATCTGTCAATCATTAAAATTTATTCAATTACAGAACGTGCTCAACGTGTGCTCCATTGACATTAATTACGTGCTGAAAGTGCATTACAGTGCGTTCAATGGTAGCATGAAGTAACTCTCGAGGGATTTCAGCAAGATGGCGTGTAATGCTGGCTTTCAACTCAGGTAAAGTCCTAATTCCTCCTCTATAAACACGATCTTTTAGGAATCTCCATAACCAGAAATCACAGGATTTAAGTAGGATGAACGAGAAGGCTAAGCATCCAGAAAAGCTCTGGATATTATGCTATTCTTGCCAAAGGTTTGAATAATTTGCATAAGGAATTTTTGAAAATTGCCATTTGGTGGTCAAAATTTGAACTTTTTTTTTATTGCAGAAATTTTTTCCCCATAGTCCATATAACATATATACCAAGTTTCATAAAAATCTGATTGGCAGAATGGATTCTACGGGGGTCTGAATTGGTTCACTTTAATTATAACCACCCTGTACTTAGAAAATTTTGATGATCTGAATGTAAAATGTATTGGTTTATAATAAATCCTCAAGCTGAATAATTATAACCGATTGCATCATGTACATATTATGGTGCGAAGTGTCTTGAATTTGTGTAGTAGATCAGTTGAATATGCTGTAAAAAAAATTAAGGATTACATTTTGCTCCTCATGGTTGAAATTAGCTTTGTTTAAAAAAACAGAAATCGTTAGACTTTGATTATACTTACATCATGGCATTCTTAACAAAAGTTAAAAAAGAGGATATTAAAACCTTGTCTGAAGAATTAGGGGAAAAGGTTGGTCTTGAGCTTAGGATAATGAATTATGAGTGACAAAGACTACGCATGTGAAAAATCTCTTGGAAAATATCACTTCAGTGAGGCTGGAGAGGGAAAAAGAGGACAGAACAGAATTAAAAGAGAAGAGAGGAAAGACAGAATTAGGACAGAAGAGAAAAAAATTCGAAACAACGAAATTGAAATTGCAGACCAGTCATTAAAAAAAACTGTACACTGGATGCTATTTACTCAGGAACCAGATTGCTGAAGAATTAGCAGAAAATCAGAATGATGGAGACTTATCAAGAACTGATGTACTAGGATAGACATCAAAGAAACTGCGAAATTGACAATACTGAAACTAAAAACGTTAAAAAAATACAAAGAAAGGAATGAAGAGGACAGGTGCACAGCCACAGAGGAAACTTTGCCTCCTCCCCTGCAAATGAGGCAATTACACAATGGCCAGAAACACAGCTCGCAGAAAGCAAAGCTGATTCTCCTAAAGTAGAACCGAGAAGCAAACCATTGCTCCTGCTCGACACAAAGGTGAATGAGATACCTCTTATATTTCATAGACCTGTATAACGCAATACACAGGGCTCAGTTGTCTTACCTGCAAAGAGGAAGTGAGGATTTAAAACCATTGTTTGACTTAGCAACGTTAGATGCTCAGAGTACCTCTGAAAAATGTTGATAAAATAGAAAATGTACTCCTTTTTAAAGGAAAGAAAAACCTGGAAAATGGGTCAGAAACCAACTGGTCATTCCCAAAGCAATTCAAGAAATGAATAGACATACGTGTGAACTTTTACCAATCACACTACTTTGGGGGGGCGGAGATATAAAGATTGCATTTTAGCTTCCCAGTACCCAGATACTCTTCTGGTAATAGACATTACTTCTGTTACTGTGTTGAATGTATTATTAAGTTTCCAGTAGAATGGGACTTCCTAGAGAAATTCGGTACAATCAAGAAACTGTAGTTATGTCAATTTGGAAGTGTGTTGTAGAAAACAAAGTGTATTGTAAATTTACCAGGAAAGAAAGGAAAATCCACAGCTGGCCATCTTAATTATTCCTAAAGAAGCTTATTAGGAATAATTATGCTTATTTCATTAATCATGTAAATCGAATTGATAATGAAGTGGTTTTTTTCTTATGTTGAAGCTAATTCAAATATTAATGATTGTTTTGATGCCATTATGTGCAGTAATTTAGGATCAAGTTTCGAGTCTCTGCAAAGATACTTCCAAAAACTGATATATACATATCCACAAGCTTTTCTTTTCAGTCTGGATCAATGTATAAATCAATATAAGGCTTCAAAAATGTATAATATTTTAAGGATGTACATGGTATAATAATTGTTTGCAGAAAAACTAAGAATTATTCTGTCTGAATGTAATTAAGCTCGGTCATTATTATTATTTTACACTGGCCTTAGTGTAAAGTTTCAGTTTTAATCCTTAGCATTTAACCAGCACACTGTAAATATTTGTGCTTTATATTCATTTTTTGGCTGACTTTATTTGTCTGTAGCAGTAGTAATTAAGCAAACATATCCTGAGCTTTTATGATAGCCAACATGCCCCTGGGCAGGAAAAGCGTTGTAGCAACACATGTATGTACCCTTAGAGAACTTCGTGTTTGTTCTCTCGGGAATGAGTCCCAATAACTACCATGGGGCCAATGAATGTGATTGAGAATGAGTCGAAGGACAAACCCTTTGGCAGTGTTTAAAAAAAACTGTTTTTGTCCACAAAATGGCAAGACAGTACAATACAATCAAGAATCGGGAGAGCTGTGATCTTACCCCTTCTGTAATTATGCTGTAATGTTCCTTGTTTTTAAATCAATCTAAAGACAACTTGCCCAGTTATTTTTATCCTGGAAGCTCAGCAGCATTACAGTAGCCTCAGAAAATGTTTGCTTGGCTGTGAAAATTGTTTTGGCCTTTAGAAACATTTTAAATTTTGAAATAGTCAATCTGCATATATGAATTAGAAATGCACACATAGTCATTTTTTGCAGTTATCTTTACGACAATCTTTTTCACCTATAGATCATAATATCTCCAACTTTTGAGCCAGATTGTCAATAACAAAATGAGTCCGGCAAAAAAAAAAAAAAAAAAAAAAAAATTTAATTTTTTTTTGAGTGGTTGCAAGTTTGTCACTTTTTGAGCTGCATGTGACTCTGCAGTTCAATTTCTCAAAAGCAGTAAAATTTATTTATATTGCTCATTGACAATTACAGTTATGATTAAACAGATTTAACATTTAATAAATTTTTTAGATATACCACTTTTGAGTATGTTTTACTCTTAAGAAAACATTGCCAATTATGCTCTGTCTTACTGGCATAGAACTTATAGAATGATTACACACACATATCAAAGCTGCTTAAAAATGCTTCAGAGAGAGAAACAGGACGTAATGGAATGCTAAAAACCTTGCAATAGTCACCACTCAGCTGAGACTTCTATCATACTGAAAGAATTTCAAACATTGTAGACCAAGAACTCTTGAAAAATCTGAATTTATTTCAGAAGAAAGACTAGAAACAAATATAATAAATCTGAAAAATTCATTCAGTAAAATCAGTCCCCTTAATTTCAGAGAAACTAAAAGCTGTAGCTTAAAGCAAAACGGATTTAACATAATTACTGAATTTTGTAAAACATTCTGTGCTCCTAGTTAAATATAAATCACGCTTTAGTGTTTACATTCTCATAAATACATGCCATATATTTATTACATAGCAGCAAGAACAATAGAATGTTCTGGGGCTTTTTGCACAGTTCTATACATCAATGATCCAAAAAGACTAGAAATTCAGTAATCCAGAAAGTATTAACAGTAGCACAATGCAGTTTTCATACACATGTACAGAAACAGAGAGGACTTTTTTTTAATAATGAGAAATTTAATTGACAGAAAAAGTAAATTTTCACCAACAGAAGGCACTGTAGTCATCTCTGAGAAATGGCATTTCAGGAGTATCGTTACAAAATCTACCATGTACATGAACTGAAATCAACCAATTTTGGGTAAATTCCAGAATATGAAAATGAGGCTTTTCAACAGACGGAAAACAATGCGGATGTCAAATGTCCTACACACAGAGAAGATAAACTCTTTTGCTTAATGAAAGTGTAAATGCACACAACTGCTGCTTTGGTTGAGGAAGTTCACATGAATACATTTTGAGCTATTATTATCCAGTCAACACAGAATAGAATGCCTTTCATAAATCCTGCCATCATCTGCTGTGATCAACACTTGACAATGAGCTTATCCTCAGTCAGTCTTTCCTATGCAATGTCCACCAAGGTTTCTAAACCTTACACGTTGTTACTTTTGGTTGTGGGACTACTTGAAGTCACATTGGTCAGCTGATGTTACAGACCATGCTGAAAGAAATTATGCTCCATCATATTACAGGAATCACACCTGGAATCCTTTTTGATGCTGTGTAGTATATCTTATGGGCATTCTCCTGAATAACATCCATCACACTGAACATTTTAATTCAAGGTGCATTGTGCTGCACAACTGTACAAACTTCTTACACAACTGAAGCATCACCTTTATATGTGAAAAGTAAGTGCTCTGATAATAACAATTTTCCTTGTTAAAAAAATCCAATCTTTTTGCTTCATGAAAACTGCATCATGTTTCTTTTGAAATGGCTATATTTTTTTAAATTAGTGAATTTTTGCCTTTTCTGCTGCTCTTGGATCATCTGGTATAGCCAAAACAATGCTGAATATTTATTCATGCCCATACAGATAAACTTTTGATCATACTACGTAGTAAATCAAAATATTCATTTTTTGCATGCTAATTTTCTCCCAAAAACAAATGTATACTCATTTAAATTAAACTTTAAATGTTATAAAATATAAAATTTTAAAACAATGATAATATAAGGTAAATTATGCACAGAATATACGACCCCACTTCTTCGGTTTCTTTAAGCAGCTTTTAGCGTATTGGGATGGTGAAAAATAGTTTAACTCATACAGAAATAGATCATTTTCAGCCATTTCTTTAAAAATACATAGGAAATAACACCATTATACATATGAATATTATTGACAGATTTCTAAACTGATGAACTGACATACAGCAACTAAGTTTCTTAATTATTACCAAATGATTTATGATGTATATAATTAAAAAGAATCCATTGTTTGCCTAGTTTTTAAAAAAGCAAATATCTCATTCATTCACCTAAAAGATGTCCATTACTGAATTAAAAATTCCACAAGCCAAATGTACCTGAAATAAGAGCACATACATTGTATCTTGATATATTATTGAGTCACCTGCACTGCAGTTAGATGCTGCTATATCACTAACCATCAATTTCATTTAATTATTACAAACTCCTACTTTAAATAGCATTATTAAAAAGAAATCTTAAATTTAATTTTATTATGGAATTTTTGCAACGTAAAACATTATTACTATAAAATATGCACTTACCGCCATCAGCTTGAACACACTCTGTTCGCCTTAAAAACCCCAGGTAGCCTGTTCGTGCATAAGTCTGGGATGAATCACCTGTTATTAACCTTACATTAAAATGGTCATTATGAAGAGAGTCATCGCCATAAATGGTAAAATAACCACTAGCATTATGTGCTGATTGTACCCAAATCTAAAAAAAAAGAAAGAAAAATACTGTCTTTTTAATCTGTAATCAAAAATTAAAAAAAAAAAATTTGTGCTTTACATCCACTACAAGGATACACTTTAATATGGTTCTATTTCCTGCCTCTTAGCAGGCAATCTTCTTAATTTATGCATTTAAAATTTCAACACACACTTTTGTTATAAAATTAGAAGAAAGTTTTTTATCTTAATCCATTATCCTAATAAGGACCAGTAGGGTCTCATTGCTAATTACATTCGATAACAAGCAAACAAGGTTTGAGTCTCATATCCTCTGTTTCCATGAAATACTTCTGGGTACTTTTAAGGTAGCTAATCTTTGCTTTACTATCAGTAATTTATTTAATAAAGACCTACAAGCAGATCTTTGAGATCATAAAAGGGAAACTGGCAGTTTAAAAACACTTTTAAGGTAAATAAAAATATTGGTAATAATCAATGAAATTCGCCCAATATTATGGAAAATCTGATTGTAATTACTAAACATTGTTAATTTAAAAAATGAGATAAATCAAATAACATGGGTTCTCCTTGCATGACATACAGTTCCAGTAAAATGGAATGTTATCTAGTACTGACAGAAAAACGAAATTGGTGGAAGTGGTAAATATTTTCAGATTATGAAAGAAAAGACAAGAATCAGTCTTAGACTGCAGTGATGCAGGACACAATAACACATGTTTTGAACTGTATCACACTCAAAAATATTTCAAGGGTGTAATGACAAAATCAAACTTCATAAAATTTCTTGGCAATGGAAGGTATTTTATTAATTCAAGTACAGTTATTTCATATTATCTTACAATATCTAAATTTACTTAACAAAGGAAAATGCTTCAAAATAAATTTATTTGTTGTTAGATAGAAACTGGAGTGCATAAAATTTATACTTCTTTAAAAAAGTAACCATAAAATCAAATTGCAAGCGAAATATGCCAATGCAAATTTTAATATTAGATTAAAAACAATCAATTTGAGATTGATTTTTAATACTTTTATCATTATTATTATTATTATTTCACTCTGACACAGGTTCCTCTTCTGGAATTTTTTAAATATTTTTTTGCCTCCTTAAAATCAACAGTTTTATTTAAAATTTATGCCTACCTTTTTTTTAGCCTCACCCCTAAATCATCAAAATTAAAACATTTCAAAACCTTTAATTACCATGTTTTCTGTAAATTAGTATCAATATTCTTTTGTCACTCGGTAAAACCCTCCATTGCTACCTCATTCACCAGACACATTAGCTAGCATTAAAGAACTAAGCTGTTTTCTACTTAAAACACAAAAATTAGTAAATTCATGTTTCCTCGTCTCTATATTTCTCATTTACCATAACACAAGAAATTGAGTGGCTGGATGACAAGTTTTTGCTCCAATTTTAAAACAAACCTGAACATTTTTCAGTTCTGAAACATTTAACATTCAGAGTATTAAGATAAATAGATGCATAACACACTCATAAATATATATACAGTACAAAGTCTGAGATCCGAACCCCAAAGACACTTTTTTTTGTATGTTTTATGCACACGCATTTGATCCCCTCCGCACATAAGAAAACATGTGGAGAGTCCTGATTCTTAATTTCCCTTTGGCATTAAATAAAATACCTTGTTACTGAAGAAACAATCATTTTAGCATAAATTTGTATGATTTGGCTACGCAGCTGCGTATCTGAATGGCATACATATCAAACCGAAACATTCTACACAGATACATTATTAATTTTACACCTACTAATATTTTATATCCTCGATGAAAACCTGGCAAATCATGATTTATTATATTTTGCTTTCATCACCGTATGTTTATCAACACATGACAACTTGAGTAGACTCATGTAGCGATGCCTAAACAATTTTTTTTTAAATGTTAGTATTTGAATAACAGAGTATGGTAGCCTTTTTATGTTGACATTATGCTTGGCGATAATTACAGATTTAAGTTAAATGCACTAAGAAATGTTGACGAGGAAAAATTTAACAAAACTTTCTTTCTCTAGAATAAAAATAAATTTTTTTAATGATACTTATAGGTTAAAAGATTATTACATTTGGTGCTATTTGAATTAAGAATAAATGATTTCTTATTCACATAAACACAGAACCAGTGCCAGGGTTCGTATGGCCAAAAGATTACATTTAGTGCTATTTGAATTAAGGATAACTGATTTTTTATACACATAAACCGAGAACCAGCGCCAGGGCTCGTATGGCTGCATTGGACAGCAGTATTTAGAGAAGACAAAGGGAGGCACTTGGTAGCAGAATTTAGGACCTGTATCAGGTGGTAAGCTATCCAGTGCCGGTCCTCAATAAGCCATAAGTATATTTGGAACTTTGTTTATTTAAGAGTCAGATAAGCCTTAAGCATGTACAAAAAATACACATAAGTTTAACAAATAACTAAACTAATACAATTCAGGTGTAATTGTCTCAGTGTACGATAGAAGCAGGATAAAATTTAGCAGAACAATTTGTCTTTAGTCGCCAATCTCATGATACATAGTCAAATATGTATTGTGAAAGACATAAATTTTATGATGACAGTGCAGAATTTTAAAGATTTGCAGATATAGCAAACCAAAGGTAAAATTTTCCAGTTAATGGAGTTTGTAAAGAAATGTGGAAAAGTGGTAATAAATGAAGATGATATGACAGAAGTTTTTCCTTGTGATGACAATACTCCTCAGTCATCAATTAACAGATGGCTAAATCTGTTGTTACGGCTCCTAAATCCAGAAAATACCACTACCAATAGTGATGAAAGCGACAGAGAGGTTACTGAAAATGAAAAAATTTCAATGAAAAGCAGTCAAAATTCATGGCATAGCAATTACAGGACTTCAACAATGTAACGAATTATGCCTGTCTATAGAATTAAAGAGAAAATATTAGCACAAAAAACAAAGCAACTTGAACAACTTACATTGAAAGACATGTTCAATAAAGTACAGAAATAAACATTACGCTATTTTTTTATTTTGTAAATTTTGATACTCTTTAGATCATAAATGCTTCATTATTTCATAAATCACGGTTTCGTATTTTTAATTTCATTATTTCCACATGCCACCTTACTAGATTTAAACTGATGATGACCCGAAGAAATGCTAAACCCGGAATCGCGGAAGTCCCAATGAGTTCGGATCTCAGACTTTATACTGTATATGTTATCTAGAAAGGGTAACAACCAAATGATTATTCTTATCTGTGATATGATAAGAGTATCTGCTTGGCAACATAAACAACCAATGTCTTGTAAAAATGGAATGACCCCAAAAATTAAGACTCACTACACATATTTCTAATGTCAAAAAGTTGATTTTTCATAATAAATTTAATTAAGAGTTCATTGGTCATCAGACACTTAATATTCTAAAGTATAAAATGGTTCAACATATTCTGCAATAGTTTATATTACCTTCCGTTAATATAGCTACAACTTCACTAGAATGAATGGTTGGTTAACGAGGCAAAGTACATGAGAGAATGAATGGAACTACATACAGGTCCGATGCTTACCTGGTTTATTTATAACATTATCATTAATTTTTAAAATGATGTATATTTTTAATACAATTTCAAACTATTATACTATTTTCATGTAGGCCTTCTCTCCTTTTGACAGCCACTACATATAAGAATATGTGGGCCATGGTAAATCATGATTACAAGTTAAAAGTTTGAGGCTAAGAAACTTGGAGATCCACCTATAAACAACAAAGCACAGCATATAATGAGCAGGGGTGGACTTCCTTTCAAAGTGTTCCACAGAAAATCTGTTATTTACAGGTTAGATTAAATAATTACGGTAGTCTTCTGGGCTTTAAAAAGGAAGCCCTTTATGGAAAAGTTGTGTTCCCATTACACAGGAGAAACCATGAAAATCCTGTTAAATCAATCAGCCGGCTATACGGCCACATCCAGATTTGGGTTAAATGATCATCATTCAGTAATTTTAACCCCTTCGCGCCGGGTAGCTCAAACGCGCGCTTATCGCGGAGGCCGGCAGTGTCTTACGCGAGCGTCCGTCCAGGGCCGGGGGCTTTTTTGCTATTAAGCCTAAATCCATGAAATTTCCGAAGTATCAACGCATTGTTTAATAATTCTCTATAGAGTATTTAAACGGCTTTATAGATATTTTTATATATACTTTAATTACCTTATTTCTTGTTTAAATGCATATTTTACACATTTTTTTTTCATTACTCACCATTTTATGACTTTTAACATTATACATCCGAAAACTAAATATATTACTTAAAATTCTCTTTTCGTATGAAAAATTTGAAAACAGGGATCTACACACAGTCCTACGTTACATTCCTTGCACTCGTAATAACTCATTTGCCGTTTTGGAGGATTTTTCCGGGAATGTGAACAAACGAAGCATCGTCGACTCGTTTTCTTATCAGTCTCTTCTGAACAAAGTTTTGGAAAATGTCTTTCAGTTAATCTAAGCGGATTTAATGATTCTGCTGATCTTGGTGTGATATTAACATTGGTGCTTTTAGAGGAATACCGATAAATAATTTGATTAACTAAATTAAGCCGATTATAAAGATAGGAGAGGATGATTTTTTTTACTTTTTTTGTTGAAAAGAGTATTGGCATTAAATACAGCCATATCCATGATATTGAAGAAAAGCTTCTTATAACATTTAAGAGTTTTTCTGAAAGATGGGTACTGAATAATGACGGAGCGGTAATTCCGAAAAATTTTCTATTGTGGATGACCATGGAGGAGTACTTGCTTTCGACGTACTCGGCATACATATGTCCGAAATGTCCTCATCATCATTAGATTCGCCAGATTCTTTATGATCAGAATATATCATAGTATCACTATCACTACTATCAGAATCTGTTTCAGAGTCAATATCTGAAATATTTTGCATCATTTCTGCTATTTCATGCTCTGTTAAATATTTTCAAAGCTTCGACATTGCAACGGTAAAAACAGAAGGAATTTACATCTAACAAGATCTAATTATTTTCTAAAAACTGAACTGCAAAGCGAAATACCCAACGCTTTAGCGAAAATAAAACTTCTCTACTTACAATAAACAACTACCAAGTGCGAATTTAAAGAAACGTCATAAAGCACGCGATTTGGAAACATTTATTTCCCCTTTTGTTTATATAATCAAAAACACGTGTATGTGAGTCATGCTTCTCTCATTTCGAGTAGGTCTAATGTACATGTATCTGAAACCATATGGACATACAGTGCCATCTTATGGCAGAAATTATAGTTTTTAAAACGTTCCAGGACACTGGCACAAATACGTGACAGTCGGGACTAACAGGGAAAACGCTCTGGCACGCCTGCGTGTCGGCCGGGAAGTGAGTGTGTTCGTTGCTGGCACGTAGACGTGACAATTGGTGCGAAGGGATTAAACACTTGACCAACAATGAGTTCATATACTTAAATTTCTGATAATTTCAACTTACTATTAAAATTTATAAGAATTCAGTATGCAAATGATAAGAAACTAAAGTAATACAAAAATAAAAAAGGATATGAATTAAATTGACAGAGACATTACTTCTCCAAGATGTGAATCACCACACTGTCCTTTTGTTTCTGGATTTGCAATGACTACTTTCACTCCAGGCAATAGTTTCCCGGATTCCATCAGACATAAGCTATGTGGAGCTCCCCTCTCAACCAAAGTCACTCGATCATTGCGCAAAGCTCTCATGTCAGCATAAACTGCAGTGGGATCAGGACTAGATGCACCCTGCAAAGAATTTCAAGCATTCCAGAATGTAAAATTATACATTTTTGAAAACAATATAAAATAAGAGTACAAACTTGCTGAAATGAGGAAATTAAAAAATTAAATATCAAAATAAAATTTAGAATCGTAAAATGAATTTTTTTATCCAGTAGCTTTTCACTTCCTCAAAAGCGACACAGTTACACATAAAATATAACGCCTTACACAGACACTATATAGGCACTCACCTTAAGGCACCATACATATGTACATATGTACTTTGGGTACCATTCCCAAACACATAAAAGGTAAATGTAATAAAACCACACTTTTAGACTTCATCATAAATGAAACAATGAAACCAATTTGTATCAACAATTTAAAGTAAACAGCTCATTTTTGCGATTTCAGTGCAAAAATTTAATTCAAATGATCCAATAAACATAATTTGGCTAAAACTACTAACAAAAAATATACAACTTGATCTAAATTTGAAGATATTTAAAAGCTTAAATCTATGACTTTACCAATATTATGCATAGAATTATAATTACACTCTACCTGGATAAATTTAACCTAAACTGTATACTCTAACAAAAATTATGATATGCTATTTCAAAAGATACACAGAATTTTTAATGTCTTTTCCACTGAAAAAAGAAAACTATATCCACAGACTTGTCAGAACTTTCTCTTTTCAATTTTAACCCTCTTATATTATTTAAAACAATGCATACATAAACGTATTTTACATCTCTATTGAAACAATGTCATTTTCAGAATTTGAATCAATGAAATTATAAAGGGCATTGTATGAGAGTTTAAAAACAGTGATGAAAAGTTTTATTGATTGTCAATGATGACTACCAATTCTAACCTTAAAGAAATTTCATTTCCATGTATGTCTTTTTTTTGGCGGGGGGATTGCAAAGTTAGTGATGATTTTAAAGTACACCTTGAAAATAATACTTCAGAGATATACTATGCATTTTAGGAACAGTGAAGCACAGGAAGCCACTAAGCATGCAGCCTCAAAGCTGTATTAATTTAACTCTTGCTGCATATTGTATCCAATTAGATACAGAAATTATTTTCTGTATTAATATTCCAATTTCTTTATTCTTTTTTGTATCAAAGCGTACCATCAATTTTAAAAGTTGAAACACATTTTTCCTGCTAATCTCTACCATTTATTCAATTTATATCAGATATATCTGTTTTTTACAATCACTAGACCTTTAAAGCAGTTTTAGATTTTACAGTTTCATACCTTGGTACTTATGTCACTTGGAAAAAAGAACTTCCGCAGGCACAAAAACTTTTGCAATGATTTGGATACTGGAGACTGTTTTTTCACCTGTTTTAATAATGTTAACTCCTTATACATAATTATTCTACAATGTGGTAATTTAATCTATTGTACACTGTTTAGCATAGGTATAAAACTTCACTGATGTTTCCTGTTACAAATTTTGTATATATATAATTAAATTTAGCAAAATTGTATGTAAAATTGTCAAATTTTGTATATATATATATAAAATTAGCAAAATTGTATGTAAAATTGTATCTCTGCATAACATAACATGAAAGGCCTCAAGAGAAAGAAGTAACCCAAAAATAAGATTAAAGGGATAAGTCCATTCAACATTCATGAAATGTGGTTGGAGAGATATGCTAAGCTGGAAATGACTGGCAACTGATTTATGCCACCAAATTTGGTAAAAAAAAATCACCAAATGTCACTAAACTTGACGACCATTTAGCAACATTTTGGTCCGATTGCTGTATAATGGTAAATGGTCTTATTCCTATATGTAGTGCAACTGTATCCAGCCCTATATATAACTGTAACTGTATATGCCTTCCAGCAAGTTCAAGAAATCGAAGGTACTGGAAATTTCTTGGCACCTGTGGGAAAACTATATAAGACTGGAAGAAGCATCAGTTCTCAGTTTTTAGATGACAGAGTTTGGAGTATTGAGAGATCTCGGAGTGAGTTTCATTTTTTTTACACTCACCAAATATCTTTTTAATTTGATTATTTACCCCTTTCTATTCTAAGAATATGAAAAAGCTTAAACTATCCCCCTTTTCAATGCATCAAATCAAATTTAATAGCTGTCATATATTTCCAAATAAGTATCTGAGGCATGTGCTTACATAACAGCAAAAGTGAATTAGTGTGGGTAGTAATCACCACCCAAATCTGATTTTCTGCCAACATTTTGGTAGTTTTTGAAAGCCTTCAAAAGCCCAGAAACTTGGTGGCCATGAGTCCAAAAACAGATCAACCTCATTTCACACGTCATGTGCAGAATGGAAGATGGCACCAGCAAAATGTAGCTGCAGGTTCATCTTCAAAAAAGGTAGAAGTCCGAAGGAGAGACATTGGGGCTATATGGTGGGGTGGGTGTGGCAAAATATCTCATTCGAGTCTGTACAGAGTCCAGCTGGTGAATGTAGACACATGTGGTCTTGTATTATCTTGATGGAACATTACCTTTTTGTGCTGGAACTCAGTTCAATGATTTTCCTTGATAGCAGCATCAACATGGACTAGCATCTCGTCGTACACCTTGCAGTAGAGGGTTTTACCTTTTTCCATATACCCTCTGTGGTAATGCCATGGCAATCCCACTAGATACAAAGCATGATAATTTTGTTAGTCAAACTGCACTTTGTGATGTTGCTGATGCGCTGACCTGCACAGACCAAGCCCCTTTTCGGCCTGTGTTATTGAAGTAAATCCACTTTTCATCACAAGTGATGATCCAGTCCAGAATTTTGTCCTTATATTTGATATTTGAATACATCAGTACAAACCTGAACGCATCTGTCCTTATTTGCTTGAGTCAGCTCATGTGGTACCCAGCAATTGAAATTGACTAATGTCTAACTCCTTACCAAGCTCTCGAGTGGTTGCACAGTGATCTTCTTTTGTAAGTTCTCTTAGGCGGACCTCATGAACATTAGTAGAGTGACCATAGTGCCCTGCTTTTTGAATGCCATAGTCCTTGTTTTTGAACTTTCAGTACCAAACCTTCACAGTGTCATATTATACAACATTAGCACATAAAGCAATTTTCTTATACAAATTTCACACCAGAGTGTTATCAAGTGCAAACAAGTCTCTTTCTATCAAATGCCAAAAAAATCGTTTGATAAAACGTGAATAAGCATGCCAACGTGAACTGTTTGTGTAAACGATATTTATGGTGGTGGGAAACATTCATTAAAACCCAATATTTTATTCAATAGTATTTAAACCAAAATTTTTATGAATCCATAGTAATAAGGCAATAGTCCATCAATTTATTAAGAAATAAACAAAAGCCACAATTATAATCACAATAACACCAGCAATATAATCTTGCTAGTCTTATGGTTGCTTTTGTCCAGCTAATTTGTAAGCTCCTGTCCAGCTCCTTTCTTTATTGCCAACTGTAATGATGTAAATTCACGAAAAGTGTACTTGAAATTATTAAAAAGCAGGTGTATTTGCAGTACTTGGATGTTCTTTATTATGTTATTCAATGAATTACACTTAAATAGAAATTATCTGTGAAAATTTCAGAAATGTATCTTTGTTGTATAAAATCATCCACATACGCATCATCATCAAAACAAAATTTTCATCATGTATACGTACTGAAAAGCCGTGAAATGATTAAAAGTTATTTTACTTGATCTGCTTTGTTTCGAATATGCACAGCACCACAAGACAATGAGATCAAAGTCAATATCCTAGCTTATCAGAGAATATTTTCTTAAAAAAAATCCTCAGCGTCAAGCTAAAAAATGTTATGAATTGGCATTAGACATGTGTTCACCTCTGCAATTAATTCTGACATAATGGGTTAGTTGGTTTAACCAATCATTCCAATGCCTTTATGGAGGACTTTCCAAGGAAACTTTATATAATTAGGAAGTATTAAAATTGCACATGAAAAAAAAAAAACAATAGCATGATCATGCTGATAGCTACTTGGACAAATTTGAACCGAGATCAAACTACAGTGTTCAGCAGCCTTATCTACTTATCTGTTGGTAGGCCTTTCTCATGGAATGGAATTCTTGGTAGGTACTATATATCCAATTGGGTAAAATATTGCAATGTAGTGAAAGCAGTAATGGATTCGTTAGATCTTAAAGACACAACCTGCATTAAAATACCACATAAATGCTTTGCTGTATAAAATAGAGAAAGTAACATTAAGTATATCTGGAGTTCTTTTCTAAAATTTTCAAAGTAATTAAGAGAACTAGGAGTTCCAAATAAATCCTTCCATTTCTCAATGTTAGATACGTATGTCACAGTTAGATGAGGGGAAAAAAATGTGGTGAAAACTGTGTTTGAAAAACTGACAAGAGTCCTTGACAAGGAGGACATGGTTTTAAAATCATTCATCAAATTAATCAAAAGATAGAAGCAGCTCAAGTGGAGTTAATTGAATAGAATTTTAGGTGCTCTTCACTATCATTAAAAGATGCTAAAAAAATCTTATTGTCAAAATTTTCTTTACTGGTATGATTAAAGATTTTTTCAATGAAAACCAAGATCATATTTGTTACATGCAGCAGCAATCACAAGCAAAGTGAGTTAAAATAATAGCATTACAAAAACCTACTACTTGATACTGTTACATGCATTCAGATTCGACCACATGTACTCTGAAACAAATTCTAGGTCCATCTGAAACTAGAATTTAAGTGGCTCAGTGGTGGAAAAAACTTTGTCCAACAAAACAGACATATGGATAAACCGGAATTTTTTGCCCACATGGACCTCATATATCCAAATGAATATATGAACAATGAATATATTTTGTTTTACATCTACATGACATTACTGACCACTTATATGTTAATCAAAAAATTAATAGCCAAAAATAAAACACTTTTGTTTGTGTGTGCATCGGGTGGTAGTCCTTAATGTGTTACTCAAATTTGAATTTCTACATGTTCCCCTCATATTTGAGACATTTTTTATGCATATTTCAGTTTGTTTCTACATAGAAATTCAGACCCTCCTGAAAACGTGGATTCCTTCATTGATTTATAATGGTTGAAATGATTTAGAAAATACATAGTTTAGCTTTTAAGAAAAATCAATATACATGCTTATAAGTCAAAAATAACATTTCAACTTGGTCTTATAAAAAGCTCACAATATAAAAAAGAACTTTGAAATTAAATTCTTCAAAGGGTTCAAAAGTTAATACACTCACTTGAAGACAAATTGCAACATTTACACGGCAGCCAAAACTTGTGCTCACAGCTCTGGGAGACAATCCTAAACCAGAAAACAATTTAGAAAATGAAGTTGTAAGCCCAACTCTTGGTCTCTCTTCAGCAACAACAACACACGTTCTGACACAGCTCAGATTGATCCCTCTCTGCTGTAAAAATGAGATATGAATTAAGAAAAACTGCAAAATCCATAATTTTCATGGGTTTTAACATGTAATTAACATTAAAAATTGATTCAATGGAAAAACACAATGTAGCATGGCGGCATACCTTAATTTATTTCAGATATGAAACTATTTTACATTAACATGAAAAATGTTGTTATAAAATTCCAGTTGCAGTCCGATACCTTCCCCACAAAGTGGGTTTAGGGTTGCCAGATTTGGCAAGAAATCGTCCATTTGGTGACAAAATTGGTGATATGCCACAGACGGAGCGAGAACATTATGGAATGAATTCTTACAGGTTTGCCCCAGAATGTTCTCGAAGGCAGGACAAAAACTATATAAACCCTGCCTGTACGTGAAGTAGCAGTGTACCGTGAGAGCAATCAACTGAGTCACGAGCTGTACTACAGTGCTTTGCCTTGAAGCTGTCTGTACCATTATAGCCTGAAGGCTGTGTTGCTGATTGTTTCAGCGTGCTTATCGTAGTTTTTTTACAACTGTAACTTGTCTTCGGAACTGTTGTGTGAAATACTGAAAAAAAAATTTTTTTTTTATTCTTTAACAAGTGTTGTGTCATCAATCATTCCAAATCCGTGAACCCGTACAACACAACAAGTGGCATTAGAAGTGGGATTTGTGAGTGAATACTAGTGACCTGCATGCAGGAGAAAGCCACGGCGGAGGAAACAAAGGCTTTCATGGATGCTTTAGCAGCTGTAAAAGCTGGACTGGAAGGGATGAAAGCCGGACTGGAAGGGATGAAAGCCGGACAAGAAGAGTTGAAAGCCAGATATGAAGAGATGAAGGCTGAGATGAAGTTTGGATAAGAAGACTTAGTGATCGAAATAAAATTGTATCGACAAGAAATGGTGCAACAGCAACTCCCAATGGATGAAAGTAAAGCAAAAGAACATTAGAAGAAACATCTGGGAGTTAAGAGGGAAAACGGGAGCCAAAATAAGATATGTGGAAATGACAACAGCGGCATCTGAAGAATCAAAGGATGGAGAAATGAAGGAAGTAGCTTATGAAGATACCGAGACAGATCAAGAAATGAAGATGAAACCTCTAATGAGATTAAAGAAAGAGATAAAAAAGATGAAGAAATGAAAGACAGAAGAGAAGCTTCTGATTCTCAAGTGCCTGAAGTAGAGATGGAAGAAAGTAAAAATGCAACTGTTAAGTTGGTAGGAAGTAATATTGAAGTTAACAAAATCGCATCAGCATGTATTGAACCATCTGAAAATGCATGTGTTGCAGAGATGGGAGAAGCTGACGTACAACTTAAGCAGAGTGCTCCAGTACTGCAACAAAATGCACTCACTTCAC
Source organism: Stegodyphus mimosarum (assembly GCA_000611955.2). Taxonomy (NCBI): domain Eukaryota; kingdom Metazoa; phylum Arthropoda; class Arachnida; order Araneae; family Eresidae; genus Stegodyphus; species Stegodyphus mimosarum. The sequence continues at coordinate 181,889 of KK113429.1, forward strand.
AAACTGGGTGTGCGTCTCATAGTGCAGGTTGTGCATGTATGGACTTGGTTCTAAACCAGGGTACTTGTTTGTAAAGAATCGGAATCTATTCATAACTTTAATGCAAAAAATCGGAACTGGTTTTTAGCAAATAGAGCAAAATAAGGATGCACTAACTGCTAAAAATACTGAGGTGAACTGTACACATGATGTGAAAACTACAGAGTGGTGAGTAAACTGTTTCAGATCTTCCTGTGGATGAAAAGTCTGAAAGGGCTGAATCTTAAAACTGTGATATGCAAAACAGAACTAAATCTGAGAACTTCAGTGAAAACGTATTTAACTCGGGTATTACTGGATGAAAAATCTGAGACTGAAATTCATTCTGAACTTTAATTTGTATAATTTAAAATTGTTATGTGGTCAATTTGTGTATATAATTTGTTAATAGTGTAAATATTTGTTTCTTTTATCTTTATTTATCCTATTGATTTGTTTTATTACCTTCTGTTTCTATTAAATTTGGCTTCTGACCAAGGATTGTACTGCCTGGGGTATGCAGCCTTTGCGAAGGGGGCAGTGTTTTGAAATGCCCAGCTGCAGTAAGACAGCTTCCCCGCAAAGCGGTTTTAGGGTTGGCAGAAAATGGCAAAGAAAAGCAGGGCCGCCAGATTTGGCCCCAAATCACCCATTTGGCGACACACCATAGACACAGCGAGAACATTCTGGAACGAATTCTTACTGGTTTGCCACAGAATGTTCTCAAAGGTAGGTCAAAAGCTATATAAGCTCTGCTTGTACACTGAGTAGCAGTGCATCACGAGTTTACCATGAAGAGCATCTTGAGTTAGGTAGTGACGTTTTGAGATTAGCTTGAGAGCGATCGACTGAGCCAGGAGCTGTACTATAGTGCTTTCCCTTGAAGCTGCAGCTTGAAAGCTGTGTTGCTGATTGTTTCAGCATGTTTAGCACAGTTTTTTAATAACTGTAATGCGTCTTTGGAACCATCCTGTGAAATACTGATGAATAAATTGTGTTTTGATTCTTCATCAAGTGTTGTCATCAATCACTCCAAATCCACGAACCCGTAGAACGCAATAATATAAAATTACTTAATAATCACGACTACATACATAAATTAATATCAGAGAATCCTATAACTGAAAATTAAGTAGTGCTGCTACAAGAATAATAATATATAACGCAAATACTAATCAAGATGATTAAATTTTGTATTTAATAAAGGCTGCACTAAACTGAAATATTAAATAATTAGAACTTTAAACAGAAAAACATTACTTCAACTCACGTTAATTTATTTCTGAATAATCCTAACAATCTGATCCCCACCCCCAAAATAAAACATTTCCCCTACTGTTCTGTAAATTAGATTAAAACTACAAGATATAGATGAGAAATTCAGTATACACAAGGCTAATTCATTCAATCCAAAAATGCATATCATATGCTTAGATTTGGTAAATTTTCAGAGTTGCATAACAGCATCTCAGCTACTATATTATTTACAAGCAAATAATGGTTAGAAGGGAATTATTTCTTAATATTTTCTTTCAGGATAGTTTACTAATTCTGACTGTACAGATTAAATTTTTGTACTTTCACTACTTTCAATTAAATGAGAAACAAACCCAAGTAACAATGTTGCAAAATCATAATCATTGTGTTTCTTTTAGTCTATTCATTAAAACCCCTGGCATTTTCATACAGTATATGTATTATAAAACGTCACATATCTGTATCATTAAAATTACTTTTTGAAATAATTCAAAATGTGCATTCTAACGAATTTTTCACTTTCTCATACGAAGACTTAAATTTAAAACATAAATAAATCTTAAACTAGCTCATATCATTATATTTAAGGGCTAATTGCCTTCAACAACTTACAGGCAAGTTTTGGAATTCTTTTTTCGAATGTAATTATTAAAAAAAAATCAGAATTTTTTAGCAGAATACTGGTGTACTTTCAAAAATGAATTTCAGTCGAGCATTGAAAATCAGGCTGGTCTAAAAACTTCAGAAAGAATTGAGAACTGGATTCTACAGGGTGTATCAGTACAGCGGTGACAAACTTTCAGGAGGGATAGAGTACACCTAGACGATGGGAAATCACATAGTAATCCATGGTCGGAAACGCTCTCCTGGCACGGTAGTGATAACACAAAACGTAAAAAAGAAAGGACACAAACAGTGAGAGAAAACGTGTTTTATTATGTTTAGTACAGTAGATACTCACAAATAAGAACAAAAACAAACAACAAGCACCATTAAAGAAGGTGTTCGAAATTACGACCCCAGACCGTGTTGAAGGTCTCACAAATAAGAACAAAAACAAACAACAAGCACCATTAAAGAAGGTGTTCGAAATTACGACCCCAGACCGTGTTGAAGGTATGACTTCTCTGGTGCACGGTAGATCTGCATCAAGAATGGAAGATGCATGATGCACAGTTCCTGCATCACGGTCCACGTCGTAATTTCAAACACCTTTCTTGGCGACGATCGTTGTCTCTTTATGTTGCTTTTTGTTTTTGCTGTACTCTGAATAATGAACCAACATAACCTCCATAGGTTTTATGCCAAAAACCTCCAACCAACCGAATAATAAACATGTTTTTTCACCCTGTTTGTGTCCTTTCTTTCTTGATTTTTGTGTCGTCACTACTGCATCAGGAAAGCGTTTCCGACCATGCATTGCTATGTAATTTCCCATCATCTAGGTGCAATCTCTGTCTCCTGAAAGTTTGTCACCAATGTACTGATACACCCTGTATGACTATGGTGAAGCCTGCATCCCAGGACTAATCTGACTTAAGGGAGGGATTTTTAAAGAGAAACTGGTTTATATTCCCATTATACACGGGAAAAACATACATGCAGTCAGTTCATATGCCAAGATAAAAGCCCAAATCAAACTGTCAGCTTTCAAATCTCTCAAGTCACACAATCAATGGACAGTCCACTTGCATAAGGAATATTGATAATTAATTATTAAAGCCATATGCTCTTGATCTTAAGTGCACCACCTCAGAATTAAACTGCTACATGCTATCTTATGTAACATGCATTGATGATCTCTTAATATAATCACACATCAAAATTTCAACAAAGAACTCTCTGCATATATATCACTAGAGCTAAATGGTCACATACCTTCCTTTCCTCTTGCTCTGCCAGTAAAACGTCACTCGACTTACTGTCTTGTCCATTGTCTAAAGATGTTATAAGTTACATAAAACAGTGGTATGCATATCATACCCATAATGATGTGTAACTGCAATAAATTATGTTTCATTTATAGCTACATATGCCTGTGAATGTCATCATGAGTATATAAGCAGCTATCTTTTAATCATCAAGATATTTACAAAATTAAATAAATATTTATACATACAATTGACCTAACGCCCAAGGTGCATGCAATCTTTTTAATTTTGAGATGGTGCACTTAAGATTAGGAACAATCTAAATTTTTACAAAATGAACAGCCAGAAGCAGGCTCAGCTTCTCACAGTAATAATATAACTGCATACTTGTTTCAGACCTCTGTAATACTACAGAGGGAAGGCGGAAATAGTTCTTACTGAGTCTTATGTAATATGTTCAGAGGTTAGAGTAGATTCCCAAGTCATTTATGTTTCTTAGCTCATACTCTACTTTGATGACCATAAAAATATTGATAGTAATGTTATCATATATATTGTATTGTGAGGGAATTACATAAGGGAAGCAAGACCTTGTTTGGCTCAAAAAACTTGATTTTTCAATTTAGATTTTATACCGTTAAATTTTCCAATTCCAAGAATATATAACATGTTTAGGTTTGAAGTACCAGACACTTGTAAATTAAGATAAAAGATGTAGATTAAAGATAAGACACATCCATTTTAAAGAGACAATTTTTAATAAGTACCTTTTATTTAGTCTTTAACCGAGACTTACCAACATTATTTTGAGTTCTTACTCTATTTGTACAGCTTAAGCAAAGTTTAATTTTGATTATTAAGCATTTATATTCAGAATTAAGCTTGTTAGGCATAAAAATATTTTTCAGAAATATGAATTCAAAGAATCATCAACTTGAGCATATCCATGGACAGATCGAAGCTTTTAAAAATGTTTGTTGGTGTAAAACCACTGAAAACTGAAGCGGAGAGGATATAGTTACGTATTTTGAAGACCTTATGGAAGTGAAGGGCTGAAAATTTCAAAGATTAATGCAGATGTAAAATTTTCAACTTTAATAATTGTTTCAAAGATTAAAGTTGAAACAATGATTTATGCTGCCCAACCGGGATAATGGTCAGCGAGGCTGATTTGACGTACCAAAGGGCCCGGGTTCGAATCCTAGAGAAGCATGGATGTTTATAAATGTATAGTGTCTGTGCAGCATGGGGACACTAAATATGTGGTGAGCTGAAAGTTCTCTTTAGAGATTGGTGGGGGAAGGGTGGGAGACCTTCGGATCCATTCCCCTGGGTGCTCTCCATCGATATTGGGGGTGGAACTAAACAAAGTCATACTGCCCCTTACATGGTGCTCAAGGCTCTAGCCAATGATAGGTACAATCTCACTCTCCCTGCCACAATATAGTGGGCTTGTTCTGATGCTACTGTCCGACAAGTGAGATTAGTCACAACATAACAATTTATAAAATCACTCAGGAAATAAGAATCTTTAAAAGACAAAATAAAAGAAAACATGAAGCTTCACATTCACAACCATCATTACATCTTTATTTTGGTGCAAAATGCTAAAAAATTAGAAGAAATTATATTGAAAAAAACTTTTTCTCCGTTCTTTTCTTTCTTTCTTCTTTTTATTTAGGTACATTTTTCTAAAATTTTAACCATAAAGAAAGCTAGATTTTGATTTTACAATGTAACGTCCTTAAATATATTGAATGAACCTACTTATATTCCTCTAAGAAGAAATGGATTACTGAAACCCTAACTTTGCTTAAAAATATGCTGTTTATAAGAATTCAACAATAAAATAGAATCCTATTTCTGAACATATCTGAAAATATCAATGCAAGTTCAAATTGATTCTATGCAAAAGAAAAATTTTAATGAGTAAGTTTAATCATGTATTTGAAATCTGTCATTTCAAGAAAGAGATTTTTACCAAAAATATAATATTGAGGATAATAATTAAAATTTTGCTTTAACATAATGTGTAGTTTCTATAAATAAAATATTTTCAATCTGCAATGAGTTTTTTGATATGATAGTAGCAAGGGAAATTTTCATATTTTGTGCTGTCAGATAAGTCTTTCTCCCCATAAGTGTTAATCCCAATGTATCAGCGACTAAGACACTCACATCTCTACGTCTGTGTGTCTGACTCACATCTTCCTTTATTCCCATATCAACAATTCTCTATTTTAAATTTGCTTCCGCAGTCTCTCTCATTTCTCATCAGTGCCATTTTTTTGAAAGCTTTCAACTTCTTACAAATCACAATAACATCCCAAAATGTTTGATTTATGATGTTTATAAAAATATAAAAATATAGTATAAACTTACAGTGCTTGAACTACTAGTGTGTTACTGGACGTAAGTAAACAAATGTTTATTTCTGTCATCCTTAAAACAGAAGTAGCGGAAGTGTATTTTATCTTTTAATTATGTTTTACAGATCATGTTAAAATGTAAAAATCCTTTACATATAAGAGAGGATTTTCTAGTCTACTGCAGTGAGCAGTATGCTTTGTTGTTAATTTTATTTAAAATGTTAGTCATATTTTACTGTGAATAATTTGTCAAAATTAATCCTGTGATGAGTCCTGGAACATATTACTCCCAGATCAGGAGTCAGGTGTATTAAAAATACTCTTTTACATTATTATTAATACAATGAAAACTTTTGCATAAGATTATAAAAATATTTAAATATTCCTATTTTTAACATCAAACAAATGACTATTATAAAACAGAATAACGAATTATAATACCTTTAACTGTGTTATTGATGATCCTAACCCCTTAGTACAAAGTTCCATGACTCCATAAGAGCAAAATGTATCACGAACTGCAAAAAAATAAAGTTAAAATAATTTTAAAAACCTACACATAACACTTATCACTAGTATTGCCAGAAAGGTTATATTTTCTAACAATGCTGAAAACACTGAATTTCTCCAGCAACACACAAGTGGATGATATACTTTAGATACTAAATATATCTAAAGAAATCAAATGCATTTTATTTTATAGAAGTTCAGGGTTATATTCAACAACTTCCTTGAGTGTGTTTTACGAATTCGTGAATTGAATAAAATACTGCGTAGAATTCTCTGATAATTTTTATCATAGTTTAATTTGCACAGATTCAGGGGTGTTCGTGGGACCCCAAAAAATCCCCTAAACTTTTACAGACTTACTACCGACATTTTGGAGTTTCGAGAAGGGGGGGGGAGAAATGAAAAATTACAATTATGAAGTATTGAATGACCTAATTATAAAAGTTCAATGAATTACTTTTTTTTGCAAAATTAATAACCATAAATTTTTAAACATATAAAATGAAACTACATTTTATGTAAATATTTTAAATTACCTGAATTAATTCTTTAAAAAAAATATCTAATTTCTGCTGCTTTTTTTATTTTCTGATGTTTGTAGGCTTGTCTTTCTTTTGTGGTGAACTTCATAATTGCATGAAGGTTGACTTTTATTTTCCTCATTTACAGTTGAAGAAATTTCCTCGAGAACTGCACATGCAGAGGTAGAAGCAGTTTGCTTTTCTGCTAATGTAGAAGGTTTCTCAGAGACTTTTATAGGTGACTCATCTGAAATACATGTTTTTAAGTCCTCTTGATATGTTTTCCAACTTCTGTTCATATTCAGTAAGAGATCTTTGTGAATTGGATCAGTCATTGGATTTTTTTAGCCATATTTTTCACATGAGGTTTCTTTAGAAGTCATTAAATCATATTTAATAGTCTGCACTGCATCCAGGGAATCAATCTTAAGAGAGGTTCTATAGTCTGTGACAAGTGTATCCATTAAGTTGAATGCACTTTCCACTAATGGGCCATGGAAGCAGCTAAGGCAGGCTTTGACCAATTTAGCCAATGTAGGATACTTATAATCATTTATGAAATCATCTTTTAAATTAAAAACTTTAGACCAATATTTATCAATTGTACACTTGACTTGATTTCCACTTTCATCAGATGTGTAGAGCATTTCTTTGGTGATATCAATATCACTCTGGTGTAACCTTATTTCAGCTTCTACTTTTGACTTTTCATTATCACTAAAAATATGGGACATAAAAGATGATAATTTTTCAAAAGCTAATATTGTACTGGTTTTACCTCTTAGCTCTGGATCTAATGCTGTAAAACTAATTAGATATGAATTTTTAAGGGGTAATTTCTGTTTCATATGCTGTGCTGTATTAGTATAAGCTTTCATCAGAGAAATTTGGAATTCTTTTGCTATTGGATGATTTTTTGATAATTTCTTCAGGAGAGTGGAAGCTTCTGCACCAGTAAATATTACTTTGCTAGGTAGATGGAATTCTGGATTTGTGACATCAACCTTTAATAAATCATTATAAGATGTGCACTCTATATTTTCTGGCTTCATAAAAAAAGAGAAAAATTTTGCCATCAATTTATAAATACTGGAATGTATTAAATGAAGCATTGGTTTTTTTGTTTCAAATAATTTAATATATGTGTTGAACTCTGGTAATACTGCTGAATATAATGCCATATGCAATAAAGTTTTGTTTTGCATAACAAATAACCCATTTAGTATTCTTTTTTTCCGAGCTAAAGCATCCTTTGTGAGTTGTTGGGAATGCAAGCAAGAATACACCCCTTCAACAATTTTTTTCTGAGCTGCAGAAATATTTCTTTTATTGTATACAGTTTCAACATAAGAAAAATAATCCCCTTTATCAGTTTTATCCAAGTAGTGAAAATAAAATGCAATAAGAGCATCCCACAGATCTTTGATTCTTTCTAAAACACATAAAATGTACACCCACCTATGGTCTGGTCTCTTCAAGGGCTTAAGTTTTTTAATGGCAAGGGATTCACAGATTTTGAAAAAATTTTCTCTTTTACTGCAGCTTTTCATATCAAAATAGATGTCATCAAACAAATCTTCTAAGTATCTATCAAAACATGAAGCAAATTTTTTTGCACAGTTATTAGCTGTGTGACATGTGTCACCATCAATATCTAATAAGTGGGGTGCTTTGTTTGATCGTAGTCTGGTTTCAACACCCTTTTTTTTCCACGCATGGTGTTACATGAGTCCATTAATACACTAATTAAGTTTGCCCATGGAATATTATTATTTTCAATAGTATTAACAACTGCTTTAAAAACAGCTTCTGAATTGCAAGATTCCATCTTTAGAGATGCAAAATGATGAACTACAACTTCATTTTGATTGTTGTCATAAAACTGCACCAATATTGCCAGTATACTTTCTTGAGCATTGCTAGTACTTTCATCCAAATTTAGAGAAAATGGAGTCTCCTTTAAAGTTTTAATGATATTTTCCTTAATAGTTTTTGCGAGCCCATATTTCATCTTATAACATGCAGTAGTCCTGGACATTTCCAACGAGTTTAGTGCCGTCTGATCGCGGCTCAACTGTTTGCAGAGTTCAATTAAATTGGGAGCTACATTGAAAGAAAGAGAATTCTCGGCGATAAACGAAGTTATTAATACCTCTTGGCGTGCTTTTCTTGTCACTATATCCAATGGCCGAGCATCAGTCTCCAGTAAGTCATCAGTATTTTTTGAATTAGCATAATTACTTAAAGTCATTGAATGTCTAATGCACTTTGAATATTTTATGTGCGTCACAGTTTTAGAATGATTTGTGAAAGCCTTGAATCCTTCTCCACCATACTTCAGCAGTGAGTTACAAAAAACACAATATGCTTGTCCAGCAACATTTATTTTCTTGCACCATGTGCCGATGGTATCCCCATTACCATCTCTCCGTTCAATCCAATTCCACCTAAATGCATTCCGGACACCTTCTTCTAATTGTATAATATTACTATTTATATCGAGAAATTTCATAGTGAAATTTTCTTGTGTACATAAATAAAAAATATTTCAATAAACGAAACGAAAAATTTACACGCGCATCAATAAATGAAACGAAAATTTTACACAGCGGAGGAAAAAAAGTTGCGAAGTAATCAATGACAAATAGCTAATACCGCGAAAAATCCCCCTTCTCTACTTATTGGCACCACACCAGGAGAGATAAGACCTTTGAACCCAGAGTCATGTGATCGCACATCTGGTCGAACGAAGTCTCTCCCTTTTTTTTCTGCCGCGCCTACTTGCCGAAAAGAATCCAGAAGAGTATGTCCGAGAACCGGGGGAACTCGCAATAAGGAAAGAACAAAAAAGAAGTTTTTTCCCCCTTTTCACGCATTATCACTGCCTTTGGAGAAAGAAAGGAAAAGTTTTCACGACACACACGGACCTTGGGTTTTCTGCTTTCAAAGCAAACAAAATTACCCAGATGAAAATAAATAATTCATTATTATTCCTACTTCCTTTTGAACGACGATACCCGGAATTCCGGGGTTTCCCCGGAGCACAAACACCCCTGCAGATTCCACATCTCAGAGTCTACAAAACTTCAATTCCAATAAATGCAGGCATCATTTTTCAAAAGCTTCACTCTGACCTCTGCGAAAATGTGCCTTTTTAATTCCTGTTAATGCAGACAACAGAACAACTAAATACAAGGCACTGACGATGATTCAAATGACTGTTTATTTTAATCAACACTGACAAAATTAAAAAAAAAAAAACTGCACAGATTACATTTAATGAATATAAAAACTACAATGAATAAAATCCTTAAAAATTATATGCTTCATTTACATATGTATTTCTGCACTTCACAGCTATTAGAAACATAAATGTAGCTATACAAAAAAGAGGAAATTCTGGAATTGAACTCCAAAAAAGAATTATGTCATTTTGGAACATTTTATGCTATTAAAATGCACACAATTATAGGCATTGAAATGGACATTTCACATGCAATAATTATTACCTTCATTTATTACTTTAATATTACTCTTAAAAAAAGGAAATATTAAAAATAATTTTCTATATGTTACTGATGCACACAGTGAATTACCTAGCAAAAACTACCTACTATACTTAACAATGGACCCTTCTTCAATTCTACTTATGGTACTTAATACTACATTTGAGTGCATTTTAGCTTGTAAGTCAAATGCTAAATTGCAAGGTAATTTTGAAGTTATAGAATGCAGAATTAAATGATGATAGTCCCCCGTCTCCCAAACATGAAAATTAACAATGAAAATCAGCATATGTTAATTTCGAACTTTGTTTTAAACTCATACCCTTAAATACTGCATTCTGTAACTACAAAATTATCCTACAACTTTCACTCATTTTTTACTCAATCTCATCTAGCATATTAGCACTTAAATTATATACAGATGACTTGATTAACTAGCTTCCAAATGAAGTGATCTTAGACAATAAAACAAGGAGTACTCTACTCAAAAGGCATGGAAAATTAGTTGTCTTTACAAACATATGAAGGTGACTGATAATGTTCTCTCTCCCCCAGTTTACTCCCTATTCACGAAGGCAGGTATGTACAGTGTTAACATGTTCAGGATGAACATGTCATATCTACACCGGCAGCAAAATATCTCATGGCTGAGTGTGTCATATATGAATCGCTGTTTAAATTCACTCTATGGGTGAACCACATATGCCAGGTGTACCATACATACTTTTCAAACACAACATTTAATTACATTTTTCCTCACTAGATGTACCAGTATGCGCGTTATAGTGAAATTAATCGAAAATGAAGTAGTTGACCTTCATTTCGTTGCAATCATTTTTTTTAAAAATATTTTGTTTCAGAATCAGAGTGAGATTCATGAGTGTTGAGCAATGCAAAGGTTCTTTAACTGCATCAGGTTATGTAAACAAATGCAAATGCTCTTGATGCTTTGAAAAAAAAAATTTTTTTTTTATATAATGGGGTAGATGTACTATTTTATTTATTCCTTTTAAATTATATTTTCTAGCGTTAAGACAGGTATTTTGTACCATTTAATGAAATATATTTTAAACATAAATGGCCAAAAGGAAATAGTATTTAACAGAAGAATATGCCCGAATGATTGTCTTTTTCTGACAGTGATGATATTTGTCCAGAATTGGAAAATGATAGTTATAGTGATTCTAATACAAACATATATCAATGTGTTTATATATATTTATTTGAGCTAAGACAAAAATAACACATGCTAGCTTTTTATAAAAGATTTTAATAATTTTTATTTTAGTAATGTGTTTTGTTAAATAACATCTGTGACTGGATATTTCTGCCATATGTATTTATTAGATGTAAGTCTAAAATTATATTATGCTAAAATTGATTATTTTATAAAATTTGTAAAGAAAACATAATAAAGTTTTAAAATTAATTTTGTTAATTATCTGAGTGCTCCTCTCATAACTCATCAAAAACTCAAACAATTGGATCACAAATGTAATTTATGCAATTTTCCCCCAAAAGTTAGTCTTAGCAGCATGAATTGTCCCTTCCAAGACGGTACTTCCCGTTCCCACAGCATTCTGAGGGAGTGGTTAGATGAGTGAGGTGCCTGTCGTGAATGGTTAAACAAAGTTCTTGTTAGTTAATATGAGATCATGTTTAGAAAAGAGAGTTTGGTCTTTCACAGTGAAACATCTCCATACAATACTATCTAAATACACAGTAATATTTTAAGCATTAGAAATGTCCATGATTAATATCTATGCGATCCAAAGCTACTACTATTATATCCGAAAACAGTTATACAGGGTGTTTATAAAGTCTCGGACCCATTTTGATGTTTAACTCATAAAATAATAAAGATTAAAATTAATAACATAAATGGCTAGACAGACTCAAAAAGTTTCATGACCCTTGCCAATGAACTTCCACGTGTGCCCCCTTTGTCGCATGGAGAATATTAAGTCGATACTCAATTTCACGCCAGGTACCGGCAAGCATGTCGGCATCCACAGAGGCTATTGTGGTTGCAATTCTGGCTTTTAGGTCATCAATGTTCGACACTCTCCTCCTGTAAACGTTGTCCTTTACAAATCTCCAAAAGAAAAAGTCCAGCAGCGTTATATCAGGTGATCTGAGTGGCCAAGGAATTGGACCTCTTCTCCCAATCCATCTTCCTGTAAAATGGTCATACAAAGAACTACGAACGATGGTACCCCAATGAGGCGGTGTACCATCTTGTTGCAAAAAGACATGTGGCTCTTCTAGTTGTGGAAATACAAAGTTTTCCAACATGTCTGACTGATGAGACCGTCTTTCCTGTAAAAAAGAAAGGCCCAAGGACTTGGTTGTGCATTAGTCCACACCACACATTAACCTTTGGGGAATCCCTTTGTGCCTCACGGTATTCATGGGTAGTTTTCAGATCCCCATATGCGCACATTATGGCGATTAACAATGCCAGAAAGATGAAAGGATGCTTCGTCGGAGAACATTACAGAAAAGTACAGATATTTAGACCGGAAAATTAAATTATCTAAAATTAACCATATGCGCAGACGATATTTACAAAAGTAAAGATATTCAAACATGAAAAGGAAATTATATAAGTTATTCCATCAATAAATGCCATAAGTTTGTTTATATCGTCACTATTTTATGAGTTATTAAACATCAAAATGGGTCCGGGACTTTATAAACACCCTGTATACCTCTACTTGAGAGAAGAAGTGCATCTATAAGGCACTTACCGGACCTTGCAACAACCATTTATAAGAACACACTGGATATACACTAGTGTGCAGAAATTAAGTGCGAAGTCGAAAAATTAGCATATCAGCTGAACAAAGAGGCAAACCGGACAGAAAGACCAATCAGGAGATTAAGTAAGGCGATGTACGGTAACACATGCACAGATATGCAGGTAGACGTAATGGGGGAGTGTCCGAGTAGTATAAAGCATGTTGTCGGTTAAGATCAGTATTTCTGGCAAAGAGATTGCACGCCGTATAGCAGTTAAAATCACACCGAGTTGCTGCCTCAGCGAGAAATGGCGAATAATCAATCTGTTAGACGACATCTGGATGCTTTTACCCGAGGTCGAATCATTGGGAAGCTGGAGGAAGGCCGCAGTGTGACAAATGTGGCTGCAGAGTTCGGAATTGCTCACAGCATCGTTTCACGACTTTGGAGACAATTTCAAACTACAGGAACAGCTATCCAGGGGTTTAGTAGTGGTCGTCCACGAGGAACCACACCCGCAGATGACTGGTATATTACCTTACAGGCCAGAAGAAACAGGCGGCAGACAGCGGGAGAAACCGCTAGACACAGGCGACTGGACGACCGATATCGCGTTTTACCGTGGCCAGAAGACTGCACGGTGGTGGTCTGTTTGCACGACGCCCTGTACGGTGTGTACCTCTAACGCCTGCCCATCGGAGAAGGCGTTCTCTGTGGTGCCGGGAACACCGGAATTGGAGAGACAATGAATGGGGACGAGTACTCTTCATAGATGGGAGCAGATTTAGTCTGAGTTGCGATTCTAGACACATACACATCTGGCCAGAGCGGGGAACACGCAATAACCCCTTCAACATCATCAAAAGGGACTGTTTTGGAGGTCGTGGAGTTGTCGTTCGAGCAGACATAATGCTTGGTAGCCGGACCGACCTTCATGTCTCGCAAGGAGGTTCGTCACCTGGGACTGCTATTGTAACGAGGTTCTTCCTTACATGCGTCTTTTCACAAGGGCTATGGGTCCTCAGTTCCTCTTCATGGACGACAACGCTCCACCTCATCGCACAATTACTGTCGAAGAGCTGTTGGAGAGTGAAGATATTGAACATATGGATTGGTCGGCAAAGTCACTGGATCTAAATCCCGTCAAGCATGTATGGAACTTACTAGGGAGACCTGTGGCAGCACGTAACTTATCGCCAGTAACGATTCCGAAACTGCGATTGGTGCTACAAGAGGAACGAGCAGCAGTGTCTCAACAGCTTATTAACAACCACATATCCAGCATGCACAAATGATGTGAAACCTGCCTAGCAGTCAGGGGAGATCATATCCCCTATTAAAGACCGGATGTTTCTTGCTGGACACCCATCACAGGGATGTTTCGGCCTTTAGTCGCATTGCGCTCCATGCTACTTTTTCAATAAAGCTTCTTTTTATCCCTCTGATTTCTCTTTTAGTAAGTGTTGCTTACATTACTCATGTCCTTATGTATTGGGGATCTTACGGTATTAAATGTGTTGATTTGGAAAGCTTTTGTACAAAGTTATATTGAAAAAACCATCTCGTCCTTAATTTTTGCACACCAGTGTATTAGTCACTGAAGACTTCCCCAGTATCTTCAGTGCAGCCTAAACGAATAACCACATGAATTTTTTCACTCATTATATTCAGTTCAAACATTATTTCTCAAATAATTTTATTTTGGGAAAATATGCAGCACATCCTTTTCCATACAATGTCCATGAGAAATTTAATTTTTAATGTAAAAATATGCACCATTCTTTTCATATATCACACGTAATGTTGAATTTCCTAAATTTTGTACACCAGTGTAATGACAAGGCAAAATTTATTACACCACCTTTTAATTTCTGAAGCATGACTAAGCCTGAAGGAAACTTATCAACAAATAAAATATTTTACCTTTATATTGACTAATTGTAGACAACCACAGAGCAGGATTTATTTCAACTTCTGATGGTGGAATTAGTATTGTATGATGTCCGGAATACACACTGAAAGAATGAAACAGGTTATTTATGAATTCCACGCATATTTCTTTAAATATTGTATATTTAAATAAACTAAATGTAAATTACATATAATAGTATCACAAATTGTTGATGCACTTCTTTAGTTCTGAAGTCTTGCTTAAAGATTATATTATTCAAGATAATATTAATGAGGTCCAAGGTGCATGACCCTAAACATACCACTTTTGCCCTATCTGCACCTTCAAAGATAAGTGACAGTTCAAATCTCTCAAAAACAAACAAGAAAAACTGAGCCTAAACTTCTAAGTAACATTCATATTATTTGTGTTCCTTTCCTTGTCAGTTTGTGTCCCACTACAGGTGACTCTCTTTCATCAGTACTATCAATTGTGTTCTTTATTCAATTAATTTTAGATAATTTTTCCCATTTCTCTTTCTAACAATTTAACATTTCATGACTACATGGTTGGGCAATTTTTGCAGTTTTTTGAACTAATGTACTGTGGAAATTTTAAAATTCATTACTCAATAATTTTAGCAAGCAGCTGCACTCTAAAATACATCATAAAACAAAATGGAAGCAAATGTAATTGCCCACTTTATATAAGACTTCCATTCCATTTTCATACTCATTTTTATCAGCACTTTGTTAGAAGTTTGCACAGACATTTTTGTTAATTCTTCAATTTTTCTCACAGTATGTAAATAATACCATGGCTTTTTATAATTTACAAAAAGTATTTTATTCTTTTGGCGTTAAAACGTGTTTAGCAATACATAAATACAGAACCGTGAAAAACAGATGTGTATCAAATGTTCTGGGTGGGCACGGGAGTAATTTTTATGAATATTAAGAAAGCCTGTTTCCCTTGAAATTAAAAGATAGAAAAAGTTTAAAATGTGATAAGCCATAACTTGAAGCAGAAATATTTTGTATTTTGAATATTTTTAAGCCGTAATCGGGAATAAATTTATAACAAAAATTTTTTTATGGAAATTTTGTAGTATATATTTTTTATTACTTCCTAAAAATGTTTTTCATAAATAAACTTTCTTTCAACACGAAACAAGTAAAAGAAATAATATTACTAATAAAAGTAAAACTACCAGGTGCAAAACTGAAATGAATTCAGAGTATTTTTAAGTATTTTTTTTAATCACAAAGCTGTTGGAGGACTTGGAGAGAAAAGGAAATAGAATAATATAAAAATTCCTGAAATTTTAGCTGATTTCTCTTGTTTATTTTTGAGAGGCATGTGTTTGCACTTGACATACATACTCACTTTAAGGCTTTCTACTACTGCGTAATATGTATGGGGGGGAATTACACTCTAAGGTCATGTGCTCTCCTTCTAAATACTAATAACTAGCAACTCTATGGAAACACTAAGAAGTCCAACTCAGATTTATATATACACATTGATTAAATTATTAACAATATACTCAATGAATAACAGTACTGATAAAAAAGGTACTTCCAAGAAATGTGATAAAAAACCATGTGGTATTAAGACAAATGAAAATTTACATTTAATATTATAACAAACAAAATTAAATTGCATGCATTAAAATAGCATTAGACATGAAGCAGAAATACTAAATTAAAAATACCTTAAATGCATAGCTAAAATTTAT
Organism: Stegodyphus mimosarum; assembly: GCA_000611955.2. Lineage (NCBI taxonomy): Eukaryota > Metazoa > Arthropoda > Arachnida > Araneae > Eresidae > Stegodyphus > Stegodyphus mimosarum. The sequence continues at coordinate 198,312 of KK113429.1, forward strand.
GTTTGATACATATCTTAGATTCTCAGATATATTTAAAAGAATACTAGGAACAATACTTTATACCTGTTCAAACACCAGAGAGCAAAACCTAATCCACAGTAAGGATCAAGGCAAAGTGCAATATGGCGAGAAGGATACAACTCACAAGCTAGTTTCATACTCCTACAAAGGGATGTCGAGGCAGCATGAGACATCTAGAAAAAACGGAACAATACAGAATACAAAACGGAACAAAGAAAAAATGGAACAAAAAAATTTGCCCATTTAACAAATAACTCCAACAATAATCTTACTTAGAACAATATTTCCTATTTACCTTTATTCCAGCAAGCATTCCTGTTGTGCTTACACTAAAATCTAAATAAGCAATCATTTCAGGAGTTGGCGCTCTGTAAATGCTTGTTAACTTTTTTTTTGGAATGTCATCAGTGTCCAAGATAAGCGGCCATGATTTTGCATCGACGACATTTCCAGCTTCCTGATTACGAACACAAACATGTATTAAAATACAAAAACGTGTGCTTTTTTAAAGTTACTTAAATACAAATTAAGCCAACAGAAATACATAAATGCATCACTGAACAGATATAAAATTAAATAAATTCTATGTAATAACACTTATTTAAATATTCCCTAAATGTATGTAGATCACAATAGAGCTTCAATATTACAGATCATCTACTGTCTTTCTATATCAGGCAAAATGAATTTTATAACTAATATGTTTCTTTAATGTTCTTTATTTATTTAAGTAATATGAAAAGATAATACAGTTAATGTATTTGACATGCAAACTGGATTACTATATTTATGAAATACATACTCTAAAATATTAATAGAAATGTAGTTACATACTATATGAGGATTAGCAATAAAGAAGACAATTTAATCAAGAAAATAATTTAGAAGTTAATTACGAGAATATGAGAAACATTATTTTCGAATTGGTGGGGATGCAATATTTAGACATCACCTAAAATTCAGCTGAACCTTTCTATTAAAAAAAATTTAACTATTGACACTTTTATTTAGATACAACCAGAAATTTTCTTCAACAGAAGACAACTTGCATGGAAATTATACCTTCCCACAAAAGAAATGTAACCTAGGAAAATGAAGAGAATAATGTGAACTGGACCTGATCTCAAGATCAAAATGCTGAAGAAAAGCTTTAATCACCATTCTCAATAAATGACGAAAACCTTGAATCCAAAAGAATGAGCAATGCTTGTGCATAAAAACAAACTTCCAAAGTTAACATGGGCAATACACATTGTTAAATACTTCAGCACAATAAGGGATAGTATGCATCCGCTTGGTTCATTTCCCCACATGTAACTTGTATGAGATGCCTTACACAATTATTACAAGACCACAAATTCTAAGTAGCTCTCTATGGAAGATGCTTATTCCTTTAGCTACGGACCCAGTTTCTTCTCATTCAAGCACTAAATATATCAACAAAGCGTATTAATATTTATTAACATCTTTATTAACACTCTGGTTACTGTTTGAAAAGAAGGAAACCTACATAACGTTGCTCTGGTATCATGACGCATACACACCAAGATAAAAACCAAGATACACACCAAGATTTCTAAACTTCTTTCATAAGGGTACAGGCATCTTTATGCCAAGACACCGCAATGCAAGCCTAGTTTGCATTACTGATTGATTTATTAAGCAGGACATGGAATAAATACATGGCAGCTTTATGCAAAATCACATTACTTGCATAAACGTTCAGGTATATGAGAAAAGGGGCGAATAAGAGGAAAATCTTGAACTGGTATAGGTATCTGCAACACTATCAAAAATTCTGAATTGCCATGAACAAAAGTGCTCGTACTTTTACATTAGGGTCACTCTGAAATTTTTTAGATACACATAGGTTTTAAAAGTTATACTTAGTGACATTTTAAAAGTGCTGAAAGTATTTATCATCAATGCATT
>KK113429.1:200282-227174 GCA_000611955.2 Stegodyphus mimosarum
TCGAGCCATTCAATTACTGTAACTGATGAAAAAACTGCATTTATAGCCTCATCAATCTCATCTTCAGAATGAAAATGATGCCCACATAAGTTCTTTTTAAATTAAAAAATAGCCAAAAGTCACACATAGCTAGACTGGGTGAATAGGGTAGATTTTTATTACTTTGATGAGTTTTTGTTCAAGAAACTCAACTGCCAAACTTCCTGAATATGAAAATACATTGTCATGGTGGAACAAGAGTCCTCTAACATTTACTTCTTAAAGCATTTCTGACAGACACTTAGTGGTCTGCTGTGCTGTGATTGTCTTATGACGGCATACATTACTTTTTTCATAGCCCGTTGTTTTTCCACCACTGTGGGTGTGGGAATCTTCAAAGACCCATACTTTACTTTCTTGAGATGGAACATCATAAAATGCTATGGATGTTTCATCAGCAGTTATGATTTTAGAAATAAAGCGGAGGCCACCATCCTTTAAGTAATTTAAGGATTTACTTACCGACTTTTGGTTCTCAGTTAAATTTTGGGAATGGCAAACTAGTTTTCTCAAATGCAATAATTTTATGTATTGTAGCAGATCCAATGTTAACTTCCTCCATTATCATTTGCTAGGTGCAGCGATTATCATTAAGATTTTCTGTATGGCAGACACATTACCTGGAATTACTGCTGACAACAGCCTTGCTGTGTGTTCTTCGTCCTGAAGAGAGTTATGACCTCTGTGAAATTCTGTAAACCACCTGAATGCAGTAGCATGAGATGGGCTTTCATTTCCAAATGCTAATTGTAGATATTGAACACATTCTTGATTTAATCCCACAGAAATTCATAGCACAATAAAGTTCTTGCAACAACTCCATTTTGCCTTCTACCTACAATTCATTCTACGCTAAATTACTTGAAACTGGCCAATAAAAAATCGTCTGCTAGGCTTAAATAGTTCACATTTTCAAATCTAACTGGGAATTTTTTTCTGCCACTTGTGATCTAAGCATATCTCAAAAATTTCAGAGTGACCCCTCGTAAAAAAAGGTTGGATTTTAAAGTGCTGACACTTTTATATTGGTGGTTGTGTGCCAGAATAAAATTATAGGGGACTTCAATAAGTACCTTATTGTTTAATTCAAACAATTATTTTAATGACTACACTACTGTTTAATTTGGTGAAAATAAAATATGATAATGTACTTAAAATTTTATTTTCATCAAAATGACAGACTGTTTTACGCATAAGGGGTGAAAATGATTTAAATTATCTGTTTTACTCATAAAAGGTGGAAATGATAGTTTTCCCCTTTCATTAATCTTTGTTCAGATTTAGAATATATATAGATCATATACAAAAATTCTATAAAATAAATCCTTTTAATCTATCACCTATCTAATGGTCTAAACATCCTTTTTCATTTTTTCCTGGCTGCCAGTTTAATACCAATCTCAAATATAAAAGTATTAAACAAATTGCCTAATAATATTTGAGAACTCAAGATATTAACATAAAAGTCTCTGCAAAAAAGTTGAGCAATTTTGCAATTTTACAAAAACTTAAAATTTTTTTACAATAAATTAATAAGTTACATTTTATAATTAAAGCTATTTATGTAGAAACACAAATACATCCACCATGAATACTGAATGAAATCTTTCATTGTATATTCTTAGTCTGAATCATTATGACTCTTAATAATGTAATTTTTTCAGTATCGTCAATGATTTTAACAAGATTAAGTGCTCATAACTACATCAATGGTATTTCCATATTGTTCTCGTCTCCCTCCCATCAGTATCACAAATACCAGGTTAGATATGCAAAATAAAAGACATGTACATTAGTTTGCTAAGAAAAGATGCCTATTTGGTAAAATGGTCGTACTACAACTATTACACTGATGATGTGGATTTGAAGCTTGTGTAATGCATAGATATTCCTGTTGTCTCCCCTTTACAATATACTGTTTCAAATCCATTCTGCATCCTGGGCAACATTTCCAGAGTAATCAATAAGTTCTGCCATATGGCAAAATCCTAATACACAAGTGCCCAGTAATTTGAGGAAGGGAAGAATATTAAAATAAATACTACAGAAAATACCGAAATAAGTATTTTTTGATCAAAGTTATGCTATTTGACATAAAGACAAGACAAATTAAAATTATGAACATACATAACATAAATGGAAAAAAAATAATTGATGGTAAATAAATTATTATTACAAACATGTTTAATAACGAAAACTCCTTTACAAAATACATATAATGTTACATAATTGATAACATGTCATTCAGCTTAGGAAGGTTATCATGCAAAGTGCCAGTATGGTAATTTAAGGAGTCCCAGGCTTCAAAGGAATACTTCCATGTCAGACTTTCTAAAACAATCTTGGATTCAAATCTATTAACATAGTAATCAAAATACTGACAATTTTTAAACCTTAATGTGAAAAGTCACAAATCAATACATGTTCAAAACTGAAAAATTCATGTTGTAATGTTTCAGAATAAAATGTCTAGCAGCAATTTAGTAAGTTCTATTACAAACATGACAATTAACATAATATGCAATTCATACCTTGGACTTTAACAGCTTAGAAATGGCAGCAGTTGATAAAATAAGAACTGATTTGCTAACATCCACTATCATTCTTACTGTTGGCAAAGTAGTTTGTAAATTCTGAGCATGAGGTGGTCTAATTGTAACTGGAACTACACCTAAGTTGAAAACAGGAACAATATGACTATAAAGGATAACAAAATAGACATGGAAATGGAGACATTAAAACAATGAATGGAGAAAGAACATACCTACATATAAGCAACCATAAAATGCACAAATCAGATCCAAGCCAGGTGGATAAATAAGCGCCACATGGTCACCTGTATTCAGTTTACCCTTTTCTAGTAACATACATGCAACTCTTTCAGCTCTTTTGTGAAGCTGAGAGCAAGTCAGCGTTCCAGTAATTCCACCCTGAAAACAATTATATGATCTTTCTATAAGCTACATAAAATTAATTTTTCAGCACGCTAAGTCTGAATTATTAATGCTACAATAAATAAATTCAAAATAATACCCAGAGTACCGTTAAAAGTTTGTCTTTATCAAGAGAAATTACTTTAAGACAAAATATTTCATGACTATAAAAATTACAAAGTTTTGAAATAATGGACTTTTATGGAAGCAAATCTCTTACCTTAGCATTAAAAAGTGTAAAAATTACATGATCTGCAGTAGTTGTTACTCGCCACTTCAGTATCTCTGATATAAACTGATATTTCCTAGCAGTATCGCTGTCATCATCAATTATACCAATATCACGACCTTGAGCTGAGGCAAGACGCACACCTTGTACCATATTACCAACCATGACTGAAGCAGGGCCAACTTCTAGCCATAATAATAATGTAGTTAAAAAGGGCCACTTATCAAATAAGTAAAAATAAATATCTGACAAGTTAATATAAAAAAAGCTGAAAAACTTATTGCACGTTCTTGTGTTAATATTTTTTCATTAAAATCTCTTATGACACTTTTGGAGGGGGGAGTTACTCTCCTGAGTATAACTCTGCTTAACTTTCCATGTTTTTAAATACAAAAAAAATCAGATATATTTAACAAGAATTATCACTTTTTTAATCAAATCTTCCAGTTATAACTTCACAATATAGTACATCAACATAACTTTAAAATTTTTATACTACGAAATTGATTAAATCATGCTTTTATAATTTTAAGGCTATTTGCTGTATTACTATAAGTTGAAATAAAGGAACAGTTAAAATACAATAAAACCAAAAATTTCTAGGTGTGTTCAATAACGTCACAAATTTAAACTTAGCAGTAGTTCATTTTAATTACAATAGAACAAATCAAACAAAAATTGAAGTAAAAAATCCTGTATTCTTTACCTGGATGAACTTCTCTTGGTTTAGGTAAATTAGTTACACAAGTATGAGGACACATAAGAACATTAGCAGGGTGTAAACTTCCCTCTAAAAATCGTCGTTTTGTTTCCGAGAGATGAATGCCACCTAATGGTGTCTAATATAAAATAAAGAAGTATGAATACTACAGTGGGGTAAACAAATTTTAAACAAAACTTAAATATTTATAAATATACTTTTGGCAAGCAGTTTGGAGAAACCAAAGCTAAGCAATATATTCCAACTTGATGGATACTATCAACAGCCTGTAAAACTCTACTCATCCACTGAAAACTCTGAAAAAAACATGAAAGCAGTTGCTTAAATTGTAACCTATACAGTCTAAGATTTAATTCATGCTCTGACAATTTAGCAATAAAATATGATAGCTAAGGAAGGAAAAGAAAAAAAAAGGCACCTCTTCTTCAGCACAATCAGGTCTTTGCTCAGCAATGACACATATTCTTTCATCTCGCAACACTTTCACTGAAAATACTGCAATCCTATGAAAATTGATATTTCTATCAATTACACCTTCATATAAATACAAAACTGAAAAAGTTTCAATTAATATCAAAATTTATTATTATCATAAGGCAATTAATTTATTTTCAATTACCTCCCTCTATAAATGAACTTCATTGGTTCCACTGCCAATACAGTTGCAATGATATCATCTGTATTATGCTTTCTGCCACTAACCTGCATAAGACCATCTCGTGTCCCACAGACGAACACTAAACCTCCCTATAACAAGAAAGGAAAATGGATGTTAATACTGTAGTACTCCACATGAAAGACGAAACATTAAAATATAGTCGTTAATAATGGGATGCTTAGAAACTTATCATCCTGAAGTTACTCCTCACACTTCTCCCTAAAATGAATTAGAAGAGATAAAATGGCTATCTCATGTTTAACAATTCCAAGGTTAAAAATCTGGACCATCCCCCCCACAAAAAAAACCTTTTGTACAATGTTTTTAGGAATGGAGACTATAATCCTGAACAAAAAGAAGAATATGTGACATCTTTCATCTCACTGAGATTCCATGTTACTGTCAAATACTTGGTAGGAAACTGCTCCATAGCCACAACCACACATTCAGCCCTTGAGTGATTGTTGAAGGGTTAGCATTTTTCTCTCTGACACACACAATAAGTGAAGCTCCAATGTTGCCATGTTTATAAGTCACCTTCCTCAATTTAAACTGACGATTTAAAATCTGGAAATTTCCAAAACCCAGAATCACCAAAGTCCCAATGATTCCGCGTTTCACATTCTGTACTATAACAGAAAATAATCAAATGTGACAGCAAGAAATTCATCAAAAATGCTAAATTTAAATCAAAATTAAAATTTCGGCTGATCAAAAAGGAATTTACATGAAAACTTCTAAGTGATCTCCTGCTTTAGTGAGTAGCAAGGTGAGCATTCTGCAGAATATTATCATTCCATAAAAATACAATATAATCCGTAAATCAATAAATGTTTACAAAAATGTATTTAGATACTATTACAGCTCAATTAGTTTATTTATGGTTAGTAGTTAAGTTTATTTCAGCCACAACAAATTTAGCCCAGAAATATATAAAATCATGTTTTCTTTCATGTAATTTTAGGATGCAAAATTTCTGTTTACCAGATGGTACTTCATTTAGTAAATGAACACAATAACACACAATAAATGCTGGATGTGGCAAGTTATCACTATTACTGAGCACTATCTGAGAGTATAGTACGATGAATGCACAACAGAAATAGTATTTCTGTTAGATACATCGATATACACCAGACAGAACGTCTTTTCACATTTTCAGTGGTACTAAATAATTTTTGCATACCTGTGACTTCAGGTAGCCCACTTAATACAGAAAATTGCCAGATTTGAGATCTGCACACCTGAATTCATACCAAAGTGATGGTTTAACACTCCATTTTCACTAATAATTTAGAACAACAGAAAAGCAATATCGAATGATCTATCTTGCATAAATGTCACAAAATCAATACATCTTTTTTTACATTTATGAATAATACTGTTTTGTAACAGGCAGCATAATGCTGACTTCTGACAGTTATACAGTAGAACTCCAAACATTCACAATGCTTGGGACCAGAGGTTGTGCAGATTTCAGGACAGAAAAGGTAAATCATAATATTCAGACTAAAAGTGCACAAACAAGAAGGCATATTACATAGATTATTGCATTAATTTATTATATGCATTAAATTATATATATATTATTTATATTAGTGATTACAGGAAATATTTTAAAGTATTAAGGACATGTACAATAAAGACATAAAAATAAGGGATATTAATGAAGCATAAAATATTTAATTTTTTTTTACATATTTCAAACATTTTTCTGATAGGAGTTTGTTTTAAATCTTTAGGGTGCTCTAGAGTAATTTTTTTTTAATTCTAGAGTCATAATCTCTTGCTCTGTTGTTCCAAATATTTTAGGTACTTTTCACTATGTTCCAAACCCTCGTTAAAAGATATTTTCTTGCCCCTATCAAATTCACTGTGTCGATATCGGAATCGTTTTCTTGCTGTGGCGAGTTCAAAACACAGCCAATGATTTCATTATCGGTCATCTGATATGCCAGTGTTGGCTCATCTGAATACATCCATTCTTATTAAAAACCCCTTCTGGGCTAAGAATTTTTTCTGCCACTAACATAGAATCATTATTATTCGGTAATTATGATGTCACTATTGGATGAATATTTTTCCTTCGGTTATTTCATTCTCCATGTTGTGGTGTCTGGAACCTACAAATTGAATGTTTATATTTTGAGAGGCAATGCGGAATTCAGGTTGGCGGATTTTCGGTATTTGACTGTACTTCAAAAACACAGCCATATTATCAGGATTTGAAGGTACAATGGCATCTGATGGATGCAATTAAAAAAATTTAGATTTTTGTTCCCTTAAAACAACTGTAATTTCATAAGTTTTAGGATTGAATACACTGTGTGCTGTAAATTCAATGAAATACTAATTTTTTAAATATTTAATGACTTTTGGATCACCCTCTCCCTCCCTTTTTTTATATATAACTGCAAAGCTTGAAACTTAATACGCAGAAACACTTCTTTAAGAAATGGCTAAAAATTAAAATTCAGAATTTTTGTTCTCTAAAAATGAATAACATCTTTTTTATATTTGAATCTAAAAAAATCTACAAAGAAAATTTTGATATGCATTATCCATCTACTGGAATGAAAATTTCTTCATATTAAAATACCCTTAAAATGTCTTAAGTAAATTACAAATGATTTGATGAGCTCAGTAATTAAGTAGAATGAAATCATAGAGATATATATGATGGGGAATATTAAGAAAATTTTAGAGTCCACTTCATCTTATAATTCTTCCCAATCCTTCATTAACTATCAATAGTTATTATTTTGCATAAGAATCAGTTGCGAAAAAACTTTCTTTTCATTTAATTTTAATGCTGTCACAAAAATAGCTATAAATTTAAAGCACATTTTACCTGCATATCTGTTAACCTTAAGAATATACATTTTATGTATAAAAATAGCGCTAAATTTAAAGCATATTCTACCTGTATATCTGTTAATCTTAAGAAGAATATACCTTTTTATGAATGTTCTCAAAGCTTAGTTACAAGCTATTAGAATCACTCATTGCAGACAATTTTCTCCCAATATGCTAGTCACTTACAAGAAAATTACAATAGGGGGTTAAATCATTAGCCTCCTATTTAATTAACTATTGTTATTTATTATTTTTTTTTGATACAAACAACTTATTGGTTCATCACTCACATTAAACACAAACACTAGTCTCTGGGGTTACAGCATTGAAAGCAAGCCTCAAACTTAACTTTTATTTACATACAGAGAAGCCTTTTTTTTTCGTTTAACACTCATGAAGACCAGGCACTATTTCGCTGGTGATTTTGCTTTCCTGTATTATGTTCATTGGAGAATAGGGACCAATATAACTGCTCCAAGATTTTTATCAAATACAGTGGGGTTCCACTGGCCAACCTTTGGATTACGTGCCTCACTGTATATACATGTTGTACAGTATGACAGGAGTAATATGAATATTGCTCTTAAGTTGCCATTCAATATTCTGTCAAATCAAAGCCCAATCTGCCACACATTTAAGCAAATAAAAATAATACCACTATGGAAACAGGAATTTTGTTTGCATTATTAAACAGAGTAGAAACTAAAACTTGCATAGTAGTGCCCCAACATAAAAGTGACAGCACCCAACAAAAATTATTTCTCCAAAACATCATAATGGTGAAGAAACATTTATGTCAGGGCACCCCTGCAAAGGAACCTCTAAGCAGTTTCATAAAGTGACAAGCATCTTTACAATGCAGCATTGTTACGAAGAAGGAGATGCAGCAACTTAAAAGCAGGAATTTTTTAACTGGTTACTATGCAAATAAATGGAAATGCTACAGAATTAAATATCATGCAGCCAACAAAATTGTCACAAAAATACCTTTTGTTAGCCATATGCCACAAAAATAATAGACTTCTACATTTTTAAGAATGAGGACACTTAATAAATCAATATTGCTGCATGCCCACAGTTCGTAATAGGTTGAATGCACAAGTCCGAGATAATAGGTTAAATTTATTCTAATCAAAGAAATATAACAGAACTCTGGAATTTCCCTCAGTGATTTTTGTACAAGTCTTCACAATATGTGCAGTATAATCAGTAGTAGTACTTCAAACTACTAAAAACATTAGATACAATGCAATACAAAGCACATCTAAAGAGAAAGCTAATCTGAGTTCTTGTGGAACTAAACAACTCGCAGCAACAGTAACCAAGCAACTGAGCTGAGATGCTCTCTCTCTCGCTTTTTATAGTTTTCAACCAGCCCCAAGAAATTTTTAGTACTTCTCGAGATTTCTGGAAAGCAATAAGAGGATGGAATTACGGTTACAGCCAATATAGTGGTCAATTACATTTATTCATTTCCAATAAAAATTACAGAGATAACCCTTTAGTCAAAGTTAAATGGACGTGCCACTATATTCTTACTTTTCCGGCAAAGCTTTCTCTTAAAATTTGTCTCCTGCTGCAGCACTGCACAGGGAAATACAATTTTAATTATAAATCCACTAAAATTACCTATCTAAATACAAAATTCATAACAATATTATAAGTAGTTACAATAAACGATATGCACTATGATAATTACAGCTTGCTAAACTTCATAGAAATATCTGTGCCTTGTTTCACCAAAGAGAGTGAAATCAAAGGTAGCTGTCTTGTTAGTTTTATATATGGTTAACTTACAGTCTGCTATGACTCAGAAAATCTTTATTCACTACTTAAAAGATGCAAACCAGCACACATGTACCAAGATAATCAGACCATTAACAACAATAGCATTACAGGCTGACAAACACTACACATTACTGCAACTAAAGAAACTGGAATTATTTCTCAATAAAATAAATCAGACTTAAAAATGATGTTTTCATCTACTAAAAAATATATGTGCAAGTCTCATAGATAAAGAAACACTGATTTTGAATTGTTGTAAAGGGGGGAAAGAAGAATGATGAAAGATACATACAGGACCAATGAAACCAAGTAACCCCGTTCGCACCCAATTTTGATCATTCACAGGCTGTCCATCGGCACATAATGGTTGCATCTGTATAAAAATAAAAAAAAATTAAATTTCAAATAAATACAAATTCAAATATTAAAAAAAGAAATTTAACACGAACAATAAAACAACTATATAGGCATATTAAATTCAAAAGAACAAAAATTACTTAAGCAATACCTTAAAAATAGTGTTAGTGAGTCCCTGTAATCCCCAATACGATGATGCTGTTCCATATGAACTAACACAAATTTCTCCAACTTCATCAGTCTTGCAGAGAAATGGAGGTCCATTTACTGCAACAATTGCAGCAAATGCTAGAAAAGGAAAATGCATATTTAAAACTATAACGTAATTAAGCTATAAAGCAAAAAGGAAACATTTAAAATGTAGAGAAAGATAAGTAAACTAAATAAAATGCTATCATAAATCTTACCTCCAGGCATTATTTGACCACAATCTTGCAGAGTTAATGATGTTAAACTATTTTCTTGATCTACTCTTATAACACCATAGCTCAAAGCAGACATAGATAGAACACCTCTGCCACAAGAAACAGGGCCCAATATTTGACCAGGCCTAAAAGAAAATAAATTGCTTATTACTTCAAATGATGACAACATACCATGCATCATTCTCATCTACAAAAGCTGCAGTAAGTGAAATACGTAGATTTATAATTCAAAGAAATAATTTGCTCAGTACTTCAACCTAAAGTGAGGAACATACCAAGATACACTATACTGCATAAGTAAAGATAAAAAGTAACAGGTTTAAGTTAAATCTGACAAAGGATAATGCAATTTTCAAATGATTAATGTTTAATAGTGAGGCCTCTTAATACCTAAATGGTTAATAGAACTCATGTCAGTGAGGAATGGAAAGATACAGGGTATATAAAAACTCTTATGGATACAAATGTGATAATCATTCAGTTAATATTATCTGTGCTAGATCAAAAGCTTCTATCTATGCCATTTTCCCCCATATATTCATACTTTTTTTCTAGTGGAAACCACTTTTATAAATTAGAATGCTCTGTACACACTTGTTCCCTTTGAAAGCAACTTTTTTAGGTTAGGTTAGGTTAGGTTATTCAATTATGGCAAAGCACACGAGGGCTATCTGCCTAAAGGGATGCCTTCGTGGAGGACTTCCTAAGGGAAACTGGCTCGTATACAACTTTTTTAGATTATGTTACTACCAGTATACTTAAGAAGCAATTCATTACAATTCATTTAATTTTATGTTGGTATGAATCAATTAACACAAGAAAAATTATACAGTCAAATACGTTTAACGGGGAAATGCTTAAGACAAAATATCAGTTAACACAGAATAATGCAACGGCCCCAACAAACTAATATGCATTTCCATCCACTTTTTTCCCCTAACATGAAACGAAAATCGCTTAACACGAAAAGATTTACCTTCTGAGAATGAACAAAATACGAAAAACACCAGCCTTGAAGGCGAAATTTAAGAGGGGTATGAAATGAAAGAAAGTGGTTTCACATGTTTCATAGAAAGGAGGCTACCCTCGGAATAGACAGTGACAAAAGACAAACCTGTTTATCTAAGCTACTTTCACCTTCTACCCCTACAAACGCCACATAAAAACATGTTATCTTTCATCAGTTGGCTTTGGAATTCGGTGATGAGTGCATCTCAGTGTGAGTAAAAATCAGCAAGTTGGGTTCGTTCCCCCCCCCCGATTTTGGAATAATCTTTTTATGAGCGCAATGGCAAAGAGCTCAGGGGGAAAACAAACTACTATTTCGCTTAAAATGAAGATGGAGATTTTAAGGCTGTTGATCAGAAACAGAAGACGAAAACTGAAATCTGTAAATATTTTGATATTACTAACTCTACATTATCAACAATAATTAAAAAAACGAGAGTAAATTATGGAAATGTTCGAATGGAGTAAGTTTGAGCCAGAGCAAAAATGGATGAGAACGGACAAGCATGAGGATTTAGAGACTGTTTTACTTGTTTGGTTCAAACAAGCGAGATCTCCGAATGCTCCCATATCACAACCTTTAATGCTAGAAAGCAGCATTGAACTTGCTAAAGAAATGGCTATCAAATTTTCTGAAAATCCAGGGTGATTGGAACGTTTCAAAAAATAAAATGGCATAGTACCAAAAATGTTTGCGGAGCTAACCAAGTTTTACCCACCAAGACAGCAAATTGGTTTCAGTCTAGATGGCCCTCAATACTTGAAGAATATGAAGCAAAAGATGTCTTCTATAAAAGATGTTGAAGCAAATGATTTTTTGATCAATTGATTAGATGCTCTTCATATGTTCCACTCAGCGACTCCAAGGACAATTGAAAATTGTTTTCGTCATGCAGAATTCTCAAAAGTACCAGATTCTTTGGGGCCAAAAGAAATGGAGAAGGAGGATATTCAAAGAGCTGATAGTTAATGAAATATCTGAGAAAGTTCCGATACGGACTGCCCTACTGTATCATTGGAAGAATTGCTTGCAGTAGATAAGGATAATGTTTGTACAGCTCCAATTATGACAGACAAAGATTAAATAAATGTTGGTACTCACGTTAACGGCAGAGATAAAGTTTGCCAATTCTTGCACAGCTGCTTTATGTTTGGATGTATGCTGGTAAGTTTAAGTCAGACATTGGATCATAAAATAAGTCAATTTTGGGCCTTTGTTTTTTGAGTTAGAGAAAAAACCCTTTCTTACACATACGAATAGAAGCAAACAGATAAATAAAAACCATTGCACAGTTCTACTTTCACGGGTAATGAGGATCAGAAATTGACCAAAGCATCTGTTTAAAATTTCATGTTAAGTCTTATATCATTAGAGAATTCAATTGACATTCAATTCTCCTTCATTCAATGAGTTTCCTAGTTTCAAAACTGCAATGGAGAGGATCAAAAACCTATGAAAATTCATTATAAATTTGAAAATAAAATAAGTTTCAAATTATGACCTCAGTGTTTTGAGATGCGAACATATGTCATTCATTATTCTTTTCCAATAATGATATAATTTTCTACCAAAAAAGCAATCTAAAGTTAAAAATGACGAACAATTCGGTTTTATGCAACTAACCAATAAATCTCCACGGACATTCAAAAAGTAAAAAACTACCCTGTAGACAAAGAATTGGGTCACCTATTTTTGAGAATACATTGAGTTTTCAGAAAGATATGTCACCAGAAAAGGTCATCAGCAAAAGATGATGCAAAATTTTGTTAATTTCATTTACAAATAACAGGCCATTTTTGCAAATCTAGAGGGACCAATTATCTGCAGATCACAGTTCGAGAAATGCTGAAGTAGATGGATTACCTACACTTATGTGACTTATCATCACACTTCATACACGAGATTCAAGTTTACTTATTTACTAAATCTCCAAATCATGAACTGGAATACAGCAGCTAGAAATCAAGAACTGCTATTATGCTACTGCTATCAAGAACTGCTTTTTGGCTCCATGATTTTTGTCAGAAATTTTTTTAAGCAATCAGGACAGTATCATCTCCACCTCAAGGACATGAACTCAAAAGCATCACTCCTGCTTCAGTAGCAATCATCTACACTGACAAGCTAGGGCATGAATAAAGTGAAACAAAGCATAGGTTTGACAGCTATCTAGTGAACAAAGATTCACATCCATAATACACTCGAGGCTTTGTCACAAAATACTTTTAATGCAGTGATAGGGTTCAAATGGGTCACATCAGTTCGAAAGAAACTATTCCTAAAACATTTTGAATTTGTTGAATGAATTATTACAAGTAAATTGCAATACTTATTTAGATAATTCATAACTACATTAAAATAATAACAACTACTAGCTGCTAACCTCTGAGCTTACTCATGCAGCAAACCAGTTACTGATTTTTTTTTTCATTCCACAACATTAACAGTTATATTTCTCAAAATACAGGTTACATTTCTTAAAATATTGATCCTTGACATGCATTTCCAGTTAATAAGTTCCTCAAAATAATGGAACTTCTATGAAAAGTTTCAGTATTGATAATAGAACTGTTCTGTAATTGCAAAATCTTACCAAATAATTAAAATACAAACCATTCCATACTTTTACATACATAATTCACAAAGATGTGCATAATTATTATTTTGATGGGAAATGAAATTTGATAACAGCTGCTGCTTTATCTTAGAAGGAACCAACAACTGCTAAACAAACAATTTTTTCCTACTTTCTCCCTAAATCTGGTCAGCACTGGATTGGATTACTTAAGTGTGGCAAAACATATTAGGGTAATCTGCTTATGGAAAGAGATACTTTTCCAAAGAGCCTTTCTATAGAAAACTAACTTTTACCGTATTACATTTGCAAAAACCATAAAACATTTCATGCATTCAGCCCATTCAACAGCTGGAATAGCACTCGGGGTGAATGATTATAATTGGTTGGCTTATAAATGAGCACTAAATATTAATTTATATCAATAAATTCATTCTCAGATAACACTAAAGCACAATCTAAAACAGATGAAAATGATACATATATTTGCATTAACTCTGAACTGGCAGGATGAAGCACATGGAAAATGGCAGATACTGAAAAGCAATTAACGACGCATTGTTAAAACTTTTAACTGATGTGAAAAATCTGAATACGTCTTGTACGGTCAGGTTTCATAAACTCATAAATAATATTATACTTTTGATGAAGATATTTCAAATAACATTTCATAAATTACACATACTATTTATAGATGCAATATTTTAAATTGCTTTGAATTGCATGATTACATTTAACAAAAACATTTGAAAACTTCACTATACTTTCTTCATATACGTACATAAAATACGCGGTCTGCATTTTATTAATTAAATAATCTGTAATTTTCGGATTGATTGATATGCAGATGGATGGTTTATTTTAGTACATCCTTTTAAAAAACCAGAAAATATATTTTACCTTCTTACAGATACTGTAAGACCTTCTGGTGAGGCTGCACATGGGCACACAGCATCAGGCCGTAGACCACGACTATGAAATACACTGATAAATTGATCGCAAGATGATAAAGACCCTAAAAGGAATTATTCAATATAATATTTTCAAAGTTTTAAAACAACGAATGCAATTAAAATTTAGAAAATGTACTTACAAGGGTTAGATCCATCTGCTATAAGAAGTAGCCTTAATGAGCTGAGATTAACATCTTTGTGGTCTTTGGTTGCTAATAAACCCCAATGCAAATCTCTTGATTTACATATTGCAACGCTTGCTAATAAAGAATATAACACACTTTTAAGTTTTTGTTTTAAAAATACTGCACAAAACAGAAATGCATTCAAACTGAAGAAGTTAATTTAAAGAAAAATCTAGCGCCAAGAACAAAATAAAATGTTTTGAACAAACCTTTGAACTTCGTAATCATTATCAACCAGGATGCAGGATTAACTTTCATCAGAGCATATGGTATAAATATAACATGCATGCCATTCAAGACACTCTGGAAGGGAGAAAAAAACAACAGATTGAAAAAAAAACTAATCAAAGGTAATTAATTATACTTTATGCATACTGACAGTGCACAAATACATATTTAGTCAGAGAGAGAGGTTAATATAGTATTTTGCAATTTCATTCTCCGCTGAATTGATTAAAAGGAAGATCTCTTCTTGAAGGTAATTAACTTCAGTACAAGTACTTTTGATTTTAAGAAGTTGAGTGTGAATTGTATTATTTCATACTTTTTGTAATGCTGGAATCCAAGTGAATTAACTTTATTACACTAAACTGAAATCTCTTCTTTTGTCATAAAGTATAATTTTGTGTTCAAAAATACATAAATCTAAGTAGTTGATTTCTTTTTGAATAGAATTAGCTTTATTAAGAAACAAAAACTAGAAGGATAAGAATGTGTGTTTCTATTTTCTCAAAATTATTTATAGCAAATATAGCTATAAATACTGATTTATAGCAAATATAGCTATAAATACTGGTTAAGTAATTTTTATTAACTTAAGAGATTTTTGGAAGTGAAATTCTTCTGTGAAAAGATAAAGGTTAAAAATATGTGCTTTGAAAAGTTCAAACCCATAGGAATGCATTTTATTTTCTGAAAAAATTAATTTCTAAAATGAATATAATTAAAAAAAAGTTCACAATTAAGATGAATTTTGAAGTAGTCTTCAGTAATAATTTCAGGAAAAAGCTTAGAAAGAGTTAAAAGATTTGTAGATTTCTATTAATGGAAGAGAGGTGCAGAAATTTTCAAAATCATAACAACAGATACCCTTTTACTCAGAAGTTTTAAGCACAAAAAGGAAGAGAACATTATTACTAATAATATAATTGTAATAATGCTCTTTATTAACTGTTTTTAAAATAATTCTACACATTTTTTTAAGCTTAAGAGCAAAAATGTAGGCTATTGCCTTTTTGTAATTACTAGTTTCATTAGCAACAAAATGGAATTTGACAATGTTTTATGAAATTTAAGTAAGGCACACAGGCTTGACAGTTTGTTGTAGTCTGCAAGAACTGAAATTTTGTCTTCATTGAAATGCTTTGAACTTTCTGACAATTCAGGAATTGCTAGAATTCTTCCCACTGTATTTCAGTAAGGTAGCCATGACATTTTTCTTTTTCTTTTCCAAAATTTATTCACTGGGATTCAAAACATTTTGAAAAAAGTATAAAATAATACAATTCGCAGAAAACAAAAACTTTTTACAATAAAAAATAATTCTACTGAAGTTAATTACATTCAAAAAGATTTCTTTTTAATCAGTTCATTAATAGACATTAAAATACTATATTCTTGCTCTGAAAAAAGCAGGCATTAACTACCAGATTTAATCTGTATTTTAATGATGACATGATCACATTATTTGAAACCTTAAAATGGAGTAGTAAGTAAAATGATAACTAAAATTAGAGACTTGTTTATACATAAAAATTCTTTTTTATGCAGTTTCTGTATTATAATTCTGGCAACTATTCTTCTTTTAACTAAGATGTTTTATTTTCAAAAACTCATTGGAGATGAACTGCACGAAAACTTGACTTTAATTCAATCTGTATTTGATTTCTGTAGCTTCTGCCGATATGTTAATGTTAATTGTATTTTTCTATTACGACCATTTTAAAAGGTTTCACTAAAATTCTTTCTGGCAACTCCAATCTTCACCACAGTCTCAAAATACTTGTTTCAGAATAGTTTACCAGCCTTCTATGTTAATGCCAATTTTCTAGCCAATGCCATTTTATTAACAACCTTGGTTTAGTTTGTCAGAAGTACAATGTCAAAGATGAAAATTTCAACAGCTGGTAGTTTTTCATTTTTGTGCAAAGATCCCGATCATAAATAGTGTCGTTCTTTTTAAATCCCACATCCTTGGTAAGAATGTTAAATTTTGCATAATTTTCTCATAGTATGTTTGAATTTAACACATTTTGCTCCATCCAAGAAATTTTAATAAGTTTTTTCATTTACTTTTTAACTCTTTGGTGTTTTTAGGATAATTCTACACCATTTACTTTGATGAAAGGGTAGAATACAATTTTTTACTGCATTTTTCGCCAAAAACGGCAAACACTGTTTCTTGAACACCGAAAAATTCGCAATATCTTTTTAGCATATTTTACCCACTGTAATTTTACTTTTATTGCATAAAGGCATGGTTTATTATTCTAGGTTTTTAAATTTCATTTCACAGTAACGAACGATTTGAATTATTTTTGTATTTTAAGTACTTTCAAGGACTGAATTTGCATTGTCTCTTTGGGATTGGGAGCAAATTTTTGGTAAAGAATTTTGAGATTAATTTTATTTCTGAAATCAAATAGTTATGGATAAAACATGTATATAGTACTCCTTAACTCTTCAATTTTAGTTTTAATTAATTATCCCCTGATGAGTCTAACTGAAGGATTAAAATATGAATAATTAATATGCAGATTTTCAGAAGTTTAACTTTTTTTAATTGTAAAAGTTTTTTTTCCAAAGTACTGTAACTCTTCCGGACAGCATGCCAATGTCATGCCCTGTCGCTGTGAGACAGCACACTGGGCTTCCGTGATGTCTCCACAGGACGGCGGGTGCTTGCTGGCTAAGCCTAATCTGCCAAAAATTTGGCAAACACACATTTTTATTCCAATTAACTCAATTTTTTTCAAATATTGCAGGAAATACATTTATCTTTATGCTTGGTGAATTATAGAATTAAATACATACGTCTGCAGATATAAACAATGTAAGAGGAATTTTAAAACAAATTCAGCATTTGTTAAACTACAATTAAAATATTTAACCTATACAAGCACATCCATACATACATATATACATTTCAAAAATTTTAAAATTGTTTTTCTGTGTAATACATTCTGAAGCATGTGTCCATGCAGAATCCTGCATTACAATCTTTGCACTCAAAGTACGATGTTTTACCCGAAACTCAAGTCATCTGCATAGTTCGAGAGAAAACAATTTATCTTCTTCTCATTTTCTGCTTCTTCCCATTAAGAATTAGGAATGGATGATGTTTTTCTGAAAGGCGAAATGGTATCAGTGCAGCTAATGTCCGAAATTGAGATTCTCTGACTGACATGACTCATTTTTGCAATTTGGTTGATTACTTTTAATCAAAACTGATGTAATTCTTTTCATACCATATTTTCAATGCATAAAAATGAGCATTATAGAACACAATATTGAGGAGCCCCCAAAAATAATTTCTTATACTATTTGAAAGATTTTCTATAAGATGGCTACTGAGTAGTGACTATATCTCTAATATTCACTTCTCCCTTATCTTATTGTACAGCAATATACAGTTTCTCAATAGTTTCTCCTGCTTGTAATTTTGTTTACTGCTAAAGCCCTGGCACCGCTGCTACCCAGATCCTCTTGTAATAAAGCTGTATAGTAAACTTCCAATAATAATATCTCTTTCATATCAACAGCTTAAAAAAAAAACTAAAAGTTTACCTTCACACAAAAGAAAAAGCCCTACACTACATACGAAAAGAAGAAACTACCAAAAAACTGCACTATGTGACTTACTTCCTCAGAAAGGCACTCGAAAGAAACAAACAAAAACATATGTGCAAACCCAGCACGTTTGTTTACATTACTGAACTCCAGTATCTACCCTTTAGAATCAAATGGAACAGTTGAAGGTCAAAGTTCAGGCATCATATTTCCATTTATCTTGCTACCATGGGCAAAGGGCACCATTTGTTAGAATGAAAAATATTTAAATTTCATAACATGTGGTTGTAATATATGCAATACAGCCGTCTAGTTAGACACTAATCATCTGACACGCAGCACATGTAATATCCGCTATACATGAACCCAATACTACCATAGCACAATACACTCATTGGGAAAGGGTTAACAAATTCTAACTGCTCAATACCTAATTCAGAATGTTTTATTACTTCACACTGTTTACTTGGTCTAAATTTACAATTAAAATACTTCTGAAGTTTCTCGGATAGTATAATCTTTGTATAAAAAATTTTATATTTGGTAAAAATATATACATACACATTAAAAATATGTAAATCTGCCATGACTGCAAGCTGCTTCTTATTGCATCTGCATGACTTCAATGTTTATGTTCTTAGCCCAATTCATCACATACACACACATATATACACATATATAGAGAGAGAGCTAGATATATATGCAGTGAATCAGTACAGAGAAGACAAACTTTCAGAAGACATAGAGTACACTTAGACGATGGGAAATCACATAACAATGAAGGGTCAAAAATGCTTTCTTGGCGTGGTAGTGATGACACAAAAGTCAAGAAAGGACACGAACAGGGTGAGAAAACATGTTTATTATTCAGAGTACAACAAACACAAAGAAAAATAACATAAAAAGACAACCATCATCAAAGAAGAAGATCGAAATTATGACCCAGACCATAATGCAGGAAACATGCGTCGTGCATCTTCTATGCGTCCATGCACTAGAGAAGATTCAGATCTTCCATGCGCTGGAGAAGTGAAGTCTGCATCACGGTCCGGGGTCCTAATTTTGAACACCTTCTTTAATGACAATCGTTGTTTTTGTTCTTATTTGTAGGTTTTTGCTATACTAAACACAATAAAACATGTTTTGTCTCACTGTTTGTGTCGTTCCTTTTTTGAGTTTTGTGTTATCACTACCGCACCAGAAAAGAGTTTCCAACCTTGCATTGCTATGCGATTTCCCATCGACTAGGTGTACTGTCTCCCTCCTGAAAGATTGTCATTGCTATACTGATACACCCTGTATATATATATATATGGATGGGAATGTATGAAATTACAAAATTAACAGATTAGTTTCAGAAAATGTTTGTATTTTTAGAAAACTACAAAACAGACTCAGCTAGTTCTCAGTAATCTACTTAAGTTGGATTATTATAACCAATCCTATCAAACTTGACATTGCTGATTTCAGCTCTTCTAAAGTAAAACAAGTCCTTCACTAAAGAAATCCGAGAAGGTTCTTGAGATAACACTATTAGCATAGTTAATTTTGAGGATGCCCAGGATGTCACATGCTGAACAGTAAGAAACTCCATCCACCTGTAACCATGTATTTTGGATCCAACATTCATAGTAGGCATCAGGAATGAACATTGTTCTCAAGAACTCTACATAGTGTTTTGAATGTAGCATTTAAACACACTACACTACTTTTGAGCAGTTTTAGATCTTTGGCCACAAAGGTAAAATGTTTTGATTCAAAACATAAGTCTTCAATAGAATATTGGTAATTCTAACGAAAACAATTTCAAACAAAAACAGTCGGACTCTATATGAAAAAACAATTAAATAGAAACAATCAGATTCTGTAAATACGGTTCATAATTCCCTAGGTAAATGAGGTTTATAATTCTTTAAGTGAGCAAATTTTGGCAATACTACCTATACCCATTGGAGATATTCAAATAAATTAGCCACATGTACTGGAACATTCTGTCCCAGATATCAACTTGTTTTTAAAAAAATTTCAATGGAAAAGAATGAATTTCTTAAAATTTGACTAACACTGATCATACAGCGGAAATATGTTGCTGATTTCTCCACACATATAGAAAAGTTACATTACTGAATATACAAAAGGTGAAATAAATAAAGGTTTATAATTACTAAGAGCATATGAACTGTTCGAATACCTCTGTTTTGGAAGGATTGTAAACCAACTAGCAGAACACTCCCTCATTTATTTTTTAAATCTTAAATGAAACCAAATCAAATTAACTTTTACTGATACAAATTCATTTTAATGCTAATTTAAGAAAGATCGCTCACATAATATTCACCACCAATATAAAAATGGTTCCTGATTTCAGACCCATTTAAATGTTTTTACAGCTTACATAAAACTTTCATTCACCTTAACACTCAGATAATAAATACAATTTGGAACAACATTATTTTTACATCACATTAAAAATAAAGTTTAACTTAATTAGTAAAGGCATTATAACAAATGATCTACAATTTCTATTATATTATTAAAAAATCATTTTTACTTCTTGTATTAAGTAAAGGAAGTATTGCAATTGTGAAAAAATTTGGGTTTCATATTTCAACAAAAATAACCATTTCAACTGCTCTTGAATTCATCTGAATGGTGTTTTTGTGTGACATCCGTATGTACAGACAGAAAGAATAAAAGACTGTTTTTGTCAAAAAGGATTGTAAAAGGGATTCAGAAGAGATTTTTTCTTGATGTATGTATATATCTCGCATAACTCAAGAACAAGTAGTTGTAGAATGTTGAAATTTTACAATTGATTGCTATGACATGTAGTTTCGCACCTCCCTTCTTTGTTGCAATCAGACGCACCAATCATATATATATATTCCTACTATGTTACCTGGCTTGTGATTGGTGAGCTTAGTTTTTTTTATTCTTACATGCTGGTAAACTGTATACTTTTTGCTTTAAAAGTGATTGAATTATGTGGTTTTTATGTTCACGTTAAGGTTTTTATACCTTTAGTTAATCTGGATGCAATAGTTGTAGAATTATCAACAATTTAAAAGTTTAACTGGTGAATTAAGCCTAACAAACCATTTGCTTACATTTGAAACTCTGTAGAATAGTGAATTAAGTCAGTTTCTGCATCTTCAATGTCTTTTTGCCGAATGGGATCAAAAGTAAACTTTCAGTTTTGTGCACGGATAAATATGCCTTTTTGTCCGCTGGCCGAAATCTTTGTTTTTGCACAGGAAATCTAATTTTAATTGTGAAAAAAAATTTAAGCCGTTTCAACTGCATTTGCCATTTTATGTTTTTCTGTATTTTAAAATTTTTAATGACCATGTTTTGAGTTTTTATGTATTTTTGCTTTGCTGCGAAGTGAGAACTGAATTAATTGAATGAAAAATATAACCCAAATGAAATTCGAGCACATAAGTTTAAATGAAATGCAGCAAAAAATGTGCATAATGTAACAGGCTTTACAACAAAGTCATGTGGTGTTCACATTAGTTTTTTAAACATTTATTACTGTTCAGAAGTAAAATACCCTTGCTGAAAACAATTGATAATATTTAAGAAAAACCCGTTAACTTCTTTAAAACATGGATTACGTACAAAATTTGGTACTTTCTAATTATCACACATGGTTTCAACATTCAGCAGCGCTGCTGAAGAGCTATGAATTTCTTATAAAATGCTTATTGTTATTATTATTTATGAACACAATAATACCTACAATATGTTAGGATGGACAAGTCAACATTTTCTCCCAATTCACAAAGTCACCAATCAGTTAGCAACTTTTCATGGGGGTGCAGATAATCACTAAGTACCCAAAATTTAGCTATTATTTTCATGCTTATATATTTAAATCAAGACAATTAAAGCAATCTGTACACAGATAACTGAATTTTACTTAAGTTTACTTGAAAATAAATTGCCCACAAAGATGCATTGGTACTTACAGAAAATCCCGTCGACCACAAAAGACAGCGCCAATCGTGCCAAACCAAAAAAACCCATTTACTAAATACAAAAAAAAAAGTTCTATTTTTATTTTTCTTTCATATTTATTATATTATCATTTATTTATATTTAATTTTCCAAAATATTGCTATATCATTGCCTTTAACACGTTTTTTTGAGGCCGGTAAGATTCCATAACTTCGGAAATATTCAACAGCATGCTCTTCTGTAGTAGTAGGCAGGTCCCAAATTTTAATCATTTTTTTCCCCAAAAATGCACGACACAGGGTAAAAAAGGAGCCTTTACTCAAGAATAATAAGTAACTACATAAAATAAACCGTAACTGTAAACAAGGTTACACCAAACCCAGCGTGTCTGAAGAAGACTTTTCCATTTTTGGCAAAAAATCGGAGTTCGCATTTTTTCTTTGTTAGGCAGAAATGGTAGACGAGTTTTTACATAAGTACCGATGCATCATTCACATTCCCCCCCCCCAAAAAAAATTCTGAAATCACCATCACCTAATTTAATGAAGAGAAATATCTTGGACCAGTTGTAAAAATAAAAAATCCAAACGTACAAACAAAATACATCCCTGCGTATAGCTTTTAAAATGATTTGTATGCAACTTAGATTCCAGATTACCCAAATAAATACAGTGATGATGATAGTACTAGAATGACTAATTTATGGTAATAACACTGCAAATACAGCAAAATTAGCATACTCTACGCTCTGAGAACAAAGTGCAGAAATACTGTACTTTTTTATTGATTCAAACAGAAGATTAACTCACGCAAAAATTCTTGAAGATAATGGAAATTACAGTATATATGCATCTATCTACAGGAGCACAAATTAAAAGTCAATGCTACAACAATGTCTTGCTTAGCAGTTGGTGCATTTTACATGTAAGATATGCCAGCATTAATCAAAGTATGATGCTAGTATGGATACAGTCTAATCGAGAATCAGGATTTTATTCTACAGCTGAAGGAGGCATTTGATTTTTTCTGAAAAGATTCGAGATTTGAGGCCATTGCTTACATTATGAAGTTCGGAATTTCTAGATATAATTATTTCATCGTTAAGTTTCCCTTATGGAGGTCCTAGAGAGCTTGTTTGACAGTATATGTCATAATTAACTCACCTGTAACTCAGGGACTTCAATAGGCATGTATTCTACACTATATAGAATACTTTTTCTTGGGTTCTAAAAATCTGATTTTACTGTATTACTTTCTAATTTTCATACTTAATATTTGCATTCTGTTGATGGCAAAAGCAAGAAATAAGCAACTCAAGTTTTAAGTAACCGACTATCTTTGTAGCCTGCTGTGCAATCAACAGAACAGTAATATTAAGCATGAAATTAAAAGCTATACGCCATCACAACTGACTTTTCTATTTTTGCTGCAAAACTGTGAACATCTAAATTTCACAAAAATCAAAATTATTTTTCTTACTTAAAAAATACAAGTAAAAATTGCTCGAGAACATCACCAGAACGAAAGGCATTGAAGCAGGAAAATATTTCACCTCACTTTGATATGAAAAGTTCTAAAGCTAGAATACTGAACAACAGTAATTTTTGTAAACTATGTAATAAGGATACTATCTATTGGAAATATGAACATTAACAGCTGGCAAAAATTGGTAAAATAAATCGTAAATCAAATATTATTCAAAAGCATCTATATTTTTTATTCATAAATGCATGAAGAATACGTTACATTTTTTAGTTTCACAATTCAAATGTAATTTATTTTGAACAGGAAATATACTCTTGCAACTAAACTAATACAATGAAGAAGCAGGTTTTCAAATAAGAAATATTACTTTACTATATGGAAGGGGACACTGAAAAATATTTTAAATATCCAAATATTTTTTAAAGCTTACAGTAAGAATGCTGTGCCAAAGTCCAACATCTCTCTTGAAATCTAACACACAAACCATTACTTCCCCTAGAATTATAAATAAGGAAAAGAAATATATTATCTTCATATCTTACAATATACTGAAGAATTAAGTAGAAAAGAAAAGTTTATAGCAAACGTTCTTACCTTCGGTATAATTACAAGCTGCAGTTAGCAATCTGCAGTGATTAGCAATAGCTATTCGTGTAATAGCTACACCTTTCATTGCTCCTTCTTTGTCAACAGTATACTAGAATGTTAAAAATAATTCATTTATGTTATTAAATATGAAAACAGCAGAAACTTACTCTATACAAGTGACATTCATTGCTATTAAATAAAAATATGTTATGTAACATGCTTATTACATTCTATTTTACAGAAAAGGTTAAAAACTGCATATTAAATCTCTAAGATACAATAAATTTCAGAAAGAGTAAACGTTTATAGAGACAAATTTATCTGTTCTTTCTGGAATTGGTGTACCTAAAAAAATCACCAGCTAAACTTGAGGTTTTATTAAAGTTAACCATACAGAGAAATGAAGAACTACTGAAGAAAACCATACCAAGATATGAAATATTGTTTCGCATACCAGATAGAAAAAAAATTCTTTGAAAGCTTATCACTTCATAAATTCAGGGTTCCGTACACATTTTTGTACATGGAAATTAAGTACTTTTAAGTACCATTAATGAAAACAATTAAGCACCTATGAGCAAATGAGAACTGAATAACTTCAATTAAAAATATTATCTATGCCTTAACTTCACTTTTGTAATATAATCTTAAAGATAAAATAGATCCGTAAGTAGGATGAATTATTATTAAATATGAATCAATTAACAAATTATTAATAAGTTTGAGAATAAAAATCAACTTTATAAAATGTATCAAGTAGCATTAAATATTTTTCACTTATAGTTGAACATATTTGAAAGAAGATAAGTAACATTTTATTTATGTTTTACTAACAGTTAGCTTTACGTTGATTTTTTTTCTTTTGTTCCATTTTTGTCACATACTTGTTTAGTCTAGAGGTTTAGTAAATAGCAGGTAGATTTTATGTCAAGTGGCATAGATTAAAATGAGAAGTAAGATCATAATCAACATGATTCATAACAAAAGATCATCCTGTCACTGCTGCAGCTTGCCTAGAGAGACCTGCTGATTAGAACAAACCTAAAAAGCCTGATGTAGGCACAGTTGGCAAGTTTTGAAAGTTAGTCGGGCTCTGTCTGCCGCAGTTAGCGTTGTAGCTTTGTGCAGAGTTCCAGGGAATGTAACCCAGTTAATATACTTTAAGGATCCAATAAGCCACTAAAGCACCATAGGTGATGAGTTGTTTTGTACTGTTTTAAGTCTCACGAGATTCAAAGAATAAGTTTTACATGAACTTTTACATTTTTATGTTTTATCTGTGACCACGGTAAGGATTAATGAAAGGCAATAACTCAGTTTAATATGCAGAGATAATTTTTAAGGGTAAGCAGTTATTTATAAATAATTAAATTAGGTAGTTAGATAACCTTAGTGATTAGTTAGATAACATGGCCAATATGAAATTTTACTTATTTTTTAACAATATTTGGTAAAACGCCGTATTAAAATCACAATCTAATAAAATTTCACAATTTAAAATACATGTAGTTTATGACATTCATTCTTAAACGACATTAAGATAATTACACATTAAAAGCTACAGAACATGAATTTTAAAACTAAAAAAATTTAAAACTTTGTCTGACATTGTAGTTACTCTCAGACATAGCGATGATTTGCCTCACGTCTGTCAGGGGGTTTTCGACTATTTAGGTTTTACCAGATCAACTAAACCCTCATAGCTATACTGTAGGGAGGTTGATAAGTTAGGAGATAAAGCACACAGAAACTAGTGAGAACACTGGTTTGCGTATTGAGTCAATTTTCTGATTGTTAGAAAAGATGCTTAAAGAGAAGGAAATTGATTTAAATTAGCCAAGATGTCTAGGAAAGCTTCAAATTAAAAAGACGCATAAATACTTTGTTGAGTGTAGTTGTTACAAAACATTACTTGATCTGGTAAAACCTAAATAGTCGAAAACCCTCCCGACAGACGTGAGGCGAATTATCGCTTTGTCTGAAAGTAACTACAATGTCAGACAAGGTTTTAAATAAGCCTCTTATTTAAAAACAATTTAGAACAAAAAGCCATATTCTGATGCTAAAAAAATCAATTACACTTCGTGGTGATGTAATTAAACAAGAAGAGTCAGATTCAAACTAAAAATAGGGCTAGTGGTCAAAGACTATACATTTTAATTTTAATTTAAGCTGGCTCAGTAACTCTATCATATGAGCAAACAGCAGTGGGAAATTATAGTAAAGGCTAAAATCATAAACAACTGGGTAATTTACATAATAATAACTGTACATATCTTTGAAGAATAATTTTCTTTATGTATTCAGTTTCTTTCTTTGATGCATTTCCTTTTTTTTTTTTT